>CM016625.1:47035567-47361742 GCA_005393395.2 Gossypium australe | reverse complement strand
TTTCCATGGAAATTCATTTAGCAAAAGATGTTTCTACTACATCAAGCTTTCATATTCTTCCATAAAACATCAAATTACATGCATGTCATGCATATGTACATTTTTTTTGAACATCCATTTTAGCTCATCAAATAGCTAAAAATAGCTTACTAATGCTACTAGGACTTCAAAAATACGAAGAATATCAAAAACGGAACTTGGATGCACTTACAAGCAAGCTTGAAAATTTTGAAGAACCATAACAATGGCTCTTAAAAATTTCAGTAGCCTTGAAGAAGAAGACGAGTGAATTTTGTCATCTTTTCTCCTATTTTAATCATTTAATAACCAAATGACTAAAATGCCCTTTTTGATAAACTTCCTATTTTAACTCATACATGCCCAATTTTGTCCAAAAATTAAAAATTGGGAAAATTACTCATTAAGGACCTCTAATTAATATTCTAAAGCTATTTCACATAAATAGCTTCTAGAATCTCACATTTTTTAACTTTTGCAATTGAGTCCTTTTGGACAATTTAACCTCAATTTCACAAAATTACTTCATGAAACTTTCACACTAGCATGCATACATAGCATAAACCTCAAAAACTCATACATATACCTAGGATTTATGGTCTCGCACCACTATTCTGACTAGGCCCTAAATCGAGATGTTACACGACTTATTTCTAATGTGTTTTTTGTAACACCCCTTACCCGTATTAAAAGTCGGAACAAGGTACGAGGCATTATTGGACATAAACACAAGCAAATATACATTTTCGAGTCATAAATTTGAGTCCAAATTAAAATCATTCATATTCAATCATATAGTCTCTTATATGAGCCTACGAGGCCCAAAACATGCTTTATAAGTAGTTCGGGACTAAACCGAGTACTTAGGGAATTTTTATAAAACTTAGAAAAATTTTGCTAGAAGCAAGGCTCACACGCCCGTGTGACCCTGGGACACGCCCGTGCTTCAGATCGTGTTCGATTTAGGGGTGCTCTCTGACTTGTGCCACACACCCGTGTGCTAGGCCGTGTAGCACACATGGCTGAGACACACACCCGTGTCTCTTCTCGTGTGCTCAATTATGGACATTCTGTTTTTCAAAATTAAGGTGCAGGGGACACACGACCGGAACACATGCCCGTGAGGTAGACCGTGTGTCTACCCGTGGAGACAAAAATAAGGCTATTTACCAAGCCATTTTTCCACCCTCACTTGTACACATCTACACAACATCACATGGCACAAATTCAGGCATATAAATGCAACCATAAACAGAACAATAACATGTCATTATTATACCGTCATTTATCATGCTTATAACATCATACTTAGCCTCTTAAAAAACATACTAATTTCACATTCACAAGAGGGCATTAGCATATGAATAAACTTATGATTAACATAAGCCATCATTCATGGCTACATATATAAGATGAAGCATTAGCAATTACAAGCTAACATATATAGCCAAATTAATAATGACACACATAACAAATTGGCATAGTCCCTATACATGTCATAGACTTAAAATACTTGAATTCACTTATACCCAAAATGATAGCTTGATAGTGTGATAGGATTTCCGACGATCTCCAACCCAAGCTAGCTTAATAACCCTATAAGACATAGGAAAGGAAGGGGGTAAGCTATGTATATAGCTTAATATGTTCATATGCAAATAATAAGCAACCTCAACCATACATATATCATACTATCAACATAATGTAAATCCATATGATTTTCATTTAAGTCTCATAAGTATAACTTACTCAATCACATCAGTGTTTAACATGTTCAACAATATGAACACAAATTTTATAATCTACCATAATCTCATGGTTATAATTTTATTCAGTCACAATGTTTTCTCTGTCAACTTATAAGCATAATTTGACATATTCTAGCATTAGCCCAACAACCGTAATCTTTCTGTTATAACATACTACAACAATTAACAAATCATTTCAAACCACATAATAAATATGCATATTAATTATGATTATTTACATTTCAAACATATACTTTAACATCACTCAATTGTCTAAACTCTTATATTCACATACTTTCATAACCATTTTAATTGGCAATTATGCCAATCTTTCCTTTTTCACATATCCTGACAAATCACAATTTGCATGAATATAACATGCTATATCTTAACTCAATTTGGCCTGAAAGCCAATCACATAATCATCAATAGAATTTATCATGTATTTCATACATCACAAGTATAGACCAATAATCACAATGTTTTCATAAAATCATTCTCGTGCAAATCATGAACTCACAATTTCATCAAGTTAATGTATATTAAAATTTCATCAAGTTAATGTATATAAACTTTACGTACATACCTGTACCAATTCGTAATATTTACATACTCTTTCTCTTCTTTGACATACCCGTTGAATTTCCCGTTGAACCATTTGGAATACTAAAGGATACTTGGGGATCTCGTACACATAGTACCATACCAATGCCATATCCTAGATATGGTCTTACATGTAAACTCGTATCGATGCCAATAGCCCAGCTATGGTCTTACACGAAGTCTCATATCGATGCCATATCCCAGATATGGTCTTACAGGAATGTCCATATTAATGCCATATCCCAGATATGGTCTTACACATAATCTCAGTAACCCTAAGATCATGACATTTATATCCTATCTATTCCTAAGGTTCAACCGGGACTTTCGCTGTACCGAATCTCTGTCAGTCATTTTTGTAGTATCGTACTCAATAACATTCACATTTCGTTTCAATAATATAACATTTACCATAATTATATCAATTAAGCATTTATACACATATAATTTAATGCTTATTAAACATACGAACTTACCTCGACATACAAATGGTGAAAAGGACTAAATCGTCAAATACTTGTTTTTCCCCCGTTCAAATCTGAACCTCATTTTTTTATCTATAATATCACATTTAACTCATTTATTATTCACATTATTCAATTCAGTCCAAAAACTTATTATGAAAAAATTACATTTTTGCCCCTAAACTTTTGACATTTTACAATTTAGTCCCTAGGCTCGTAAAATGAATTTCATCAATTTCTTCAAAGCCCAAGATTAGTCGTACCTATTTCATGCTCATAACAGCCCACATTTTTCATTTAATCACACTTTTACTACTCATTTTATAACTTTTACAAATTAGTCCTTTCAAGCATTTTCACATAAAATCACTTAGCAAAAGTCGTTTAACAAATCATAAACATGCATTTTCTACCATAAAACATCAAAATACATTAAATATTCATCATGGGTAAAATTTTATACTTTGATTATGACTTAAAGTAGTGGTAGAAATAGATAGATCATGTTACAAGGATTTCAAAAACGTAAAAATCATTAAAAACGGGGCTAGAACGGGCTTACAATCGAGCTTGGAAGCTTGAAAAACCCTAGCCATGGTTTCTCCATGTAAGTTTCGGCCATGGGGTAGAAGATGGACAAATTTTGGCTTGATTTTTTCTTTTTAATTCATTTTAATTACCAAATTACTAAAATGCCCTTAATGAAAAACTTTGGAAACATGTCTAACCATATCTATTTTTGTCCACCAACTTAACCAATGGTCTGATTACCATTTAAGGACCTCCAGTTTAAAATCTCATAGCAATTGGACACCTCTAACATGTAAAATTTAACTTTTGCACTTTTTACAATTTAGTCCTTTTGACTAAATTGAGTGCCCAAACATCAAAAGTTTCGAACAAAATTTTCGCGAAATCGTTCCATAAAACTATAGACTTAAAAATATCCTAAAAATAAATTTTTCTTCGTCAGATTTGTGGTCCCGAAACTACTGTTCCGACTAGACCAAAATCGGGCTGTTACATTTTTAGAGTCTCGAGGGCTTGTATAAGGGACGATATGCGTATTATGGATTTTTTTTTATATGATTAATTATATGAATTTGAATGTTTATAATCTTTGTTCATTTTGAAATGAAAACTCCGGTATTGCTCTGTAACCCTATTCTGGCGACGGATACAAGTTAGGGGTTTTACAAAATCATTAAAATGTCTCATAAAAGTTATCTTTATATTTAACATAAGTACATAATTTTTTTCATCAAATATTTTTTTAAGGTACTTTCATCCAAATATTAAATAATATGATTTTGAGAATAAAAAATCAACAAAATAATCTAATTTTTAAATTTTAAATGTTAATCCCGCATGTGAAGCATATTCCTAATTTATAATATTTAGTATAATAACAAAAAAATCACTAATATTTATCTTTTTGAATAATTTGACCCTTATTCTCGTTTTGGAACAATTTTGCCTTTAATGTTTAATTTCGAGTTAATTTGCTTGACTTTTAATGAAAAAAAATAACAATATTAACGTGACAAGACTATGTAGAATTTTTGAATTGATGTGGTTGTTAAAAAAAATGCTAATATCTTATGTGGAATACAAAAATGATTTTTAATTAATAAAACAATTAATTAATAGGGTTGATTTTGAAAGAAATTCGTGCAGTTAATTGTACCCAAAGGAAGGATATTAAAAACTCACACACAACCATATTCGTTTGGGCTGCATATAAAATCTTCTTTCTTTTTATTTGTTGGGTTGTGGAGTGTAAAAGAACAGAGGAGCTCCACTAGAAATTATTTTAAAAAATTAGTCTTCTATTCTTATATATTAGTTTAGTGTTTCATAAATTTGTTTTTGGATTAGAATTGTGTTCTGGCTTCATCATGGTTTTGAAATTCTAAATGTGAAAACCACAACCTGAACTCAGTTTTTCGTTTGAATTTGATGAAAGATTATTGGTGATTGCTGCAATAATACTAGGAAACTGCAAATTGTTAATTAAAATTGGTTGATGTAGTCATCGATTTAATCAATCTAAAGGATTCGATTAAAAATTTTAAAAATTCGATCATTCGATTCAACCATCGATTTAATCGGTTTTTAGTTAATTTAACCTATTCGTATTGCTTTCTGATCTAACTAATTCAAAGTCAATCTCAAGATCGATACACTTAATCTGATCATTCAATTTAGTTCAAATAATACTACCATCTCCTAAAATAAAAAATTTATTCGATATTTGGAAGGGGTTAAACAAATATATTAAAGCCTGAAAATAAATTTAAACTTATTTTTTAAGGACCCTTTAGTTACGGATAATGAGAGTAAAATTAAATATTAAAAATAATCGCGCTCTAATCACCCATGCCTTGGGTAGAGAAATTGAAAGCCATCTGTGTAAAAGCGGCAGGCCCAGGAAGAGAAATATAATAATAGAATGAAATGTTTTAAAAAAGAAATTAAAGGAGAATTAAGTGATGAGATGCGGGGCCGCCATCTACTTTCTTGAAAGATCCAAATATTATATTAACAGTGTGGTGGTGGATACGCGGATCTTGGTGGACGGTAGAGATTGCGGATTATGTTTGTTGTTGAACATTAAACAATTTATTAGAAAATAGAATATTAATCTCACACCACCAAAGCGATCATGCCAAATCTCTCTTTTTAATTAATCCCATCTCAACCCTGCTTTTCTCTTCAAACTTCACATCGTATTTATTTATTAATTTTACATATATTTTTAGTATCATTCATATTATATTACCAATCCTTTGCTTTTGTTCTACTTATAATTGGCATCATTATTAGTATTTTATAATAATTTATTAAAACCCAACCCCTCAAGCATGCCGCAGATTCTGGCCACACTCCCCGGCCCCTTCCATTTTATGTTTTTTCACCTCTTTCCTTTGGGCAATTTACCCACCTATACCAAAAAATAAAAAAATTTACGGAAAAGGGCCGGAATTGGGAAAAATTACGGAAAAGGGCCGAATCCCCCAAAAACGCGGCCACGTAAGCGCGTTTTGGGGGGACGGGGACCAAAATCGCGCCCTGCTGGACGCGTTTTTGTCCACGTCAGCCAAAAACGCGTCCACGTGGACGCGCCTTGCTGACGTGGACAAAAACGCGTCCAGCAGGGCGCGATTTTGGTCCCAACGGTCAAATTTTTTTGACCGTTGGCTCCCCCAACGGTCAGAAAAAAAAAAACTATAAAAACCCCCCCCACCCTTTATTCTTCACATTTCAATCCTATCTCAATATTCTCTCAATTTTCTCTCAATTTCCTCTCAATTTTCTCTCAATTTTCTCTAAATTTTCTCTCAAGGTCCTTGAAATTAACGCTCAAATTTCAAAATAGTCCTTTAAAAAGCCCTTAATTTTTTTTTAAGATATTTTTATCGGAAAATTTTAAAGCCGATTACAATGGCCGGGGAATTACTTCGCCTAGGCGAGAAGCACATTGCCGTCGAGCAAATAAAAATGGTAAGTTTTAATTTTAATTTTGCAATATTATTTAATTTTTTATCCAATTATGTAATTTTAATTAATTTTGAATTTTATGATTTTTTAAACAGTCTGTAGATCGGGTGTTGGAATGTTATATTCGCAACATGCATGATCCCCCATCGCCGTTGATCGAGAATTACCTGCGGGAAGCGGGTTTTTGGCATGTGGCCACGATAGGCCGAGGGTTTCAAGTTGGAGCCGCCTTTGATCAGCGCGTTGATTGAGAGGTGGAGACCCGAGACTCACACTTTCCATCTGCCGTGCGGAGAGTGTACAATCACTCTAGAAGATGTTCAGTTGCAGTTGGGATTACCGGTGGACGGGTTGGTAGTCACCGGGTCCACAACATCTACCGATTGGATGGCCGTATGCTACGAGCTTCTAGGTGCCATTCCGGATAGAATTCGAGGAGCTCGGATCGATTTGGCGTGGTTACGAGACACATTCCCGGAGCTGAAGAGGATTCGACCGAAGTAGAAAGAATACGGTATGCTCGAGCATACATTCTTCAAATAATTGGAGGTTATCTGATGCCGGACCTCTCTAGAAACCTCGTCCACCTGAGATGGCTCCTGAAACTTGTTGACTTCAGAGCAGCCGGGGAATTGAGTTGGGGGTCTGCCGTGCTGTCGAGGTTGTACCGGGAGATGTGCGGGGCGACGGTGCCGAGTAAAGCAAAAATCGGAGGTTGCATATCATTGCTGCAGTCATGGGCATGGTATCGATTTCCATTTTACGCCCTCGACTTGACCACCCATATTCATTCCCACTGATAACGAGGTAAATTTAATATTATATTTTACAATTATTTCGTAGATTTATAGTATAATTGCATGCTAAAATATTATTTAATTAGGTGGAACCATCCGGCGAATCATGTTGGAATACCGAAATCGCTTGAGGATATACGGCTCCTGTTGGACCAAAGGTCGGAATCACAAGTAAGTTTCGAAATTTGTTATTATAATTTAGTATTTCGTATGTAGTGTCTAATATGAGGTATATGTCTAAAATTTTCGTAATGTGAATATAGTTTGAATGGACACCGTACGACGACCCAGAAATTCGTGCAGTAATTCCGGAGGAGTTCCTCCAAAATCCGAACGGTTGGCACGTAAAGGTCCCATTGATCACCTACTCGACCGGGAGATGCACCAGGCAGATCGGGTTATGCGGCAATTTGGATTTCGGCAACGGATTCCCGTACCACCGGAGGTGCTCGATGATGAGCACAAAGTAGACTTACGGCAAACACATACGAATTGGGCAAGATTTTGGTCAGAACATATCGAGACGTGGGAGAACCGATATGACTATATACCTGACCGAGAACCGATAGTCGTTCCGGAGTTAGCGTGCGTGCCGGAGTACATGCCATGGTTTAGGATCCATGGCAAGCCATATCTATTGTCGGAAGAAGAGAGGCGACGACAACTTCGAGAGCGAAGGGAACGTCGGGGCCCTTTACACCCAAGGAGAAGGGGTGATGAGGCGGGGCAATCATCACCGCCGACACAGTCACCGGGCCCAGCAACAGTGCCTACACAGTCACCGGGCCCATCAGTTCAACCGACAACACCGGGCCCATCACAGCATCTACCGTTCATGCCAGGTGCGTACCCTTCCCCTTATATGTATCCTCCTAACCCATATATGTTTCAGTTTCCTAGTCCTAGCCCAGGTTGGAGTGCATGGCCGGGTTCGAGCCCGTTACCGACTACTTCCGCTGGCCATCCGATGGTGAGGCCGACGTCGCATGTGGGTTCAGAGGAGGCGGCATCGGGAAGCACTTCTTTCTGCCAGGCTCCGCCGTTCGGGATGCAGTCACCCCCGCCGTGGTTTATGCAAACACCTCCGGCGTCAATATTTATCAGAGTGGGTCACCATCGCAACACCCAGAACCAGACCCACTGCCGGAGGAATCTGATTCCCCGCCCGAGGTTCCACAACCCCCGCCGGAAGCCAGAAGAAGGAGGAATCCAGCGCGTAACCGTCGACCGCCCTCGTGTGGCACTGGTTCCCACCGGCATCAGCACTAAAATTTTTTAATTAAGTTTTTTTTTGTAATTAATGTTTAATATATTTAATAAAATTTGAGTTTAACATGTTTCCTTGTAATTTAATTTTTTTAATTTGTTTTACTTATTTTAATAAAATTTGACAAAATAGAATTGATTTTTTTTTGTAATTAATGTTTAATATATTTAATAAAATTTGAGTTTAACATGTTTCCTTATAATTTAATTTTTTTAATTGTTTACTTATTTTAATAAAATTTGACAAAATAGAATGATTTTTTTGTAATTAATTTTTAATATATTTAATAAAATTTGAGTTTAACATGTTTCCTTGTAATTTAATTTTTTTAATTTGTTTTACTTATTTTAATAAAATTGACAAAATAGAATTGATTTTTTTTTGTAATTAATGTTTAATATATTTAATAAAATTTGAGTTTAACATGTTCCTTGTAATTTAATTTTTTAATTTGTTTTACTTATTTTAATAAAATTTGACAAAATAGAATTGATTTTTTTTTGTAATTAATTTTTAATATATTTAATAAAATTTGAGTTTAACATGTTTCCTTGTAATTTAATTTTTTAATTTGTTTTACTTATTTTAATAAAATTTGACAAATAGAATTGATTTTTTTTTGTAATTAATTTTTAATATATTTAATAAAATTTGAGTTTAACATGTTTCCTTGTAATTTAATTTTTTTAATTTGTTTTACTTATTTTAATAAAATTTGACAAAAGAATTGATTTTTTTTTTGTAATTAATTTTTAATATTTAATAAAATTTGATTTAACATGTTTCCTTGTAATTTAATTTTTTTTAATTTGTTTTACTTATTTTAATAAATTGACAAAATAGAATTGATTTTTTTTTTGTAATTAATTTTTAATATATTTAATAAAATTTGAGTTTAACATGTTTCCTTGTAATTTAATTTTTTTAATTTGTTTTACTTATTTTAATAAAATTTGACAAAATAGAATTGATTTTTTTTTGTAATTAATTTTTAATATATTTAATAAAATTTGAGTTTAACATGTTTCCTTGTAATTTAATTTTTTTAATTTGTTTTACTTATTTTAATAAAATTTGACAAATAGAATTGATTTTTTTTTGTAATTAATTTTTAATATATTTAATAAAATAAAAGTTATTGTACAAAAGTTAACCGTTTTCCTCCGAAAAAATAGATATTACATAGCTGCCATGAGACAAAACACCTAAGAACACGGTCAACTATTCCGACTTGGACACGAGCGAGATGTATGCCCCGGGTTCCTACACCATCCGCACAACCGACTTTGGTTGCTTGTTTCTCGGATATCCATACGAGCAAGGTCGACCTTTTGGTTTGCGCCTCAATTGTCTATCCGGCAATAGCTTATACGGTGCAAGCGATACCAAGGGCCACTTACGTTCATCTGGGACTGGTGGGAATACGTGTCTCCACACGTTGTATATGTTTTGTAATTTATACACTTCGTCGACATATCTTATTGGATCAAGACGGAGATTCTGACAAGCCGCAAGTACATGGGCGCATGGGTAACGAAGTGCATCAAATCTCCCACAGTCGCAGGTCCTATTTGTCAAGTGTACACGATAATGGCCGCCAACAATACCTTGGTTCAGTCTGTCAAACTCCGTGACACGAAACCATATGTTGTCGCGATCGTGACACACTGTGTGCATGGTGTTCGCCCATGCCTTCCCACGGTTGATTTCTTGCAAGACCTTCGGGCTCCATACATGGCCTCCTTCCATCTGCCCTCTATAAATCGCCGCTCTCTTCGGAAATAGTGCCGCTAACCGAAAATATGTCTCTCGCACAACTGATGTAATCGGCAGATGACGGGTTCCTTTCAGAACAGAGTTTATGCATTCGGCAAGGTTTGTGGTCATATGCCCATATCGTAGGCCGCCGTCATATGCTTGTGTCCACTGTTCCAAAGGAATGTTGCACAGGTATCTTGACCTTCGGCGTTATCTGAGCGCAAACTGGCCAGCATCTCCTGAAAATGGTCTTTATTGATCTCATACCCTGCCAATATACGTTGATAGCGAATATTACATACCACTCTTCAATTGCAAATAAATTGAATTTTTCAAAAGAAATTGTATTATAGATATTTCATACCCATATCGATCACTTGTCGTCTCTGTCTTTTAGATCGATGTTGCCCGTAGTAGTTGGATGCGACATGCCTCAGGCAATATCGATGGTGTGTGCGATGCCATACGCTTCCCTGGCGTTCTATTGCCGCAAGTATTCCACGGCCCCGATCTGATATAACGCATATGTCAGGTTCGGGGCAAACATGCCTCCTAACCTACTTAGGAAGAAGTCCCAATCATCAGCTGACTCTCCCGGTGTTATTGCGAATGCAATCGGAAGGATTCTCCCACATCCGTCTTGTGCCACAGCTAGCAATAGCCGATGGGTATATCTACCATACATAAAGGTACCGTCAATTTGTACCAATGGCTTACAGTATTTAAAGGCATCTCGGCATTGCTTAAATGTCCAGAACAGACGCTTGAACACTGCGCATCCACGGAGCAGACGATCGTTGTAGTACGCAGGTTCCGTTTCAAGGTCTGTCATGCTGCCTGGGACATATCTCTCCAGCACCTGACACCACTGCCACACTTCATTATATGAAGTTCCCACCCACCGTGTAACTTTTCTAACGCCTTCTGCTTGGCTATCCAAGCCTTTTTGTAAGAGGGCGTGTACCCTAATTGGCTACGAATACTGCCAATTAAGGTCGGCACCGTAGTATTTGGATCGGCCTTCAACATCAGGATTATCATGTCAGCCAACATCTCTGAATCCATCCTCGGATGATCTTGTGTTACACCTGTCAACGAAGTACGTTAAACAATGCAATATTACATATTATTACTGTTATTCGAAATCACTGAACACACAGTGGTACTGTACCGGCAAGACATGTATGTCGACCTTTGTACTTTTTAATCTCCCACAACCCTGTCTTTTTCTTCAACGACGCCATGATTTTCCATTGACATGTGCCATCTTGCACTGCACACTTCGCCTCGAACTTATCGAGCTTCGATTTAACCACCGTGTAGTTAACCCCGTTCTTAATGCTGTACTGTTTCAATGCAACAAGAAAATTATTCTTGTTCGCAAACTGGTTACCAACTTCTAATTCGTCGGAATCAAACGATGTATCTGTACGGTCACGCGTCCGGTGTGTTAGTTCAGGAAACTCCAATGCATCATCATGAGATAGATCGACATTATGCATGTGGGCTGGAGGCGAGTATGCCCTGAATAGCGGATCTTCTTCTTCTTCGTCTGAACCGCCCTCAACGTCTTCAGGTACAATTGGAACGGGCTCCGGTTCAGAAAATAATCCAACTTCTGCACCGTCGGGCCCTGCCTCTCGAGGTGGATCCACATCGGATTCATCGTCCGACCCTCCATAACCTGCAACAAACGAGGGCCCCTCGCCGGTGGATGTCATCGGGAGTTCATCATCCCTCCTTAAACATCTTTCGTACAGATTCCAATCGTATGTGGATTGCCAACCACTAGAACTTGACGACGTCCCCCAGTACGTATTTCTATCATCGGACGTCGACTGACGGATATGCATGTCTCATCCACCAACCGAGTGCCGTGCAGGGGTTATGTTTTCCATACTACGACCGCACACGGGCACTTCTGTGTTTGGCCTCCCACTTACAGAGTGTCGACTTGGGGTCGTGTATTCCCCTCGAACGGCAGTACATGTCGAGGTCGCAGCAAGATCACTTAGAGATGAAAATTCTACATATACCTCCATATAGGGTGATCCACTGGCAATATGAGTCTCCACCATTGCCTCAAAGCCCCGAGCACCTTTGATGTCGAACGACTCATATCTCACCGGATCAACCGAAGCGCAAAACCTATACTTAATACACTGAACTTTCATTGGCGTTGTTCCAAATATTTTACGCCTAATTCTTTTGCGAAGTTCAACCAAATCGATGTTCCGATTAAAACTCAGTCGCGCTCTGTTCTCCGATAAGAAAACAACGCCATTTTCGGTGTCACGAACTTCACCGTCGTAGTAAATAACAGCATTAATACGTTCACTCATTTTCAATTTTTTCCCTTTGCCTCAATTTCCCTTTCTGCCAACTGAGAATGAATTTTCACTGATTTATAGCCTAATTTTGCCGGAGGCTACTGTAGCAAAGGCGCGTCCACGTGGGAGCGTTTTTCATTACGCATGCTGACAGTGCACCCTGCTGGAAGCGTTTTTGGCCACTGTTTATTCAGAAACGTCCCCTCAAAATTATTTCTCCGTAGACTACTGTAGCAAAAACGCGTCCACGGCGAAGCGTTTTCCAGAACGCATGCTGTTTTTGGCCGGTGTTTGTTCAGAAACGTCTCCTCAAAATTATTTTGCCGGAGACTATTGGGCCAAAAACTTCAACACGGTATGAAGGACCAAAAACGCGCCCTGCTGGAAGCGTTTTTGTCCACGTCAGCAAGGCGCGTCCACGTGGGCGCGTTTTTGGCTGACGTGGACAAAACGCTTCCAGCGGGGCGCGTTTTTGGTCCCCGTCCCCCCAAAACGCGCTTACGTGGCCGCGTTTTTGGGGGATTCGGCCCTTTTCCGTAATTTTTCCCAAATCCGGCCCTTTTCCGTAAATTTTTTTATTTTTTGGTATTTTTGGGTCAATTGCCCAAAGTTAAGAGCTAAATTTATTATCATATCGATTTTTTAATTGTTAATTCATCCTCTAATCCGGTACTTAATGGAAATGGTTAAAAAAAAACTTGATTAGTTGAGTAATCAATTTAAAAAAATAATTATAGTTAAGTGACAAAAAAAAGAAGAAGAAAGAAACGTACCCATAGTTGGGTGACCTATAATGTAGTTTACCCAAAATTTTATATAAATTTTCAGGTGATGAGATAATACAAACTTAGAATTTACATACAATGTTCTAATAGCCGAACCTGTAGTTGAATCAGTCTGACCATTGGTTCTCGATTCAACTAGTTTGATCAGTTCAACTACTAGACTAAAAATATTTAAATAAATAATTAAAAATTCATAATTTTTTAAAAAAAATTATTAAACTGGTTCAACCTGTTCAACTACTAGTTTTTGTCCTAATTTTCAATTTTACCAGTTTTGAGCAATTTCTGATTCAATCAATTCAACCTATTTGTTTGGACCAATATAGGGGTTGGTTCTCGGTTTAATTTATCCGGTCGATCAATCCAGTCATGTTCTAAGAACACTTGTCACATCATCAAATCTTAATGGAATCTAAGACCAAGGATCAAAATGGATCTAATTGTCAAGTTCAAGGGCAAATAATTATATTATCCTTTTTTTAATTTGTTCAATAAATCAACTTATATTCGAGTTTGACATTTTTAATATGGTATTTGTGTTCTTTTATTCATTGTAGTACTTGTATTTTTCAAAAGTTATATATTTGATATTCAAAGATAACAGTGTTAATATTTTACCGTTCAATTGAGTTTTAAGATTGATTTGATGAAAAATAATTGTTAATATTATTATGTTTGATTTTATGATTTTGTTAATAGAATAAATTAAGTGTTAATTGTGAATTTGTTTGTTTTGTTGAATATAATATGATTACCATAACTTTTCAAGTGTTAGGGTAGATTTGATGAAAACTAATTGCTAATATTATATTAGTTAATTATGAATTTTCATTACATCAACCTTAAAACTCGAATTAAACACTAAAAAGTTAACATTGTTATTTTCAAGTACCAAAATGTATAACTTATGCGAAATACATGCACCACATTAGACCAAAAAACACATATACCACATTAGAAAAAAATTTATCAAACTCAGATACAAAACGATATATTATTTTGAATTTAATAGAGCGTTTTAACCATTTTCTTAGAAATATATATTTAATAAAAAAATTAAACATCTAGATCACATTTTAAATACAAAAAAAAACCCTCATTAAATAATTAAAAGAAAACATTTAAGTCTCTAAACAAAAACCATAATTAATTGAGTCCTTAATCAAAAGTTAGCAATCAATCAAGCCCTTGAAATTTAGTTTTTTTTCGAAACCTTTACTGAACCATTACTTATCACCTCTCCTCAATCTATTCTTATCAACTCCATTCGCATCACTTCTTCTCAACTAAAATCGTTACTCATCACTCACTTTAAGCTACCAAATTGAATAGAGTCAGAACTGAATAGTTATTCGATGTGAATGGAGTAGAGAAGTAATAGATATTTTTTTGTTTGTTCGGTTGAATAGAATAGACAATAAATAATATTACAGAATAGTAAATGAATAGACGACAAATGACAAATGTGATCCTGGATTAGAAGTAACATTTTATTTATAATATAATATGTTATAGATTTTTAAAAGCATTATATTTATTAATAAAATAAAAATATTATGATTAAATTATTTATAAAAATTTATAAAATAATTTATAATTAAAATATATTAAAATATTTTCAGAATAATAATATGTAGTAAATAATAATTAATATTTAAAGTGCCAAACATAATATTATAATATAGATAAATATGATTTACACTATTTATTATTTATATCAATATTATTTTATTAATATTAATGTTAGCTTTTTATTTTCAAATATTCTCATATAAGAAAAATAAATTCTTAAAATTCCCTTAATTAAATTAGCAACAATTAATTTAATCACTTAAAAAAAAATCAGTGTTTCTAAAGTCAACAACAAGTTTATCTATGCCTTGGAAAATATACAAAAGGTTTTTAGTACATTTAAAATCTTTAAAATTATTTAGAAGTTAAAATATTGCAATTTTTTAGCAATGTCTTGAGATATAGAGCTTTATGTCTCGAAACATAAAAATTTGAAATAAAAGTTTTGCTGCAAGGGTGCAGTGTCTTGAGACACTCCTTTAAATTCTCCAGAGATTTTTCTCGTTCTCTCAAGACATCTTCTTCAATGTCTTGAAACATAGAGTTGCAGGCTGAATTAAATGAACGAAATCAATGTCTCAAGATATTTTTCTTTGTAAATATGTTTAAAATAGGCTATGTGAACCAAATATGCCCTTTACTAAGTGTACATGCCTTAATTAATTGATTTTGAACATTTTGTTATTTGGTTGAAAAATGCATTTATGCCTACTTTCACAATTAGTCGCTTAGTGATTTTGATTTTTAAGCATGTTTGTAACTCTTTAATTGTATATATATATATATATATATATATATATATGCTTTATTCAACATGTTATAATACTTTTATAGATTGTTTGTCACTATTTCTGAATGATTTTTGTTCAAAAATTTTGTGATTTTCTAATAATGTTTTAGAACTTGAAAAACATGTTTCGAGTCATTTGCCTAGAAAACCAAAGCATACTTTCGATGATTCTTGTCTTGATTCATTTTTCAAATTTACTCTGTACCCTCAATCCGATTTGATCGACCGGATCTGAGTATTGGGTGTTACCTCTTAAAACAAATATAGCCTAGACTTTTGTATTTGTCAATGAACTAGACGAGTATGACTTGATAATTTCTTTTAATCTCTTTTACTGAAATACCTCATTTTACTTATTATGTATAACTCCTTGTGTAGTATAAAATCACGTTTACGATATGAATAATAAAATCATTATTTTCGCCTCACTTATAACAGAGTATTACATTTTGTGCGCAAACTTAATCTTCGCCATAAGACTTCTCATATAAACTCGTATGTTATCAATACTTCTAACTAGTCATATGACTTTCTTAGTTCTTCCTTGTGTGTGGATCGTAACCCTGTCACAATCTTTCTTTTCTCTGTATGCATATCAACACGAGTTGCTAGCGTAGCTTTGGTATCGTCTCTCTCGCCTTCCATCTTTCTAACATGTCCTGCAATAAGAGGCATCCATAATAAGTTCACAAGAACTTAGTGAGACATTATCATACATTCATTTATCATAACATAGGAAAACTAACTTCGCACGTCATTTTATAAAACCAGACGGATACTTACTAGGATCAACATTACATATATTAAACATTTTCTGTAACTCCCCTAACCCCTCTCCGTCGTCAGATTAGGATCACGGGCATTACTAACAAATCAAAATAAATAATCAATCATAATTAAACATGTAAGCTAACCATTCACATTATAGTAAATAGGGGCAGGTCACGCCAGGCTAATATTTTCATACTAGAATCTTATAAAATCAAATAATGTATCATGCTATGCAATGCTAAAATTAGTCTTCCACTGTCTACACTCTTATCACAATTTATCTCTTCTTGAATACTAGAAGTCGAATACATACAAGACTATTCCAATTATTAGCATTAGAGTATTAGTCCACACTCCGACTATATTTTTTTTATCTTCGATGATGTTAGTAGAATGCACTTAGTTTAGGTTTGCTAATTCATTCCAAATCAGAGTAAAAGTTACTCTTACAACCCTTATTTTGAGTCTATTAGCCCCTAAAAATATTTTAAAAATAAGTCGGGACTAATTTGAAACAATTCTAAAAGTTTAGGGCCATTTTAGAAAATTCCTAAAAATAGGGGACACACAGCCATTTGGAATACCCTACGCCGTGTGACTCTCAAAGTTAAGACACACGATCGCGTCCCAGTCCGTGTCCTTGCTCGTGTAACTCACTGACTTGGGTCACACGGCCATGTCCCAGGCCGTGTGTCAGCCCATGTGGAAACTGCCCTTATACTATTTTTCAACACGCCCAGGGCACACGCCTGTGTGTGTTACTCATGTATGGCACACGGCCGTGTGGCAAACTGTGTACACCTATATGTACCTTAAAACTCAACTTTACCATTTCTAACTTACTTGGACAATGAGCAACTCAATTTCCAATCATTTAACCTACTCAAAACACGATTAAACATGCTCAAAATATACCAAATCCATCACCTAATATGCCTAACCAATGTACCCTCATTGGTACCACATTTTATATGTTCAAACATTTCAACAATGCATCAACCATTCAAGACTTTCATCCATACCAAATTTACCAGTATTGAACTAACATTTAGCTACTTAGGATATCAAGCTTTAAAACTAAATACATATACCAAAACCTAACTTCAACCATAACATATATATACATATAAACATCAAATAACGTCAATCTAATATTTTCACACTAGAATCTTATAAAATCGAATAATGTATCATGCTATGCAATGCTAAACTTGGTCTTTCACTATCTACGCTTTTATCACTATTTATCCCTTCTTGAATGCTAGAAGTCTAATGCATACAAGACTATTCCAATTATTAGCATTAGAGTATTGGTCCACACTCCGAATATATTTCATCTTCGATGATGTTAGTAGAATGCACTTAATTTAGATTTGCTAATTCATTCCAAATCAGAGTAAAAGTTACTCTTATAGCCCCTATTTTGAGCCTATGGGACCCTAAAAATATTTTAAATACAAGATGAGACTACTTTGAAACAATTCTGAAAGTTTAGGGCCATTTTCAAAAAATTCCTAAAAACAGGGGACATATGGCTATGCGGAATGCCCCAGGCTGTGTGACTCTCGAAGTTGGGACACACGGCCGTGTCCCATGCAACTCACTGACTTGGGTCACACGACCGTGTCCTAGGTCGTGTGTTAGCCCGTGCGGAAACCACAACTATACTATTTTTCAACACGCCCGTGTGTGTTACCCGTGTGTGGCACACGACCGTGTGGCAAACCGTGTGCACTTAAATGTACCTTAAAACTCAAGTTTACCATTTCCTACTTACTTGGACACCATTTCCTACTTACTTGGACACTAAGCAACTCAATTTCCAATAATTTAACCTACTCAAAACACGATTAAACATGCTCAAAATATACTAAATCCATCACCTAATATGCCTAACTAATGTTCCCTCATTGGTACCACATTTTATATGTTCAAACATTTAAACAATGCATCAACCATTCAAGACTTTCATCCATACCAAATTTACCAATATTGAACTAACACCTAGCTAATTAGGATATCAAGCTTTAAAACTAAATACACATACCAAAACCTAACTTCAACCATCACATATATACATATAAACATCAATTCACTTGGAATCCAAAATATCATCACACTATCAACCAAAAGAACTCCTAGGTACATGCCATTACAAAATATAACATCACCACACTTGAGCTCGGGATTTTTCATTTGATTCTGAATCAGAGATGAGCTGAAGAGTACCTGGCCTAAGCACAAAAAATAAAACTGACGCTAAGTATAACATAGTGGAATTTCTATAATCCGAACAATTTAATTTAATAAAGTAATCAAAATGTGAGAATGCAACAAGAAATATTATGCACTTATGTTTCAAATCAATGATACAAAATTTTCCCATTCTTTATTACATCCTCTAAATTCCACATGTTCAAGTACATATATATCAAAGGCATTTCATATAGCATTTGAATATTTCAACTCATGCAATGGCTTGATTCATCTCTTTGATCAATACTTGAATTCATTTCAAGTTTCACATCTCATTTCATCATTTCATATGACATTTTTCATCTCATATTCATTTTTCATATTTGCCAATTCAACATTTCTCATATCATATTCATTTATCATCTTGGCCATTTCAATATCAATCATATAAATAATTATTAAAATTTCCCCTATTAACAAGACTCGGACTCGGACGGATACACGGGTCGAACCAACACACCAGTTTGGCACCCAGTGCCTCATCGGATAAATCCGAAGTAATAACTATACCCAGCGCTATATTAATTGACACCCAGTGTCTTATCGGTTAAACCGAAGCAAATTAGCACCCAGTGCCTCATTGACTCAAGGTTGAAGAAATCCCTGAACTCTTCCTATCCTATGGCATGCCATCTATATCCGACTTAGCCCGATACAGTTAATAGGGTTTCATTTCACTTTTCAATACAACCAATGTCTCAAATTCACATATATATATATATATATATATATACATTATCATATATAAACGTATATTCAATTCACTCTTCATATTTTCAATAAATTCATAATATACCAAATCAATCCATTTCAATCGAATATGAATTCAATTTAATTTCAAAGTACAAAAGTACTCACCTCAAATGCTTACCATGTAACACCCCTTACCCGTGTTCAACGCTGAAACCAGGCTCAAGGCGTTATCTTAATAAAGTCCTCATAATCGCCACTTAGACCCATCATGACTACTCTCTCTAGTCGCCTTAACAACCTCATTCTCGACTTACGAGACCTCACTCATGCACACAAAGACTCTCGGGACTATACCGGAAATTTTTCAACCTTTGCAAATTTTTCTTTCTTTTTTTTTATACAGGGATCACACGCTCGTGTAAAAGAGACACGCCCGTATGTAGACACACACGCCCATGCTCCACAACCATAGTGAATACTGACTTCACACACACGGTCTCAAAGCCTAGCCACACGCCTGTGTTCGAACCCCGTGGGCGACCTTAACTTGGGTTACACGACCTGGACACACGCCCATATGGCTGGTTCGTGGTGGCCTCTGACTATTTCCCCACGGCCTGAGTACGCCCGTGTGCTTCAACCGTGTGACGATTCAAATTCATATTTCAAGTTGTAGACTTCACACGGTCTGGACACACGCCCATGGCTCGATCGTATTTTACACATGGCCTAGACACACGCCCGTGTGCCTACCCATGTGGACAAGAACGGGGCTGTTTGCCAAGCTCTTTGCACCCCTATAGCTTACACTACATGAACCCATTCAGCATACTAATAAACATCTCATAACTTCAACATGAAATCCCATAGATACCTTTGTAATTTCATAAATGGTAAGGTGAGCTATCATTTATGGCAATTTACAAAATTAATGTCTTAACAAGAGCCAATACACCTTTGGCCAAAATAACAAAATAATCAAACTAGTCTAGCCCCTATACATGCCATTTACAAAATCATTAAGTCTAGGTATACCGAGAAGAACTGATAGTGTGGGCGGTCTCCTGGTTATCAGCGTATTCTGGCTCGGCTCTTAAGCTCTATAAAACAAGGGAAAGAAAGGGTAGTAAGCTTATAAACAATATAAGCAATTTAACATGTAATAAACAATTTCATAACATTATATACTAAGCAAGAAACAATCTACATTCATGATCATGCTTACTCATTTTCTCTATTCACACATTCCAACCACATCATAAGCATAATGCAAACATTCATTAACGGTTCCTCTACACTTAGCATCACAAGGTCACATAATACAACACATCACTATATTTAAATCCAATACTCAAAGTCAAATTACTCGGTGGTTTCGCACTTAGCCCACCATCAGTCTTTATTAGGGTGGTATCGCACATAGCCCACCAAAAGATTAGTTACGGTGGTATCGCACACAGCCCACCAAAAGATTAGTTACGGTGGTATCTCACACAGCCCACCAAAAGGTTAGTTATGGTGGTATCGCACACAGCCCACCATTAAGTGTCGTCATTACACATTCACATGATTATTTCATCATTCATACGATAATTATTCAATGCCTACCACATTCAATCTACTAGTACCACATATGTTCTCAATCATGCCATGCTCTAATTAGCAACGTAATGTTTGCAAAAATATACATTGCTTACACATAAACTTACCTCGGTGCAAAAAGTGTTAACCAACGACTTAATTCGTCACCCTGCCTTTTCCACGGTCAAGGTTGATTCCACGCTGTTCTTGGTCTATAACAAGGAAATTCAATTCGTTTAGACCATTCTATGATCATAATGCATTAAAATCTACACTTGGGCAAAAATGACCATTTTGCCCTTGTATTTTTGCAAAATTACGATTTTGCCCCTAGGCTCGTAATTCATTTTTCATCACATTTTCTTAACAAACAAGCCTAGCTGAACATTTATTTCTCTTACAACTACTCACCATTCTCACCATTTCATGCATTTATGACACAAATTCTTTCTTTGCATTTAAGTCCTATTTAGGTGTTTTCATGATAACACCTTTCACAAAAGTTGTTTCTCATTTTCCTAGCATTCATTTTCTTCCATAAAAACTCAACTATCAACATAATTTCTCTCATGGTAAGTCCTTAGACTTTCAACCATATCACAAATTAGTCCCCTCAATAGCTAGCTTAAGCTTTGGGGACTCCTAAAGTACAAAAATCATTAAGAAAAACCACAAAAAGTACTTACTTGAAAGGATGAGATGTAGTTGAAATTTTCAAGCTTTCAAACCCTCAAACTTGCTGAAATTTTCGGTAGTAGAGGGGGAGATGAATAGTGAAAGATGATAGCTTCCTTTAGTCATCTTATTTTATTCATTTCTATCAACTAATTCCCACCAAATTTGACAAACATTAAAATCGTCTCCCTAGCTCCTATATGGCCGGCCATAACTAGATAAATGGCCTATTTGCACTTTAAAATCCTCCAATTTACATTCTACAGCTATTAGGTACTTCTACCTTATAAAATAGAACTTTCGCAATTTATACGATTTAGTCCTTTTTCGCAATTAAGCATGCTATCACTCAAATTAGAACACCAAAATTTTCATGCATCCATATAATTATGCTACAACACATAAAATAACATCAAAATAATTTTCCTCAACCTCAGTTTAGTGGTCTCGTAACCACTGTTCCGACTAGCCCCAAAACTGGGCTGTTACAACTCTCCTCCCTTTAGGGATTTTCGCCCTCGAAAATCTTACCGGTAAAGAGGTTTGGATATTGCCCTCTCATGGCTTCCTCCGGTTCCTACGTAGCCTCTTTTACACCGTGTTTTGCCACAACACTTTTACTAAGGCTATATCCTTATTCCTCAATTGTTTCACTTCTTGAGCCAAGATTTTAATTGGTTCTTCCTCATATGTCATATCCAGTCGTATTTCAATCTTTTGAAACTTTATTGGCATTTTTCAATCCATCCAAACTTAACATCCTTGTGCAATAGTTTTGTCATCAGAGTAGCAATCATAGAGAATCCCTTCACGAACCGCCTATAGTACCCCGCTAAACCCAAAAAGCTTCTGACTTTTGACACGTTCCTCGGTGGTTTCCACCCCACAATAGCCTAGAGCTTTCTCGGATCAACTCTGATACCCTCACCCGACACAATGTGTCCTAAGAATCCAACCTCTCGAAGCCAAAACTCGCTCTTACTAAATTTAGCATATAACTGTTTGTCTCTCAAAATCTGTAAGACAATCCTCAGATGCTCCACATGATCACTCTCATCTCGAGAGTAAACCAATATGTCATCAATAAAGACAACCACAAACTTGTCCAAATATGGTCGGAAGACACGGTTCATTAAGTCCATAAAAACCGCAGTGGCATTCGTTAAACTGAACGGCATGACAAGAACCTCATAATGGCCATACCTCGTCCTGAATGCTGTTTTTGGCACATCTTGTTCCTTAACCCTCAACTGGTAATAACCGGACCTCAAGACAATCTTGGAGAACACTGTAGATCCTTTCAATTGATCAAATAGATCATCTATCCTCAGTAAAGGATACTTGTTCTTCACAGTTACTTTGTTGAGCTGCCTGTAGTCTATGCATAATCTCATCGACCCATCTTTCTTCTTTACAAAGAGTACTAGGGCACCCCATGTTGAATAACTAGGTCTTGCAAAACCCTTATCCGTCAACTCTTACAACTGAACTTTCAGTTCTTTCAACTCTAGTGGGGCCATCCTATACGGAGCAACCGAAATGGGTGCTGTTCTTGGAATTAACTCAATTCCAAACTCGACCTCTCTAACTGGGGGTAATCCAGGCAGCTCTTCCGAGAATACATCTGAATACTCACATACAACCGATACTATTTCAATCTTCACTTCAGACTCTTGAGTGTTTAGTACGAAAGCGAGATAAGATTCGTACCTTTTTCTCAAATATTTCTCAGCTATCATGGAAGAAATCATCACTGGTAAACTATCTGACTCACCTGATTCAACCTAAATAACTTCTCCATTTTCACATTTCAATTCAATAAATTTACTACCACAATTCACTAAAACACTATGGGTAGTCAACCAATCCATGCCAAGAATCAAATCAAATTCTTCAAATGGCAACAACATAAGGTTTGCCGGGAAACAATAACCCCTAATCATCAAAGGACAATTCCTATGCACCTTGTCAACTAACGGTTGTTTACGTAGTGGGTTTGACACTTTTACAACAAATTTAGTAGACTCAACAGTCTTATTCAAACTAGATGCCAATCTAATACAAATATAAGAATGAGTTGATCCCGGGTCAATTAAAGCAATAACAGAGGTGTCATAGAGAGAAAATGTACCCGTTATTACATCCAGTGATGATGCCTCTTCTCGAGCGCGAATAGCATAAGTTCTTGCTGGTGCCTGACCCTCTGACCTCACAGTAGTGTCTCGTGATACACCTCTACCACTAGTCCCACCTCCCGGGTTCTTTTGTGGCCTACCTCTAAAGGATGCACTGCTTGGTCTTATCTCTTGCTTCCTCTCCTTGTCATCCCTTTTAGGACAATTTTGGATAAGATGGTCGGGGGATCCACACTTATAGCAATTTCGATTGCTTCCCCAACACTCCCTAGTGTGATGTCTACCACAACTTGGGCACTCGGGTTTGGACTTTGGGTTGCCCACACTTACAACCATTGAGGTGGCCTGAACTCTTGAACCCGAATACGTGTTGCCTCGCTCTCTTTGCGAATACCCGACTGATGTAGTAATCCGAGGGTTCACTTCCCTAGACCTCTTCGATTGAGTTTGATATGATTTACTCATCGACCTCTTCCTTGCATCTTGGGCCTCACTCAGGGCTTTCCTTTTTTCCTTATTCAATTCTTCGGCCTTACTAGCCTTATCCACCAATACTACAAATTCTTTTAGCTCTAAAATCCCGACTAAGAGCCTGACATCTTCATTCAACCCATCTTCAAATCTCTTGCATAAGATAGCTTCCATGGATACACATTCTTGTGCATACTTACTGAGCCTAACAAATTCGTGCTCATATTCCACCACAGTCATTTTCCATTGCTTTAACTCAAGGAATTCTTTTCGTTTCTGGTCTACAAACCGTTGACTTATATACTTCTTTCAGAAGTCTTCCAAGAAGAAGTCCCACGTTACCCTCTCTTTAGGGACCACTGATGTCAACGTTTTCCACCAATGGTATACCGAGTCCCTCAGCAAAGATACAGCGTATTTCAAGCTCTCCTCATGTGTACAGAAGAGTTCATCAAAAACCCTCATTGAGTTCTCCCTCGCTCAGGGTCATCATCTATATTAGCTCGAAAATCCTCAGCCCCTTGCTTCCAGATTTTGTCTACCGGGGGCTTAGTTGTCCTCACCATTTCTATACCTTGAGGAGCCACAGGAACTGGCTGAGGTATAAGAGGAGGTGGAGGAGGTTGAGCATTGGGGTTTGCTCGTACATACTCAGTGTACCAGTTACTCATCATTTGGAGAAAAGCTTCCCGAGCCTCTTCTCCTTGAGCCCTAGTCTCGGGTTCACTCTGCACAGGCGCGGTCTCTTGTGCAGGAGCCGGCACATTACTAGCTGCGTCATCATCAGCAGATTGATCGGGATCCATATATTACATAGAAAAAATTTAAAATCATTTGAAACCACCACACTATCATTATACACTTATGGCATGTATAGCTAGACTCCTACACAAGCTACGGTAGTCCTAGAACCGACTAAGCCATAGCTCTGATACCACTAAATGTAACACCCCTTACCCGTGTTCAACGTCAAAACCAGGCTAAAGGCGTTATCTTAATAAAGTCCTCATAATCGCCACTTAGACCCATCATGACTACTTTCTCTAGTCGCCTTAACAACCTCATTCTCGACTTAGGAGACCTCACTCATACACACGAAGACTCTCGGGACTATACCAGAACTTTTTCAACCTTTGCAAATTTTTTTATACAGGGATCACACGCCCGTGTAAAAGAGACACGCTCGTGTGTAGACACACACGCCCATGTTCCACAATCGTGGTGAATTCACAAACACGGTCTCGAAGCCTAGTCACATGCCCGTGTTTGAACCCTGTGGGCGACCCTGACTTGGTTTACACGACCTGGACACACGCCCATATGGTTGGTCCGTGGTTGCCTCTGACTATTTCCCCACGGCCTAAGCACGCCCGTGTGCTTCAACCTTGTGACGATTCAAAATCATATTTCAAGCTGCAGACTTCACAAGATCTGGATATACGCCCATGGCTCGATCGTATGTCACACACGCCCGTGTGCCTACCCATGTGGACAAGAACGAGGCTGTTTACCAAGCTCTTTGCACCCCTATAGCTTACATTACATGAACCCATTCAGCATACTAATAAACATCTCATAACTTCAACATGAAATCCCATAGATACCTTTGTAATTTCATAAATGGTAAGGTGAGCCATTATTCATGGCAATTTACAAAATTAATGTCTTAACAAGAGCCAATACACCTTTGGCCAAAATAACAAAATAATCTAACTAGTCTAGCCCCTATACATGCCATTTACAAAATCATTAAGTCTAGGTATACCGAGAAGAACTGATAGTGTGGGCGGTCTCCTGGTTATCAGCATATTCCAGCTCGGCTCTTAAGCTCTATAAAACAAGGGAAAGAAAGGGGAGTAAGCTTTAAGCTTAGTAAGTTTATGTAACAGTTCGAATTTGACCCTAATGGGAACGGTGGTTTCGGGACCATGAATCCTAGTCTGAAAAATTTTTAAATATTATTTTCGGTGCTTATTATATGTGAATTAATATGTGTGAAAGTTTCGTATGAAAATTTGATCGTTTGTGTGTTTAATTTAACAAAAGGACTTAATTGTGTAAAGTGCAAAAGTTGCAAACTATAGTGAAAGGTGCTAATGTGATAGTGGCTTGTTAATATGGGGTATTAAAAGAGCAAATAGCCTATTATTAAGGTGAGTGGACCGCATATGTCTAAAATAACCTTATATATATGATAATTTTATTATAATGAAAGGTTATCTTTGTACTTTGGTAATTAAGTTAATTATAATAAAAACAAAGCTTAAAATAAGCCATGTTCATCATCTTCCTATCACCGAAAATAAGAAAGAAAGAAAAGGGTGTGAGCTTGTTACATTCAGCCATAGTTCAAGTATAAATCGGGTATGTGTTTTTAATCGGTTTTCGATAATTTTTACGTTTTTGTGATCGTTGCTTCGAATACTATCCGACCCATGCTAGAATTTTTTTAGATTAGTGTATATGTGATGTTCGACCATGGATGGGAGCTTATGCTTTGTGATGTTTGATGATTATATGTTAAAGTTATGTTATAGATTAACATGTTTTGTATTGGAAATTTTGGTAAATTTGAGTATTTTGGGCTAAATTGCAAAAATAAATTTTTGAGGGGTTAAAATGCTAAATAAATGAAATAAATGGACTTTTATAATCCCTATGAATATTCGGCCCTTAGGTTGTGTAATGAAATTTTGTGTATTTTGTGTTTTATGCAAATAGGACTAAATTGTAAAAATGTGAAACATTAGGGGTAAAATGGTAATTTGCCCATTTATGAGTTTTGGGACTAAATTGAAATGAAATGTGCTTGAATGAGCTTATTTTTAATATGTTTAGATCAAGAACAAAGAAAAACGGACTTGGATCGGGGGAAGGCAAAAGTTATCGAATAGCTGGTCTTCGTTGTCCGTCGATAGTCGAGGTAACTCTTTAAGCAAATGTATGTCGAAAACTATTTACGTAATCTAATAAATGTTGAAATTTAAAAATTTTGGGAATATATATGTGAAGTTGCCGAATGTTGGTTAGTATCATATTGAATTGATTTTTATTTATGTAATGTGATTAAGCTTATTCGAATTTGATATGTGATAGTATTATGAAATATAAGTGATATATGTGATTTTTGTAACACCCCAAACCCGGCCCATGCGTTTCGACCGGATCTAGCGTGTCATGGGTTGTACATTGAAAACCTTTGTCTTGATGGTTTTGGAAGTCGTAAATTAAATAGAAATTATTTAATAAAATAAGCGGCATTTTTTAAAAAAAAAACCTTGTATTAAGTATAATTAAACCTTTGACATAATCTCATAAGTTGCAGAACATTAAAACTACTTAATTGGATAAAACTATGGGGCCTTATTACATTGATAATTCCAAAGTAAAAATAAAATAAAAGAAAACTTTAAAGAAATCCTAAAATAATAATTTGTAGAAATAAAGCTTGATGGCCCCTCGAGTCCGTCTCGGCTCCCATGTCCACAATCTACTGCTCATTTGGAAGAGTAGAGAAAAGGAAAGCGTGAGTCACCAAGACTCAGTGCATAAATCTCAAAACACACAACGGCCTGAGCCCACAAACACATTATGGGCCCTGGCCCATACATAAAGGTATCAATCATAATCACATGATAAACAATAAATAATGAAAAACCCAACCCATCCTAGGTTTCCATCCTCTACACACCATCCCAGGTTTCCATCCTCTACACACCATCCCGTACCAACCATCGCACCTTGGGGATTTCTACAATCAACCCTCCATCCGCTACACGCCAAAACGATAGCCGTACTGCCTATTCCTCTTAATTAGAATCATTTAACGTGGCATCGCCACCGATCACTATGTGACCTTATAATTAAATTATGT
The DNA here is from genome assembly GCA_005393395.2 of Gossypium australe. NCBI lineage: Eukaryota > Viridiplantae > Streptophyta > Magnoliopsida > Malvales > Malvaceae > Gossypium > Gossypium australe. The sequence goes on along the minus strand of CM016625.1, from coordinate 47,333,653 downwards.
GGGATTTCTACCATCGATCACCAAGTGACCTATCATGCACTTCCCCTTTAATATCATCATTCCCACCCCATGCATACATACATAAAGAAAACATCATACAGACTTATATATTTTCGATAGTCATAGGGAGTTCTATGTTTATGTACCTGGCATCTTTGCCTAACCCTTTTAGGGTTCCATTCGACTGTCTATACAGCCTCATTCCGGCTTTTTAGCCCATAACATATATAAATAAACATACATACAGGTTTATTAGTAGTGTGTTAGAGATCTACACACCTGATTATCAATAAAACGATGCTTTCTATGTCGACGCAATCCTTAGTCGACACAACTGCTATTTGCCTAAGATGCTGTTCAGAAGCCGGTCTACAACCAAGTGGCCAATCTCGAATTGCCGCCCAACATAGAACCATTAAACTATTAGCTTTTCAGCTTTTTGCCTTTCAAAAACCGGGAATAGATCATGAGAACTAATCAAAAATCGACACTTACCTTAGCATAGGAGGTTCGACTAGCACTAGAGAGAGGATTCGGCAATGCCAAAGGAAGTTTTAAATGCCGGAATAAATAGAACTAATTCTCAAATAGGATGAATAAAGAAAAACTATAGAGTTTTCGGCTTTTAAAGAGAAATCGGCTCAAGGGAAAAAGAATGGAGAAGAGGTTTCGGCTTTTGAAGAAATTGAAGAAAAGAAATTGGAGAGGAAGAGGCTAGGGATTTTCGGCACAAGAATAAGGAGAGAATTAGGGTTTTAAATGTCAGAATCAAGGAGCTATCCCTCCTATTTATAGGAATTTCGACCCCTCTTGTATAAAACTGAAAACGCCCTTCCTAGTTAATTAAAATTCAAGCTAAATGAGAGGGAAAATTCGACACCCCTTTGCCATGCAGTAGCCGAATTCTTTACTCCTCTTAGTGGTGGATTTTCGGCCATCACTCTCCTTGTAGATAGGCTCCTATCTTTTCTCCTTTTTATCTTCTATATTATCAATTATAAATCCAAATATATCTTCCTATTTTTAAGCCTTGTAGCCGTCCACCTCATCAAGTCTTAATGCCGAAATTTAACTCACTTAAATTAAAAGCTTTGGGCTTCATTAAACTTAAATTTTGGGCCCTTAAATCCCTTGTTGTGGTGTCACCTTTGCTCCCATTTAAGTGCCAAAAATGGCCCAAAAACATGGGCTCCTTGCGACCAAAACTTGGGCCTCTTTAATTGTTGATGGCACCACCTTCTAATTCCCTTACAGTGCCGCCTATTGTTGGGCCACAAGCCCATGTTGGTATTTTAAACATCATTACCACCTTTTAACTCTATAATGCACAATCTAATAATTTAATCAAGGCCTTTGCCTAATCCTGAGCCCAGTTTGGACCCCTATCACTTAAATTAACAAATTAATCCTATCCTTACTCCAAATGCATAGGCCCATAAATTTAGGATGGTACAGTTCTACCCCCTTAAAGAAATTTCGTCCTCAAAATTACCTGATCAGAAAAGATGAGGGTATTGCTGCCTTATTGCTTCCTCGGGTTCCCACGTAGCCTCCTTGGAACCATGATTCCGCCACAGCACCTTAACCAATGGAACCGTTTTTCTTCTCAACACCTTGACATCACGATCTAAAATTTCTACTGGTTCCTCTTCGAAGGGTAGATCAGGTCTTACCTCGATTTCTTCCACAGACACAATATGGGACGGATCCGAACGGTAACATCATAGCATGGAAACGTGAAATACATCGTGAATTTGACCTAACTCCGGAGGTAACTCAAGCTGATAGGCTACTGGCCCTACTCGCTTCAATACCCGATATGGTCCGATAAATCTAGGACTTAATTTACCCTTTCGACCAAACCTTAGTACCTTCTTCATTGGCGATACCTTTAGGAATACTTTATCACCCACTACAAACTCTATGTCCTTACGCTTTAAATCAGCATAGGACTTTTGTCGGTCCGATGCCTCCTTCAGTCGAACCCGAATCAATTCAACCTTCTCTTCTGTCTCGGTCACCAACTCCTGACCCAAAATCCGATGTTCCCCTAGTTCTGTCCAACAGGTAGGAGTACGACATTTCCGTCCGTACAAAGCTTCGTAGGGTGCCATCTAAATACTTGACTGGTAACTATTGTTGTAAGCAAACTCTGCTAACGGTAAAAACTTTTCCCAACTACCTCTGAAATCTATGACACATCCTCTTAACATGTCCTCCAAGATCTGGATCACCCGCTCAGGCTGTCCATCGGTCTGAGGATGAAACGCTATACTGGAATCCAATTTCGTACCCAGCGCTTGATGCAACGCCTTCCAAAATCGTAAGGTGAACCTAGGGTCACTATCTGATATGATCGAAACCGGTACTCCATGCAACCTCACCACCTCCGCTATGTATAACTTAGCTAACTTCTGCAATGAATAATCAACATGTAAGTGTGCAGACTTCGTCAGGCGATCAACAACTACCCAAATCGCATCTTTCTTAGTGGGTGTGAGGGGAAGCCCACTAACAAAGTCCATAGTGATTCTTTCCCACTTCCATTGTGGAATCTTCACTGGCTGCAATAATCCTGATGGTAACTGATGTCCCGCCTTGACCTGCTGACAGGTCAAACACTTACCCACCAATTCAGTTACTTCTTGCTTCAACCCCGGCCACCAGAACTGATCTCTTAAATCCCGAAACATCTTACTTCCTCCAGGGTGCATAGCGTATGCACTACCATGCGCCTCATTCAAAATCCTACGCCTCAATTCCAGATCTTTATGCATACATACTCTCCCTTGAAAACAAAACAGTCCTTCCTCGTTCTTACTAAATTCCGTTGGCCCATCCTTTGAGATTAGCTGCAATTTCCCCTTTAGTAACTCATCGGTCTGTTGCCTCTCCTTCACCTGACTGATCCAAGAGGGTTTCACTTGAAGTTCAGCTAACAAACTTCCATCCTCATACAAACTAAGGTGAGCAAACATTGCTCTTAAGTTGGAGACTATTTTATGACTTAAAGCATCCGCCACTACATTAGCCTTACTCGGGTGATACTCGATCGAGCAATCGTAGTCCTTTAGCAACTCGATCCACCTTCTCTTCCTTAGATTCAACTCCTTCTGAGTCAAAAGATACTTCAAGCTCTTATGATCTGTGTAAATGACAGATTTCTCCTCGTACAGATAATGCCTCCAAATTTTTAAGGCAAACACCACTGCTGCCAATTCCAAATCATGGGTGGGGTAATTTATTTCATGCAGTCTTAACTGCCGAGATGCATATGCAACCATCTTTCCATCTTGCATCAACACACATCCTAATCCTGCGTGTGACGCATCACAATAAATTACGAACTCCTTCCCTGCCTCTGACTGAATCAACACCAGAGCCTCCGTCAGAAACCTCTTTAACTTTTCAAAACTCTCATGCTGCTTATCAGACCAAACAAACGGAACTCCTTTCCGTAGCAACTTAGTCAACGGTGCCGCTACCGAAGAAAATCCTTCAACAAACCTTCGGTAGTACCAAGCTAAACCAAGAAAACTCCTAATCTCAGCCACAGACTTGGGTGGCTTCCAATCTAACAATGCTTCAATCTTTCGAGGGTCAACCCTAATCCCTTCTACCGACACAACGTGCCCTAGAATGTTACTTCCCTCAGCCAAAATTCACACTTACTGAATTTGGCATACAACTGCTTCTCCCTTAGAATCTGCAAAACTATTCGCAGATGATCATCATTCTCCTCCTCTGACTTCGAATAAACCAAGATATCATCGATAAACACCATGACACACCGGTCTAGATAGGGTTGGAACACTCGGTTCATCATGTCCATGAACGCTGCTGGTGCATTGGTCAATCCAAACGGCATCACCATAAACTCACAGTGACCGTAGCGAGTCCTAAAAGCTGTCTTATGAATATCCGCTTCCTTGACCCTAAGCTGATGGTACCCTGACCTCAGATCTATCTTAGAAAAGATTGAGGCCCCCTTCAACTGATCGAACAAGTCATCGATCCTTGGCAATGGGTACTTGTTCTTGATTGTTAGCTTATTCAATTGACGATAATCAATGCACATACGCATTGATCCATCCTTCTTCTTAACGAATAACACCGGCGCTCCCCAAGGTGACACACTTGGTCGAATAAATCCTCTATCTAGTAACTCCTGAATCTGTGCTTTCAACTCCACCAACTCCTTCGGCGCCATCCTATACGGAGCAATAGATACCGGTGCTGTTCCCGGAAGAAGATCGATACCAAACTCCACTTCACAATCTGGGGGTAATCCCGGAAGCTCTTCAGGGTAAACATCAGGAAATTCCTTTATCGTCCTGACGTCCCCAACAGTCAGATCTTTGGCTTCTAAAGCCCTAACAAATAATAAAACTGCCTCGCACCCTTTCCTCACCATTCTTTCTGCTCTCAAGGCAGTCACTACATTCGACAAACAGTTCCCCCTTTCTCCTATCACCAACACTTCATCACCCTCGGGGGTTTTTAGTGCCAAACGCTTGGCTGCACAATCCAGGTTAGCTTGATACTTCACAAGCCAATCCATGCCTAAAATTAAATCAAACTCCCCGAATGGTAATTCCATTAGATCCGTTCGAAAAACTATCCCCTGAACTTCTAGAGGTACTTCCCGATAGAGCTTATCCACAACTACAGATTGTCCTAACAGGCTAACTACAGTCATTGCCCTAGGGGTAATTTCAGATTCTAACCTTAAAGTTCCAGATACGCTACTAGCTACATACGAATGTGTCGACCCGATGTCAATCAATGCAGTGTAAGGTAAGCCAAAATTTAAAAACGTACCGGTTATGACATCCGGTGTGTCAGCCTCCTCTCGACGTCTAACAGCATAGACCAACCCTGGCTGTCTCGCCTCAGTGTTTCCTGCCCTTTGACCTGGTGCTCCACGACCCCGACCAGCACCATTACCACCTCTGGCTGCACCACGACCTCTTTGTGGCTGCTGACCTCCTCTGCCAGGCTGAGCATTCCCTCGACCCATGGTCCCTTCACCATCCTGTTGCTGCGGACAGTTTCTAACTTGGTGGTCCGTAGATCCACACCTAAAACACTTCCCACTGCCTGCCCAACACTCACCGGCATGAAATTTGCCACATCGAGCACACTTTGGTGTCTGGTTAGCAGCGGCAGGTTTCTCTTCCCGTTTCGGTCCATCAGACCTGGGCCTTTTCTGAGTACGCCCAGTTGCTCCTGACGATCCAAAATTTCTCTTATTTCCTCCCCTATCTCTATCCCGATTTAACTTTTTAGTCCGCTTAACCTCCTCGGCTATCTTAGCCTTTTCCACTAGGACATCAAATTCCCTTTCTCGTTGTGGGGCTATCAAAACACGTAAATCAACTCTCAGGCCATCTTCAAACCTAACACAACGTTCATGCTCCGTGGCTACCATCCCACGAGCATAACAGCTAAGGCGTAAGAACTCAGCTTCATACGCAGCCACTAACCTACTCCCTTGCACCAAATTCAGAAATGCTCTGCGCTGTGCATCCACATAACTCGATCTAATGTACTTATTCTGAAACGCCATTTTAAAGAAATCCCAGGTGATACGGTCAGCCACAGCACCATCCTTAACCGTAAGCCACCATTGATATGCTTTATCCCGCAGGAGAGATACAACCCCTTTCAACTTCTCCTCCTCCGTGAAATCCAAATCATCCATTATGCGTTCTACCGCCTCCAACCAATACTCAGCTGAACTTGGGGCTACACCAGAAATTCCCCTAAACACTTCTGCTCTGTTGGCCCTAAGCCACTCCGGCACAAATTTCCGAGCACCTGTGGCCATACCAGCCCTAGCAACCCTCTCTAAAACCCTTAACATTGCCTGAGATACCGCGTCATCTCCGGCAGTTTGATCTTGAAATTCCTCCCCCGCAGTTGGCATCTCATTTCCAGATCCATGACCAGATCCTACTGGTTCCGACACCGTCATCCTACCCCTACCACGACCACGTGGCGGACGTCCTCTACCCCTTGTACTCATTTTACCGCTTCGCGTTTATCTGATTAGAAATTTTATGAATCATTAGTTTTCTTCCACTGATTATCCACGAACAGTCTTATGAATAATAGTTTTAAAAGTAGTTCTTTCGAATTCGCATTCACAATTCAATCTCAAGTTCGTACCCTCTAATTCTAGAAAACACATACACTCAATCATCAACATACAAATAGCATCCATGAACTTACATTCATCATGTAAGGGTGTTTTCGTTGTTTCACTACCCAGAGTTATTTTCGTAATTTTTCCTATAGGGGTATTTTCGTAATTTTTCAAAATAGGGTTTCTTGGTGATTTTGTGAAATAAGGGTATTTTGGTAATTTTGCAATCCAGGGGTGTTTCGGTATTTTTGAAATTCGGGGGTATTTCGGTAATTTGGCAATCCGAGGTATTTCGATAATTTTGAAATCCGGGGGTATTTCGATAATTTTACAAATCAGGGGTAATTTGATAATTTTACAAACCAGGGGTATTTTGGTCATTTTGCAAAACAAGGGTAGTTTGGTAATTTTACAAACCAAGGATATTTTGATGTTGTTGTTGCGGTTGTTGTTTTTTTTTTAAAACAGGTGTACCTTAGAAAATCTAGTTTCATAATCCGGGTTACTCTTGTAAACATGGGATTTTCGGGTAAATTTTTCAAAGCATAGGTATTTTATAAATTCATGGTTGATTGGAAATTTCCACAAATCAAGTGTATTTTGAGAATTTTACAAAACTTGGGGATTTTTTTCAAATAAGGTGGCTGGTCCCTTTCGGGTTTTAATTATAGGGTTTAGCCCATCAATAAGTCCTCATAGCTAGGGTGAATAGTCACTACGCACCAGGTAAGATTCTAGTGAAGAGGAGGTGAGTCGCTAGGACTGCTTAAGTACCAAGCTCTCCCTGAATCCACTCCTAGGCATGCATATGCCCATTGCCACACCCTAACTCAACTAAGGCAAACAGTCACTACGCACCAGGTAAGATTCCAGCGAGGAGGAGGTGAGTCACTAGGACTGCTTAAATACCAAGCTCTTCCTGAATCCAATCCTAGACATGCGTATGCTTGTTGCCACACCTTAACCTTTTGACTCATTCCCGGGTTTTGTTTAGTTGGATTAAGTCTTATGGAATTGAAGAGTTGTTTGTCTAAGCCTATGGTCCATTAATACTATCATACTAATCTACGTCCATCAAGCCCATCAAACCCAACATATACATCACATCAAGAGTTAGAATACTTACCTGCGTGGATCGGGTGCCGGTAGACTCGAAGGCCATATCTTCTTCCAGAATTTTTTTCCCAAATTCACATTAAATTTTCAAAACACTGCTAGACCCATTTCATAGCCCGAGTTTTGAACCGGGCTCTGATACCAAAATGTAACACCCCAAACTCGGCCCATGCGTTTCGACTGGATCTGGCGTGTCACGGGTTGTACATTGAAAACATTTGTCTTGATGGTTTTGGAAGTCGTAAATTAAATAGACATTATTTAATAAAATAAGCGGTATTTTAAAAATAAAACCTTGTATTAAGTATAATTAAACCTTTGACATAATCTCATAAGTTGCAGAACATTAAAACTACTTAATTGGATAAAAGTATGAGGCCTTATTACATTGATAATTCCAAAGTAAAAATAAAATAAAAGAAAACTTTAAAGAAATCCCAAAATAATAATTTGTAGAAATAAAGCTTGATGGCCCCTCGAGTCCGTCTCGGCTCCCATGTCCACGATCTACTGCTCATCTGGAAGAGTAGAGAAAAGGAAAGCATGAGTCATCAAGACTCAGTGCATAAATCTCAAAGCACACAATGACTTGAGCCCACAAACATATTATGGGCCCTGGCCCATACATAAAGGTATCAATCATAATCACATGATAAACAATAAATAATGAAAAACCCAACCCATCCTAGGTTTCTATCCTCTACACACCATCCCGTACCAACCATCACACCTTGGGGATTTCTACAATCAACCCTCCATCCGCTACACGCCAAAACGACAGCCGTACTGCCCATTCCTCTTAGTTAGGAATCATTTAACGTGGCATCGCCACCGATCACTATGTGACCTTATAATTAAATTATGTGGGATTTCTACCACCGATCACCAAGTGACCTATCATGCACTTCCCCTTTAATATCATAATTCCCACCCTATGCATACATACATAAAGAAAACATCATACAGACTTGTATACTTTTCGATACTCATAGGGAGTTCTATGTTTACGTACTTAGCATCTTTGCCAACCCTTTTAGGGTTCCATTCGACTGTCTATACAGTCTCATTCCAGCTTTTTAGCCCATAACATATATAAATAAACATACATACAGGTTTATTAGTAGTGTGTTAAAGATCTACACACCTGATTACCGATAAAACGATGCTTTCTATGTCGACGCTATCCTTAGTCAACACAACTGCTATTTGCCTAAGATGTTGTTCAGAAGCCGGTCTACAACCAAGTGGCCAATCTCGAACGGCAGATACTGCTCGTTTCTTAAACTTAGGGATTCTTTCCTTTGTCTGATCCATATTTAATTCCATCATAAATCCTTATCAGAGCTACTATCACAATATTTAATCGTTAATCCTTATCTTAAAGTTTAGATCTTGCATATAATGAATGAATCTAGTAAAAATCTAGGGAAAATCTTCTTACCTTAAAATCCTGAAATTGGAGACTAGCTATTTTCGGCTTTTAGATCTAGTTGACCAAGCTTTCTTCAAATCCCGAATTGCCGCTCAACATAGAACCATTAAACTATTAGCTTTTCAGCTTTTTGCCTTTCAAAAACCGGGAATAGATCATGAGAACTAATCAAAAATCGACACTTACCTTAGCATAGGAGGTTCGACTAGCACTAGAGAGAGGATTCGGCAATGCCAAAGGAAGTTTTAAATGCCGGAATAAATAGAACTAATTCTCAAATAGGATGAATAAAGAAAAACTATAGAGTTTTCGGCTTTTAAAGAGAAATCGCTCAAGGGAAAAAGAATGGAGAAGAGGTTTCGGCTTTTGAAGAAATTGAAGAAAAAAAATTGGAGAGGAAGAGGCTAGGGATTTTCGGCATAAGAATAAGGAGAGAATTAGGGTTTTAAATGTCAGAATCAAGGAGCTATCCCTCCTATTTATAGGAATTTCGACCCCTCTTGTATAAAACCGAAAACGCCCTTCCTAGTTAATTAAAATTCAAGCTAAATGAGAGGGAAAATTCGGCACCCCTTTGCCATGCAGTAGCCGAATACTTTACTCCTCTTAGTGGTGGATTTTCGACCATCACTCTCCTTGTAGATAGGCTCCTATCTTTTCTCCTTTTTATCTTCTATATTATCAATTATAAATCCAAATATATCTTCCTATTTTTAAGCCTTGTAGCCATCCACCTCATCAAGTCTTAATGCCGAAATTTAACTCACTTAAATTAAAAGATTTGGGCTTCATTAAACTTAAATTTTGGGCCCTTAACTCCCTTGTTATGGCGTCACCCTTGCTCCCATTTAAGTGCCGAAAATGGCCCAAAAATATGCGCTCATTGCGACCAAAACTTGGGCCTCTTTAATTGTTGATGGCGCCACCTTCTAATTCCCTTATAGTGCCGCCTATTGTTGGGCCACAAGCCCATGTTGGTATTTTAAACATCATTACCACCTTTTAACTCTATAATGCACAATCTAATAATTTAATCAAGGCCTTTGCCTAATCCTGAGCCCAGTTTGGACCCCTATCACTTAAATTAACAAATTAATCCTATCCCTACTCCAAATGCATAGGCCCATAAATTTAGGATGTTACAGTTTTGGCATTAAGAAATGTGTATGGAATGGTTAACTATGTTGATACTCGGGCTTCGAGCCTAGTAGGCCTTGTGCCGGTGAATTATATCGGGCTTATTGCCTAGTAGGCTAAATGCTGGTGTTTAAAATATCGGACCTTGAGTCTAGCAGGCCTAGTGCCGGTGTGTGCGATTCGGGCTAATGCCTAGCAGGTTCTATACCGGTGAGTTGCAATTCCAAGCTTATATTATGTAATAATAAAGTCATGAAACGAATCAAGTAAGCCTAAGCATTTGAAAAAGAATTTGTTAATCCGACTACAAGGTATGTGCTATTCATATTTATATGTTATATATATATGTGATGCTAAAGAGAAAATAAAATGATGAAAGATGTGTGATATAAATTTGGTTGATGGAAATTGTATACAAACTATGCCATGTGGAAATTGGTTAATTGAAAGCATGAAAGTGGTTAAAGGTATTCGTATAGGTATATTTATATACAAAAATATGTGTGTATATATTCGGTAAATGGTGTACTTTGGTAAAGAAATGAAAGTTGATAGGTTAAGTGAGGTAAGGATATTCGACTATGGTGAATTTATAAGTTAAGTCATGTATATTCAATGTAAAGAATTGATTGTTTAAAATGTTTGGATGATTAAATGTTATAATGTAGTTGCTTAAGACTTACTAAGCTAGTGAGCTTACTTTGTGTATGTTCATTGTTTCGTTTTATAGATTTCAATCAAGCTACGAGCTCAGGGGATCGTCACTGAAGTCATTCACACTATCGGCTCATGTTGGTACCTATAATGTTTAAACTTTTTGTTCTTAAGGCATGTATAGGCTAGCTAAGTTTTTGAATGGTATTATGATAATGTATAAAAGCCATGCTAAAGTGGCTTGTTTTTAAATGTTAATGTTCGATGGTATACTCTATCCTTGATGTAATATGTGTGTGTGTTTTGCTTGGATGACAAAGGAGGATGTGATATAAATAATTCATGCTAATTAGGTATGTTTGTGTATGAATGATTGCCATGAGGTCATTTGGTATAATTCTTGTTACCTTTTGGAAAGTAGATATAAATAGCGATGTATCAAGAGTGGAATAAGTTTTGGTATGCATAACTTACGATTATGTATCATAAAAGGGCATTAAGTGGAAGCTAAGAAGTTAATAATGGTTAAATGTTTAAGTCAAGGCAAGTATGTGTTAGTTAAGTATCATTTGGAATTTATGTGTGTGTATTAACCTTAGCCATTTTATGAAATATGAGATATGTTATGCGATGCATGTGTGTGTTCGGCTAAGTTTATGGGAAATATCCAATGTAACTAATATGCTTGAAGAATTAGTTGTTTAAGCTTACTTTCGAATATGGTAAATGTGCATATCTATGATGTGTATATATATATGTGTGTGTATTTAGCTATAGGTGATGGCTTGATTTGATTGAGTGTTTGAATCTATCTAAACTTAGCACAAGCTATGTAATGTACATGAAATTTTATATATGTGTCCTTGTATATTCGGCCAAGTAGTTAATTGAGTGTATGGTAATGTAATTAGCTTGTATATTTCGGCTATATGGGATAAGGTTTTAAATCATATGTTTTCGGTTTTATAAATAAGTTAAAATGAAATGATATTTGAATCATGCTTATTTTAATCTAATTAGATACGAATGGTTTATTTGTTTAAAGTATTTCATAAAACAATAAAGATATGATAAATGAGGTTTATGGTAATTGCATTGTTGTGTGGTATTATTGAAATGTACATTGCATGATCATTTTGCGTCATCAATGATCATATCGTATATGACTTAGTTTAGTGTGTTAAATATGTATTACACATATGTGATTGTCTGTTTATAATTGAATCATTTGATAAGGACGTTTAACTAAGATTTAATTGATTGAATAAAAGCTTTGACTTATCTGGTAATGCCCGTAACCCTAATTCAATGACAGATACGGGTTAGGGGTGTTACATTTGATTGGTATCAGAGCTTACGATTTAGTCGATTCTAGGACTACCGTAGCGCGTGTGAGTCTAGCTATACATGCCTTAAATTTTATAATACAATAGTGTGGTGACTTCTGACATTCAAGTTGTGTTTATTATAGTAACTGGATATCGATAGAGCCGTAGCTGATGATGTAGAGAGCGTAGCGCCTGATCTCGCACGTGGGTCAGCACCGGTAGACTCTCGCCTATCTCGGGTAGCCATGAGGGGGAGGCTAAGCAAGCCTTCTATCAGATGATGAATGAATGGTTTACTCAATTTATTCAGACTAATCTGGCTGTACAACAACCTCCACCCCCAAATAATCCAACTCTGATACCTTCAGCACCTCCGATGATAGATCCAATGAGATCTAGTAGGCCTCCCGTTGATAAAATTAGGAAACATGGGGCTGAAGAATTTAAAGCTAATGATGATGACGACGCGGAACGAGCTGAACTGTGGCTTGATAATACTATCCGTGTGCTCGACGAGCTATCTTGTACTCCGGAGGAATGTTTAAAATGCGCAATATCACTATTGAGGGACACTGCATATCACTGGTGGAATACACTAGTATCAGTAGTTCCGAAAGAAAAAGTGACTTGGGATTTCTTTCAGACCAAGTTCCGTAAGAAATATATCAATCAGAGATTCATTGATTAGAAACGAAAAGAATTTCTAGAATTGAAACAGGGTTGAATGACCGTGACTGAGTATGAGCAGAAGTTCGTCAGATTGAGCCGATATGCCCGAGTGTATGTGTCAACTGAAGCCATTATGTGCAAAAAGGTTCGAAGACGGTCTGAATGAAGATATTAAGTTGCTAGTTGGCATACTCGAGATCAAAGAGTTCGTGGTACTTGTCGAACGAGCTTGCAAAGCTGAAGAGCTTGGGAAAGAGAAAAGAAAGGCTGAAATGGAAGCTAGAGACACCCGTAAAAAATCATCGAGTAAGACTTTCCATTCTGGATCTAAGAAATTCAAAGATGACTTCGGCCGACATAAAGCTACTTCAGACATGTCTAGATGAGATTGACCTCTTGCGGGTTCCCGAGCTACTTCAATGGCTAGTGTTGGTAATGTTCAGCAAATCGGGTTGAGTGCAAGCATTGTGGTAAATGGCATTCTAGGAGTTGTAGATTTCGTGATCGGTCCTGCTTTAAATGTGGATTGTCAGATCATTTTATCAGAGAGTGCCTGATGCTAGTCGAGCAAAATACGACTCAGAATATTAGACCGAGTAATGTGTCAGTGCGAGGCAGACCAAGGCAGACCACCTAGGCATTCGGGAAATGTAAGTGGCAATCAAAAAGGAACCAAAGACCCTGTAGTTAGATCAGAGGCTCATGCACCAGCTAGAGCATATGCTATACATGCCAGAGAGGATGCTTCTTTCCCAGATGTTATCACTGGTACTTTCACTCTTTATGATACTACTGTGATTGCATTGATTGATCCCAGTTTGACTCATTCATATGTGTGTGAAACTTTAGTATCCAGTAAGACTCTGCCTGTTGAGTCTACTGAGTTTGTGATTCGTGTGTCCAACCCCTTGGGTCGATGTGTTCTAGTTGATAAAGTGTGTAAAGGTTGCCCGTTGATGATTCGGGATTCATACTTTCCAGCTGATTTAATATTGTTGCCTTTTGACGAGTTCGATATAATTTTGGGAATGGACTGGTTAACTTTGCATGATGTTGTGGTTAATTGCAAAAGAAAGACTATTGATTTGAGATGTCAGAACGGTGAGATCATCCGAATTGAATCTAATGTCCTGAATGGGTTACCGGCAGTAATATCCTTAATGTTAGCTCGTAAGTAGTTGAGAAAAGGATGTGAAGCTTACTTGGCCTATGTGTTGGAAGTAAAGTGTCTGAAAAGTAGATTGAATCCGTACCAGTTGTGTGTGAATACCCAGATGTGTTCCCTGAAGAATTACCGGGTTTACCACCAGTTCGAGAGATAGAGTTTGGCATTGAATTAGTACTAGGGACGACTCCGATCTCAATAGCTCCGTATCGAATGGCACCTACTGAATTGAAAGAGTTGAAAGCACAGTTGCAAGAGTTAACAGATAGGGGCTTTACACGACCGAGTTTCTCTCCTTGGGGTGCACCAGTTCTATTTGTGAAAAAGAAAGATGGGACTATGCGAATGTGTATTGATTATCGGCAGCTGGATAAGGTGACTATAAAGAATAAATACCCATTGCCTCGGATTGATGACTTGTTTGATCAGTTGAAAGGGGCTTCAGTGTTTTCGAAAATAGATTTGAGATCTGGTTATTATCAGTTGCGAGTCAGAGATTCCGATGTGTCAAAGACTGCATTTCGAACGAGGTACAGACATTTTGAGTTCCTGGTTATGCCTTTTGGACTTACTAATGCACCTGCTGTTTTTATGGATTTGATGAATCAGATTTTCAAATAGTATTTGGATTAGTTTGTGGTAGTGTTTATAGATGATATCCTGATCTACTCCAGAGATGAAATCGAACATGCCGAGCATCTGAGATTGGTGCTACAAACTTTGCGAGATCAACAATTGTATGCAAAGTTTAGCAAGTGTAAGTTCTGGATGAATGAAGTCAGCTTTCTGGGTCATGTTGTTTCAGCGTTAGGCATTCGGATTGATCCGAATAAAATATCGACTGTACTTGATTGGAAGCCACCAAAGAATGTTTCTGAAATTCGAAGCTTTTTGGGACTTGCTGGATATTACAGACGATTCGTGAAAGGTTTTTCTATGATAGCTACCCCATTGACAAAGCTATTACAGAAAGATGTCAAGTTCGAATGGACGGAAAAATGTCAGCAAAGTTTCGATCGGTTGAAGGCTCTTTTGACCGAAGCTCCAGTGCTAATTCAGCCTGAATCGGGTAAAGAATTTGTTGTGTATAGTGATGCATCTTTGAATTGTTTGGGTTGTGTTTTAATGCAAGAAGGCAAAGTAGTACCCTATGCTTCGAGATAGTTGAAGCCACATGAAAGAAATTATCCGACTCATGATCTGGAGTTAGCAGCCATTGTATTCGCGTTAAAGATTTGGCGTCATTACCTATTCGGTGAGAAGTGTCATGTTTATTTAGATCACAAAAGTTTAAAGTATTTGATGACTCAGAAAGATTTGAACTTGAGACAACGCAGATGGTTATTGCTGTTGAAAGATTACGAATTAGTGATTGACTATCATCCAGGGAAAGCTAATGTTGTCGAAGATGCCCTAAGTCGAAAATCATTATTTGCTCTTTGTACGTTGAACGCACATATGGTTATGTCTGGTGATGGTTCGATATTAACCGAATTGAAAGCAAGACCATTGTTTATTCAACAAATTTGTGATGCTCAGAGAGTTGACAAAGATACGATGACAAGACGAGTTCAGTGTGAAAATGATGCTGAGTCAGAGTTTCGAATCGATGAAAATGATTGTTTGAATTTCAAAGGCCGAATATGTGTTCCGAGGAATGTGAATTTGATTCAGATGATATTGAATGAGGCTTATAATAGTCGATTGTCAGTATATCTGGGTAGCACGAAAATGTATAATGATTTGAAATAGTTCTATTGGTGGCCTGGTATGAAATTGGATATATCCGAATTTGTGTCCAAGTGCTTAATTTGTTAGCAAGTAAAAGCCGAACATTAGGTGCCTTCCGGTTTACTTCAGCTGATCATGATACCGGAATGGAAATGGGATAGAATTACTATGGATTTTGTATCCGGTTTGCCTACGACACCGAGCAAGAAAGATGCAGTCTGGGTTATAGTGGATAGACTAACCAAATTGGCTCACTTTGTTCCAGTTCGTATGGACTTTTCACTCGATAAACTTGATGAGTTGTATGTATCCCAAATTGTGAGATTACATGGTGTGCCAATTTCTATTGTATCGGACCGAGACCCGAGATTCACGTCACGGTTTTGGAAGAAGTTGCAAGATGCTTTAAGTACCAAACTACACTTTAGCACAGCCTTCCATCCGCAGACATACGGTCAGTCTGAACGAATCACTCAGATACTTGAGGACATGTTGAGATGTTGCGTCCTTGAGTTTGAAGGTACGTGGGAAAGATACTTACCATTGATTGAATTTGCTTATAATAACAATTTTCAATCTAGTATCAAAATGGCACCTTACGAAGCTCTATATGGCTACAAGTGTCGTACACCATTGTATTAGACCGAGCTCAGTGAAAACAAGATACACGAGGTTGATTTGATTAAAGAGACTGAACAGAAAGTGGCTGTAATCAGAGATAGTTTGAAAGCTGCATCGGATCGCCAAAAGTCCTACGCTGATTTGAAACGTAAAGACATTGAGTCTCAGGTCGAAGACCGGGTATTTTTAAAAGTTTCTCCGTGGAAGAAAGTACTTCAATTTGGTCGAAAAAGCAAACTAAGTCCGAGATTCATCGGACCGTATGAGATCATCGAACGTATCGGGCCTGTTGCTTATAAATTAAAGTTGCCTTCTGAATTAGAAAAGATACACAACGTATTTCATGTTTCGATGCTCCGTAGATATCGATCAGATCCGTCACATGTGATTTCTCCATCTGAAATTGAAATTTGATCCGATATGACGTACGAGGAGGAACCGATTTGTATTTTAGCCCGCGAAATGAAAGAGTTGAGAAACAAGAAAATTCCGTTAGTAAAAGTACTATGGAATCGACACGGAGTAGAAGAGGCTACGTGGGAGCCTGAGGATTCAATGAGGCAACAGTATCCGACTTTGTTTAACGGTAAGATTTTCGGGGACGAAAATCCCTAAGGGGGGAGAGTTGTAACAGTCCGAATTTGACCCTAATCGGAACGGTGGTTTCGGGACCATGAATCCGAGTCTGAAAAATTTTTAAATATTATTTTCGGTGCTTATTATATGTGAATTAATCTGTGTGAAAGTTTCGTATGAAAATTTGATCGTTTGTGTGTTTAATTTAACAAAAGGACTTAATTGTGTAAAGTGCAAAAGTTGCAAACTATAGTGAAAGGTGCTAATGTGATAGTGGCTTGTTAATATGGGGTATTAAAAGGGAAAATAGCCCATTATTAAGGTGAGTGGACGGCATATGTCTACAATAACCTTATATATATATATGATAATTTTATTATAATGAAAGGTTATTTTTGTACTTTGGTAATTAAGTTAATTATAATAAAAACAAAGCTTAAAATAAGCCATATTCATCATCTTCCTATCACCGAAAATAAGAAAGAAAGAAAAGGGTGTGAGCTTGTTACATTCGGCCATAGTTCAAGTATAAATCGGGTATGTGTTTTTAATCGGTTTTCGATAATTTTTACGTTTTTGTGATCGTTGCTTCGAATACTATCCGACCCATGCTAGAATTTTTTTAGATTAGTGTCTATGTGATGTTCGACCATGGATGGGAGCTTATGCTTTGTGATGTTTGATGATTATATGTTAAAGTTATGTTATAGATTAACATGTTTTGTATTGGAAATTTTGGTGAATTTGAGTATTTTAGGCTAAATGGAAAAAATAAATTTTTGAGGGGTTAAAATGCTAAATAAATGAAATAAATAGACTTGTATAATCCCTATGAATATTCGGCCCTTAGGTTGTGTAATGAAATTTTGTGTATTTTGTGTTTTATGCAAATAGAACTAAATTGTAAAAATGTGAAACATTAGGGGTAAAATGGTAATTTTCCCATTTATGTGTTTTGGGACTAAATTGAAATGAAATGTGCTTGAATGAGCTTATTTTTAATATGTTTAGATCAAGAACAAAGAAAAACGGACTTGGATCGGGGGAAGGCAAAAGTTATCGAATAGCTGGTCATCGTTGTCCGTCGATAGTCGAGGTAAGTCTTTAAGCAAATGTATGTCGAAAATTATTTACATAATCTAATAAATGTTGAAATTTAAAAATTTTGGGAATATATATGTGAAGTTGCCGAATGTTGGTTAGTATCATATTGAATTGATTTTTATTTATGTAATGTGATTAAGCTTATTCGAATTTTATATGTGATAGTATTATGAAATATAAGTGATATATGTGATTTTGGTATAAAGAAATGTGTATGGAATGGTTAACTATGTTGATACTCGGGCTTCGAGCCTAGCAGGCCTTGTGCCGGTGAATTATATCGGGCTTATTGCCTAGCAGGCTAAATGCCGGTGTTTAAAATCTCGGACCTTAAGTCTAGCAGGCCTAGTGCCGGTGTGTGCGATTCGGGCTAATGCCTAGCAGGTTCTATACCGGTGAGTTGCAATTCCAAGCTTAGATTATGTAATAATAAAGTCATGAAATGAATCAAGTAAGCCTAAGCATTTGAAAAAGAATTTGTTAATTCGACTACAAGGTATGTGCTATTCATATTTATATGTTATATATATATGTGATGCTAAAGAGCAAATAAAATGATGAAAGATGTGTGATATACATTTGGTTGATGGAAATTGTATACAAACTATGCCATGTGGAAATTGGTTAATTGAAAGCATGAAAGTGGTTAAAGGTATTCGTATAGGTATATTTATATACAAAAATATGTGTATATATTCGGTAAATGGTGTACTTTGGTAAAGAAATGAAAGTTGATAGGTTAAGTGAGGTAAGGATATTTGGCTATGGTGAATTTATAAGTTAAGTCATGTATATTCAATGTCATGAATTGATTGTTTAAAATGTTTGGATGATTAAATGTTATAATGTAGTTGCTTTAGACTTACTAAGCTAGTGAACTTACTTTGTGTATGTTCATTGTTTTGTTTTATAGATTTCAATCAAGCTACGAGCTCAGGGGATCGTCACTGAAGTCATTCACACTATCGACTCATGTTGGTACCTATAATGTTTAAACTTTTTGTTCTTAAGGCATGTATAGGATAGCTAAGTTTTTGAATGGTATTATGATATTGTATAAAAGCCATGCGAAAGTGGCTTGTTTTTAAATGTTAATGTTCGATGGTATACTCTATCCTTGATGTAATATGTGTGTGTGTTTTGCTTGGATGACAAAGGAGGATGTGATATAAATAATTCATGCTAATTAGGTATGTTTGTGTATGGATGATTGCCATGAGGTCATTTGGTATAATTCTTGTTACCTTTTGGAAAGTGGATATAAATAGCGATGTATCAAGAGTGGGATAAGTTTTGGTATCCATAACTTACGATTATATATCATAAAAGGGCATTACGTGGAAGCTAAGAAGTTAATAATGGTTTTTTAAAATGTTTAAGTCAAGGCAAGTATGTGTTAGTTAAGTATCATTTGGAATTTATGTGTGTGTATTAACCTTAGCCATTTTATGAAATATGAGATATGTTATGCAATGCATGTGTGTGTTTGGCTAAGTTTATGAGAAATTTCCAATGTAACTAATATGCTTGAAGAATTAGTTGTTTAAGGTTACTTTCGAATATGGTAAATGTGCATATCTATGATGTGTATATATATATATGTGTGTGTGTGTATTTAGCTATAGGTGATGGCTTGATTTGATTGAGTGTTTGAATATATCTAAACTTGGCACAAGCTATGTAATGTACATGAAATTTTATATATGTGTCCTTGTATATTCGGCCAAGTAGTTAATTGAGTATTTGATAATGTAATGAGCTTGTATATTTCGGCTATATGGGATAAGGTTTTAAATCATATGTTTTCGGTTTTATAAATAAGTTAAAATGAAATGATATTTGAATCGCGCTTATTTTAATCTACTTAGATACGAATGGTTTATTTATTTAAAGTATTTCATAAAACAATAAAGATATGATAAATGAGGTTTATGGTAATTGCATTGTTGTGTGGTATTATTGAAATGTACATTGCATGATCATTTTGTGTCATCAATGATCATATCGTATATGACTTAGTTTAGTGTATTAAATATGTATTATGCATATGTGATTGTCTGTTTATAATTGAATCATTTGATAAGGACGTTTAACTAAGATTTAATTGATTGAATAAAAGCTTTGACTTATCTGGTAATGCCCGTAACCCTAATCTGACGACGGATACGGGTTAGGGGTGTTACAGTTTACGTATAAACAATATAAGCAATTTAACATGTAATAAACAATTTCATAACATTATATACTAAACAAGAAACAATCTAAATTCATGATCATGCTTACTCATTTTCTCCATTCACACATTCCAACCACATCATAAGCATAATGCATACATTCATTAACGGTTCCCCTGCACTTAGCATCACAAGGTCACATAATACAACACATCACTATATTTAAATCCAATACTCAAAGTCAAATTACTCGGTGGTTTCACACTTAGCCCACCATCAGTCTTTATTAGGGTGGTATCGCACATAGCCCACCAAAAGATTAGTTACGGTGGTATCGCACACAGCCCACCAAAATATTAGTTACGGTGGTATCTCACACAGCCCACCAAAAGGTTAGTTACGGTGGTATCGCACACAGCCCACCATTAAGTGTCGTCATTACACATTCACATGATTATTTCATCATTCATACGATAATTATTCAATGCCTACCACATTCAATCTACTAGTACCACATATGTTCTCAATCATGCCATACTCTAATTAGCAACATAATGTTTGCAAAAATATACATTACTTACACATAAACTTACCTCAGTGCAAAAAGTGTTAACCAACGACTTAATCCGTCACCTTGCCTTTTCCACGGTCAAGGTTGATTCCACGCTCTTCTTGGTCTATAACAAGGAAATTCAATTCGTTTAGATTATTCTATGATCATAATGCATTAAAATCTACACTTGGGCAAAAATGACCATTTTGCCCTCTATTTTGGTAAAATTACGATTTTGCCCCTAGGCTCGTAATTCATTTTTCATCACCTAGCTGAATATTTATTTCTCTTACAACTACTCACCATTCTCACCATTTCATGCATTTATGACACAAATTCTTTCTTTGCATTTAACTCCTATTTAGGTGTTTTCATGATAACACCTTTCACAAAAGTTGTTTCTCATCTTCCTAGCATTCATTTTCTTCCATAAAAACTCAGCAATCAACATAATTTCTCTCATGGTAAGTCCCTAGACTTTCAACCATATCACAAATTAGTCCCCTCAATAGCTAGCTTAAGCTTTGGGTACTCATAAAGTACAAAAATAATTAAGAAAAACCTCAAAAAGTACTTACTTGCAAGGATGAGATGTGGCTGAAATTTTCAAGCTTTCAAACCCTCAAACTTGCTGAAATTTTCGGTAGTAGAGGGGGAGATGAATAGTGAAAGATGATAGCTTCCTTTAGTCATCTTATTTTATTCATTTCTATCACCTAATTCCCACCAAATTTGACCAACATTAAAATTTTGTCTCCCTAGCTCCTATATGGCCGGCCATCACTAGATAAATGGCCTATTTGCACTTTAAAATCCTCCAATTTACATTCTACAGCTATTAGGTACTTCTACCTTATAAAATAGAACTTTTGCACTTTATACGATTTAGTCCTTTTTCACAATTAAGCATGCTATCACTCAAATTAGAACACCAAAATTTTCATGCATCCATATAATTATACTACAACACATAAAATTACATCAAAATAATTTTCCTCGACCTTAGTTTAGTGGTCTCGTAACCACTATTCCGACTAGCTCCAAAACCGGGCTGTTACATACCATATGTAACAATTCAAAAAGCAATAATTTATAACTTAGTTCGGATATAGAAACACAAACCGTTAATTCCGAGCTATTCCATGTCGATTTTTTCCTTTCTCTTTTTGCTCAAGGATTCCGGTATGACATTAGGTACGAAATAATACAATTAAAATACATTAATATTACACAATTCAATTTCACATTAAAATTTCAATTTTCACACTATATTTTGCTTATTCTTCAATTTATTCCCTAAACCGAAACTAATTTTAACCTCCACATTTAAACTCAAATTTTTATACTAATTTCACTCTAAGCTAAATTTAGCTTCCTCTTTTCCAGTTTAACAATTTAATTTTGAGTTTTTCTCAATTTAGTCCCTATTGCTCAAAATCAACAATTTATTTCACAATTTAGTCATTTTCTATTTCTAATTTAAAAATCTATCTATTTAATCCCTAATACTTAAACTATTCAACAATATCAACATCTAAAATCTTGAATAATACTAAAAATTACAACATGGTTCAGGTATCCCTAAGTACCAGGATTCCAAAAACGTAATAATTACAAGAAAATTACTGAATTGCACTAACCAATTTGAGCTTGAACTCTAAGGTCCTTAGTGTCGTGCGTTACTCTTCTTATTTTCTTCTTTCTTTTCTTTCTTTTTTTTTCTTCTAATTTTGCATGCCATTCTCTTTCTATTTTCTTTATTCTTTCTTTTATTATATGTTTCTATTATTATTATTATTAACTTTATAATATAACATATATTAAATATACACATGCATTCTACTTAACCATAACCGGCAACCTATACACAGCTATTTATTAAATGGTATAATTGCTACTTTAGCCCATTTAGTTTATTTCAATGTATAATGCAACTTTTAACTCATACGCGATTTATTCCTTGTACCTTAACAACTCCTAATTTCATGAAATTTACTAATCCAAAAATTAATTCACTACTAAACTAGCCTCGTAAATATTTAATAAAAATATTTACAGGTCCGATTTATGGGTAAGGAGTCCCAGAAAAACACTTTTCGACACCCCTAACTATCGAGTCATTACAATTCTCCCCCGTAAATAAATTGTCCCAGAAATTTACCTGAAAAGAGGTGGGGATACTGAGATCTCATCGTCTCTTTTGGTTCCCAAGTTGCTTCCTCGACACTATGACTATGCCATAGAACTTTTTCTAACGGAACACAATTATTACACAATTCTTTCACCTCGCGAGCTAAAATTTTGACGGTTCTTCTTCATAAGATAAGTCAAGTTGAATTTCAATTTCTTCCATTGAAATAACGTGAGACGGATCCGATCGATACCTTCTAACCATTGAAACATGGAAAACGCCATGCATTTTCTATAATTACTCTGGTAATGCTAAGCGATACGCGACTGGTCCCACTCTTTCAGTGATCTCATATGGTCCAATAAAACGAGGACTCTGCTTCCTTTTTTGGTCAAATCTCAAAACCTTTTTCCATGGTGAAACCTTTTGAAATATTTTATTTCCACCGAAAACTCAATATCTCAACTATAACAGCCCGATTTTGGGGCTAGTCGGAAAAATGGTTTCGGGACCACTAATCCGAGGTTGAAGAATTATTTTGATATTATTTTATGTATTATAGCATGATTATCAGGTTGCATGGAAATTTTGGTGTTTTAATTTTAATGATTGTATGCTTAATTGAGAAAAAGGACTAAATCGCATAAAGTGCAAAAGTTTCATTTTTAAAGCTAGGAGAGTCTAATAGCTATGGAATATTAAATTGGAGGTCTTTAAAGTGCAAATAGACCACCTTAAGAGTGATGGCCAGCCAAGGGGGACAAAGACATTAATTTGGTCAAAAATTTGGTGAAATTAGGTGACAAAAATGAATAAAATAAGACAAAGAAAGAAGATATCATCTTTCACTATTCACCCTTCTACTTCCACCGAAAATTAAATAGAAATTAGAGGTTTTTGGATTTCAAACTTTCAGCCAAGCTATTCTCTTGCAAGTAAGTTATTTTAGAGGTCTTTCTTGATAATTTTTGTACTATTGGAACCTCTAAAGCTTAAGCTAGCTAATGAGGGGACTATTTTACAAAATGGTTGAAAGTTTAGGGACTTTCCATGAGAGTGTTCATGTTGTTTGCTGAGTTTTTATGGAAGAAAATGAATGTTAGTGAGTTAATGAACAACTTTTGTGAAAGGTGTTACCATGAAAACACCTGAATGGGACCCATTAGTAAAGGTTGAATTTGTGTAATAAATGCATAAAATAATTGGTTTTGTGAGTTGTTGTAAGAGAAATAAATGTTCAACTAGGCTTGTTTAATAAGAAAATATGATGAAAAACGATTTAGGAGCCTAGGGGCAAAATCATAATTTTGCCAAAGTATAAGGGCAAAATGGTCATTTTTGCCTAAGTGTAAATTTTGATGTATCATGAGTTATAAAGTGATTGAATGAGTAAATTTTATTACTATAGATCAAGAAGAGCGCGAAAACAACCTTGACCGAGGAAAAGGCAAGGTTACGGACTAAACCGTCGACTAATACATTTTGCACCGAGGTAAGTTTATGTGTAAACGATACATCTTTAATACATATGTTGTTACTCATTGGTGCATTGTATAAATGAGATCAATTATATTTGAGATTGATTGAAATTGGTAGATAGTGAATAACTCTCGTATGAACCTCGGAATAGATATGTAAGTGTGAAAAAATATTCGTAAATATTCTTATTGGTGGGCTATGTGTGATACCACCGTAATTATTCTTTTTGGTGGGCTGTGTGTGATACCACCGTAATTATGCTTTTTGGTGGGCTGTGTGCTATACCACCTTATTATTTATTCACGATGGGCTGTGTGGGATACTGTCGTTTGTATTATCATTTGGTGGGCTACGTGCGTAACCACCGTAAATATTCTAGTTGGTGGGCTATGTGTGATACCACCCTATTATTAATTAATGGTGGGCTATCTACGAAACCACTAGGTACTTAGTATTATTCCGAATGGTTCATCGAGAAATTGTCTATGTAAATGTTTCATGTGGCTTTGTGGTGATGAGTACAGGATATGTGAGCAATATAAATGTTATACGGTTGGAAGGTGGTAAGAGATGAGATGAGTAAGCATGGTTATGAAAATGTGAATTATTCTTGTTTAGTATGAAATGTTATTGACTGATTAGCAAATGCTACGATGGCTATTGTTTACATGTAAACTTACTAAGCTTAAAGGTTACTTCGTGTCTTTTCCCTTGTTTTATAGTGTCATAGAGCCGGCTTAGGATATGAAGATATTTTGAAGATCATCCACACTATCAGCTCATCTCGGTATATTAGACTTAGCATTTTGAGTATGGCATGTATAGGGGCTAGACATAGTGAAATGTTTTGTTGTTTTGGCCAAGTATGTTGGCTCTTTTAAAGATGAACACTTTTTTAAATGGCCATATTTAATGGCTTATTATCATTATATATATATATATATATATATGAAAAGATGAGGTTATTCATGAATGTGGATGATACATGATTGAGTTGCTTGGTAAATGGTTGAATGTGATTGATGTTGTATGAGTTAGGGTGATAAAAAGAGCTTAGCAAATAGCCTTGTTCTTATCCACATGGGTACGCACACGGGCTTGTGTCTAGTCCGTGTGTGACGTACGGTCAGTCTCATGGGTGTGTGACTAGGCCGTGTGTCTCCTGTATGTTAGAGATGCAAGACAGTGTCGACCACGGGCTAGATATAGGGGCGTGTGCCTAGGCCATGTGCCCCTTATTTGGTTGCTGACGTCACAAACAGAATACCCAGATTTTCATACATGGGTGATGACATGGGCGTGTTTAGGCCGTGTGGAGGACACAGGCATGTATCCGGTTGTGTGAAAACCCCTGTAGGTTCAAAGAGAAAATAAATTCCACACGGGCTAGCGACATGGGAGTGTGTGACCACACGGCCTGCCCACACGGGCGTGTGGCCCTGTTAAGGAAAAATTTTTCTACGTTCACAAAAGATTCCGGTTTGATTCTGAGGCCCTCCGTTTGCATGTGTAAGGCCTAGTAGGCCCATAATAAGAATGTTATGAATGTGAATGAATGATTTTATATTGGAATGAAATTTGATAGTCCAAAGTTGTATTTTCAAGTGAGATAAGTCCGGTAATGCCTCATACCCGGTTTCGGCGTTGAATACGGGTAAGGGGTGTTACATTTAGTGGTATTAGAGCTATGATTTAGTCAGTTCTCGGACTACCGTAGCATGCGTAAGAGTCTAGATATACGTGCAATAAATGTATATTGATAGTATGGTGACTTCTGACAAATATTAAACTGTGTTTTCGTATAGTAAATGGATCTCGACCGAGCGGCTGCTGATGACACTGCTAGTAACGCGCAGGCTCCCGCGTAAGGAACCGCGCCTGTGGGAAGTAGACCCGAGACTATGGGTCAAGGAGAAGAGGCTCGGAAAGCCTTTCTCCACATGATGAGTAACTGGTACACCGAGTTTGTACTAGCGAACCCAAATGCTCAACCTTCTCCATCCCTTCCTATACCTCACCCAATTCCTGTGGCTCTTCAAGGTACAGATTTGGTGAGAATGACTAAACCCCCGGTCGATAAGATTCGAAAACAAGGGGCCGAAGGATTTAGAGCTAATATAGAAGATGACCTCGAGAGGGTGGAGTTCTGGCTTGAGAAATCAATGCGAGTATTCGATGAACTCTCCTGCACACCTGAGGAGAGCTTGAAATGTACCGTGTCATTGCTCAAGTACTCGGCATATCGTTGGTGGAAAACATTGACGTCAGTAGTTCCAAGGGAGAGGGTGACATGGGACTTCTTTTTGGAAGAGTTTCGAAAGAAGTACATAAGTCAGAGATTTGTAGATCAGAAACGAAAAGAATTCCTTAAATTGAAGCAAGGCAAAATGGCTGTGGCAGGGTATGAGTGCGAGTTTGTTAGGCTCAGCCAGTATGCACAAGAGTGTGTGTCTACGGAAGCTATTTTGTGCAAGAGGTTCGAAGATGGACTGAATGAGGATATCAGACTGCTAGTTGGGATTTTAGAATTGAAAGAATTTGTGGTGTTGGTTGATAGGGCATGTAAGGCCGAGGAGCTGAGTAAGGAAAAAATAACAGCTATGATTGAGGCCCAAGATGCAAGGAAAAGACCGATGAGAAAATTGTTCCAAGCTCAATCAAAGAGATCCAAGGAAATGAACCCTCAGATGACTGCTTCAGTTGGGTATTCACATCGAGATCGAGGTAATACATATTCGGGCTCGAGAGTTCAATCCACATTGATGGCAAGTGTGGGCAATCCAAAGTCAAATAAACCAGGGTGTCCAAATTGTGGTAGACAACACATTGGAGAGTGCTGGGGAAACAACCGTAATTGCTACAAGTGTGGTTCACGTGACCACTTCATTCGGAACTGTCCAGAGAGGGATGAGAAGGACAGAAAATAAGAAGTAAGATCAAGCAATGTATCATCAGGGGTAGACCACAAAGGAACCCGGGGAGTGCGGCTAGTAGTAGAGGTGCGCCTAGAGACTCTATTGTGAGATCGGAGGGTCGAGCACCTGCAATGACCTATGCCATTCGTGCTCGCGAAGAAGCATCATCCCCAGATGTGATAACGGGTACTTTCTCTCTTCATGATATCTCTGTTGTTGCTTTTTTTTTTGTCCGGGGTCTACCCATTCTTATATTTGCACGAAATTGGTATCTAGCATGAGTATGATTGTTGAGTCTATGGAATTTGAGATAAAAGTGTCAAACCCGTTAGGCAAACATGTGCTAGTTGGTAAAGTGTGTAGGAATTGTCCCTTGACAATTAGAGGTCAATGTTTTTCGGCAAATCTCATGTTGTTTCCGTTTGATGAATTTGATTTGATTCTTGGCATGGATTGGTTAACTACTCATAATGTCTTAGTAAATTATGGTAGTAAGTTTGTTGAATTGAAGTGTGTAAATGGAGATGTCATTCGGATTGAATCAAGCAGATCGAATAGTTTGCCTCTGATAATTTTATCTAGGGTAGCTGAGAGATACTTGAGATAATGGAATGAGTCCTATCTCGCCTTTGTGCTAAATACTCAAGAGTCAGAGGTAAATATTGAATCAGTGCCGGTGGTATGTGAGTATCCAGATGTATTCCCGAAAGAGTTACCCGGATTGCCTCCAGTTAGAGAGGTCGAGTTTGGAATTAAGTTAGTTCCGGGTACAACACCTATTTCAGTTGCCCCGTATAGGATGGCACCATTGGAGCTAAAAGAATTAAAGGTTCAGTTATAGGAGTTAACGGATAAGGGTTTTGCAAGATCGAGCTATTCACGATGGGGTGCTCCGATACTTTTTGTGAAAAAGAAAGATGGGTCGATGAGATTGTGCATAGACTACAGACAACTCAACAAGGTGACAGTGAAGAATAAGTATCCCTTGCCAAGGATAGATGATTTATTTGACCAATTGAAGGGAGCTATGGTATTCTCTAAGATAGGCCTAAGGTCTGGCTACTATTAGTTGAGGGTTAAGGAGCAAGATGTGCCGAAAACTACATTCCAATCGAGATATGGCCAGTATGAGTTTCTTGTCATGCCATTTGGCTTAACGAATGCTCCTACGATTTTTATGGATTTAATGAATCGCATCTTCCGGCTGTATTTGGAAAAGTTTGTAGTTGTTTTTATCGACGACATATTAGTTTATTCTCAGGGTGAGAATGAGCATGCAGATCACCTGAGAATTGTTTTGCAGACTTTAAGAGACAAGCAGTTGTATGCTAAATTCAGCAAGAGTGAGTTTTGGCTCCAAGAGGTCAGATTCTTAAGACACATTGTGTCAGGTGATGGCATTAGAGTTGATCCGAGTAAAATCTCGGCTATTGTGGAGTGGAAACCGCCATGGAATGTATTAGAAATTAGAAGCTTTTTGGGTTTAGTGGGTTACTACAGACGTTTCATAAAGGGGTTGCCATGATTGCTACCCCGATGACGAAACTATTGCATAAAAATGTAAAGTTTGAATGGACTGAGAAATGCTAACAGAGTTTCGAGAAATTGAAAGCATTATTGACTGAGGCACCAGTTTTAGTACAACCTGAGTTGGGGAAAGAGTTTGTGGTTTATAGTGATGCGTCATTAAATGGCCTTGGCTGTGTGTTGATGTAAGAGGGTAAGGTAGTAGCTTAGGCCTCGAGACAACTAAAACTGCATGAGAAGAATTATCCGACTCATGATTTAGAGTTGGCTGCGATCATCGTCGCTTTGAAGATTTGGCGTTATTATTTATATGGTGAGAAGTACCGAATCTTCACCGATCACAAGAGCTTGAAGTACTTGATGGACCAAAAGGATTTGAATTTGCGACAACGGTGGTGGCTCGAATTATTGAAGGATTATAAGTTAGTAATCGATTACCATTCGGGGAAAGCGAATGTGGCAGCGGATGCCTTGAGCAGAAAATCCCTGTATGCTTTGAGAGCTATGAATATGAGTTTAGCATTGTCCAATGATGGTGCTATATTGGCCAAGTTGAGGGCTAGGCCATTGTCTCTTCGATAGATATGTGAAGCTCAAAAGAATGATAGATAAATGCAAGCTAAGAGAGCTCAGTGCAGATCGGGAAGTGACTCTGACTTTCGGGTTGGTATGGACGATTGTTTGATGTTTCATGATAGAGTTTATGTACCTAAGGATGATGAGATAATCCAGAAAATTTTACATGAAGCACATAATAGTCATTTGTCAGTACATCCAGGCAGTACAAAAATGTACAATGATTTGAAAAAGTTGTATTGGTGGCTGGGTATGAAAAGAGACATCTCTGAGTTTATTACAAAGTGTTTGATCTGTCAACAAGTGAAAGCCGAACATTAAGTACCTTCTGGATTGCTTCAGCTAGTGATGGTTCCTGAGTGGAAATGGGATCGGATCACAATGGATTTTGTAACGGGGTTACCTATGACTCCTAAAAAGAAAGATATTGCGTGGGTTATTGTGGATAGATTAACGAAGTCGGCTCACTTTATACCGGTGCGTGTGGGTTATTCACTTGATAAGTTGGCTGAGCTATATATCGCCGAGGTCATGAGATTACATGGGGTGCCTATATCTATTATCTCGGATAGAGATCCAAGATTTACTTCAAGGTTTTGGAAGAATTTGCAGGAAGCCTTGGGTACAAGGTTGAATTTTAGTATTGCGTTCCATCCTCAAACCGATTGCCAATCCGAAAGAGTGATTCAAGTTCTGGAGGATATGCTCCGATGTTGTGTGTTAGAGTTCGAAGGTAGTTGGGAAAAATATCTACCTTTGGTCGAGTTTGCCTATAACAATAGTTATCAACCAAGTATACGGATGGCACCGTACGTAGCTTTATATGGTCGCAAGTGTCGGACTCCCTTGTATTGGACCGAGCTTAGTGAGAAGCAAATTCATGGGGTCGATCTAGTTAAAGAGATCGAGGAGAAAGTGAAAGTGATCCGCGATAGTCTGAAAGCTACTTCGGATCGACAAAAGTCATACGCAAATTTAAAAAGGAAAGAAATCGAGTTTCAAGTGGGTGACAAAGTATTTCTGAAAGTATCCCCGTGGAAGAAAATATTGAGATTTGGCCGAAAGGGTAAATTGAGTCCGCGATTCTTATGGTCGTATGAGGTTACTGAACGGATTGGGCCAGTAGCATACCGGTTGGCTTTACCGGCAGAGTTAGAGAGAATAGACAACGTGTTTCATGTGTCGATGTTGCGGCGATATCGTTCCGATCCTTCGCATGTGATCACTCCAAAAGAAATTGAGATACGACCCGACATGACTTATGAAGAGGAACCAATTAAGATATTGGCTCGAGAGGTTAAACAATTGAGGAACAAGAGCATAGACTTAGTA
Organism: Gossypium australe; assembly: GCA_005393395.2. Taxonomy (NCBI): domain Eukaryota; kingdom Viridiplantae; phylum Streptophyta; class Magnoliopsida; order Malvales; family Malvaceae; genus Gossypium; species Gossypium australe. The sequence goes on along the minus strand of CM016625.1, from coordinate 47,303,285 downwards.
AAAATGTTATGGCAAAAACACGATGTGGAAGAGGCTACATGGGAACCGGAAGAAGCCATGAGGGAACAATACCCAAACATTTTTATAGTTAAGAATTTTGGGGACGAAAATCTCTAAAGGGGAGGAGAGTTGTAACAGCCCGATTTTGGGGCTAGTTGGAACAGTGGTTTCGGGACCACTAATCCGAGGTTGAATAAAATTATTTTGATATTATTTTATGTGTTATAGCTTGATTATAAGGTTGCATGGAAATTTTGGTGCTTTAATTTTAATGATTGTATGCTTAATTGAGAAAAAATGACTAAATCACATAAAGTGTAAAAGTTCCATTTTTCAAGCTAGAAGTGTCTAATAGCTATGAAATATTAAATTGGGGGTCTTTAAAGTGCAAATAGACCACCTTAAGAGTGATGGCCAGCCAAGGGGGACAAAGACATTAATTTGGTCAAAAATTTGGTGAAATTAGGTGACCAAAAATGAATAAAATAAGACAAAGAAAGAAGATATCATCTTGCACTATTCACCCTTCTTCTCCACCGAAAATTGAAGAGAAATTAGAGGTTTTTGGAGTTCAAACTTTCAGCCAAGCTATTCTCTTGCAAGTAAGTGATTTTAGAAGTCTTTCTTGATAATTTTTGTACTTTTGGAACCTTTAAAGCTTAAGCTAGCTAATAAGGGGACTATTTTGCAAAATGGTTGAAAGTTTAGGGACTTTCCATGAGAGTGTTCATGTTGTTTGCTGAGTTTTTATGGAAGAAAATGAATGTTAGTGAGTTAAGGAACAACTTTTGTGAAAGGTATTACCATGAAAACACCTAAATGGGACCCATTAGTAAAGGTTGAATTTGTGTAATAAATGCATGAAATAATTGGTTTTGTGAGTTGTTGTAAGAGAAATAAATGTTCAAATAGGCTTATTTAATGAGAAAATGTGATGAAAAATGATTTACGAGCCTAGGGGCAAAATCGTAATTTTGCCAAAGTATAAGGGCAAAATGGTCTTTTTTTCCTAAGTGTAAATTTTGATGTATCATGAGTTATAAAGTGATTGAATAAGTAAATTTTATTACTATAGATCAAGAAGAGCGCAGAAACAACCTTGACCGAGGAAAAGGCAAGGTTACGGACTAAACCGTCGACTAATACATTTTGCACCTAGGTAACTTTATGTGTAAACGATACATCTTTAATACATATGTTGTTACTCATTGATGCATTCTATAAATGAGATCAATTATATTTGAGATTGATTGAAATTGATAGATAGTGAATAATTCTCGTATGAACCTCGGAATAGATATGTAAGTGCGAAAAAATATCCATAAATATTCTTATTGGCGGGCTATGTCTGATACCACCGTACTTATTCTTTTTGGTGGGCTGTGTGCGATACCACCTTATTAATTATTTACGATGGGCTGTGTGCGATACCGTCATTTGTATTATCATTTGGTGGGCTATATGCGTAACCATCGTAAATATTCTTGTTAGTGGGCTATGTGCGATACCACCATATTATTGATTAATGGTGGGTTGTGTGTGAAACCACCAGGTACTTAGTATTATTCCGAATGGTTCATCAAGAAATTGTCTATGTAAATGTTTCATGTGGCTTTGTGGTGATGAGTACAGGATATGTGAGCAATATAAATGTTATACGGTTGGAAGGTGGTAAGAGATGAGATGAATAAGCATGGTTATGAAAAGGTGAATTATTCTTGTTTAGTATGAATTGTTATTGACTGATTAGCACATGTTATGATGCCTATTGTTTACATGTAAACTTATTAAGCTTAAAACTTACTCCCTTTCTTTTCCCTTGTTTTATAGTGTGAAAGAGCTGGCTCGGGATACAAAGATAATTTGAAGATCATCCACACTATCAGCTCATCTCGGTATATTAGACTTAGCATTTTGAGTATGGCATGTATAGGGGCTAGACATAGTGAATGTTTTGTTGTTTTGGCCAAGTGTGTTGGCTCTTTTAAAGATGAACACTTTTGTAAATGGTCATATTTAATGGCTCATTATCATTATATATATATATATATATATATGAAAAGATGAGGTTATTCATGAACGTGGATGATACATGATTGAGTTGCTTGGTAAATGGTTGAATGTGATTGATGTTGTATGAGTTAGGATGATAAAAAGAGCTTGGCAAATAGCCTTGTTCTTGTCCACATGAGTAGGCACACGGGCGTGTGTCTAGGCTGTGTGTGACACACGGTCAGTCCCATGGGTGTGTGACTAGGCAGTGTGTCCCCTACATGTTAGAGATACAAGTCAGTGTCGACCACGGGCTAGACACACGGGCGTGTGCCTAGGCCGTGTGCCCCTTATTTGGTTTCTGATGTCAGAAACAGAATACTTAGGTTTTCACACACGGGTGATGACACGAGCATGTCTAGGACGTGTGGAGGACACGGGCGTGTGTTCGGTCGTGTGAAAACTCCTGTAGGTTCGAAGAGAAAATAAATTTCACACGGGCTAGGGGCATGGGCGTGTGTGCCCACACGGCCTGCCCACACAGGCATGTCCCATTTCACACGGGCTTGTGGCCCTTGTGACATCCTGAATTAGTGGGCCTTCACATTTAATATGTTATGGTGATTATGTTATGCTTGATGTGCTAGTTAGGGTGTTTAAGGGGGTCAAGAACGGGCTCAAGGATTGGGCTGAGGCCTTAATCGATCTTTCTGTTTGGACACTCTAGTGGTAAAGCCAGTTAGGATAAGGTTTAAAAGATGTTATCTGTGTTTTAAGACACAAATGGGCTTGTGGCCCAGTGGTAAAGTGGCGCCACTTAGAGAGCAGGAAGGTGGCGTCAGCTGAGGAGGTCCAAGGTTCGAGTCGCATTTCCCGCTTACTTTGAATGTTTTGGCGTCAAAGGAGAGGAAAGTTGGGGGCGGCTAGGATGCTTGAAATTAGGAGATTAATAGAATGGATAATGTGGATAATGTGGCTGATAAAGTGACTGATAAAAGGGAGGAAGAGGTGGTGTTATCCATGCCACTTGAGGATGAGTGATTAGATGAAGATATGGGAGAAAATTTAGGAATTATCTGCTGGTCACAGTGGTGGCCGAAATTCCAACACTGAGGGGGGAGGAGGAATCAGTTTTGGTATATTCAATGGGTGCCGAAATTTCCCTTGATTAATAGCTTAGTTTTAGTTTTTAAAAAGGGGCATTTTCGGGTTTTAGGTAGTAGGTGCCGAAATTTTGTTTTTAAGCGAAGGGAATATCTTTTTATTTTCAGCATTAGGGTTTTATTTCCCATTCATTTCTCTCATTATTCAAAAGCGGAAACCTTTAATCCTATTCTCTTATCTCCACTTTTATGCAAAAGCTGAAATTCCATTGATTTCTCTGCTTTCATCTCCATAGCCGAATACCCTTGTCTATTCCCTTCTCTTTGCCGATTTCTTCATCAAAGCCGAATCTTCATAGATCTCTTGAGATCATCTTTTCTTTCTGATCTTCTCAAAAGCCGAAATTCCCTAGGAGTTGCCGAATTCTCTGTGTTAAGGTAAGTGCCGATTTCTTCTGTTCTTTTTTCTTCTTTTCTGATTTTTGGAGGCCAAAGCCGAAAGGCTAGTTGGCGTGGTAAGATTACCCTTGGAGTAATGTTTTAGTTGTTCTCGTGTTCTTATTTTGGGGCGACACATCGGGAATCGAAGTAGAACGTCTAGATCTAAAAGCCGGAAACCGCTAGTCTCTAAACTCCATCTCTTTTCGAGATTTCAAGGTAAGGGGTTCTCTTTAGATTTTCATTAAGTTTGTGATCTTAACCCTATGTTATGGATTAACAACCATATGTTGTGATGGTAGCAACTGACAAGGACTTTTAATGGAATCAAATATCGATCAGGCGAAGGAGAGGATTGGATCTGTAAACTCAATCCCTAAGTTTAAAGAAACGAGCTGTGTCGGCAGTTCGGGATTGGTAGAATGAGTGCAATGGGTTGTGGACGTCCGCCGCGTGGCCGTGGTAGGGGTAGGATGGCCGTGTCAGAACAAGTAGGATTTGGCCATGGGTCAAGAAACGAGATGCCAGTTCCACCAGCTGCGGAGGCGAAATTTCAGGATCAGACGGCCGGAGATGATGCAGTATCTCAGGCGATGTTAAGGGTTTTAGAGAGGGTTGTTGGGGCAGGCATGTGCACAGGAGCCCGGAAATCTGTGTCGGAGCGGCTTAGAGCTAATGGGGCAGAAGTGTTTAGGGGAATTTCCGGTATAGCCCCGAGTACAGGTGAGTATTGGTTGGAGGCGGTTGAGCGTATAATGGATAATCTGGATTTCACGGAAGAGGAAAAATTGAAAGGGGTTGTGTCGCTCCTACGGGACGAAGCTTATCAATGGTGGCTTACGGTTAAGGATGGTACGGTGGCTGACCGTATCACCTGGGATCTCTTCAAAACAGTGTTCTAGAGTAAATACATTGGGTCGAGTTATGTGGATGCGCAGTGTAGAGCATTTCTGAATCTGGTTCAGGGAAGTAGGTCGGTGGCTGCGTATGAAGCGAAATTCTTACGCCTTAGCCATTATGCTCGAGGGATGGTGGCCACAGACCATGAATGTTGTGTTCGATTTGAAGATGGTCTGAGGGACGATCTGCGTGTACTGATAGTACCATAGCGGGAGAGGGAATTTGCTGTGCTTGTGGAAAAAGCTAAGATAGCTAAGGAGGTTAAGCGGACAGAAAAACTGAATCGGGATAGAGATAGGGGTGGAGGAAAAAGGAATTTTGGATCGTCAGGGGCAACTGGGCGTACTCAGAAAAGGCCTAGGTCAGATGGACTGAGTCGGAATGAGAGACCTGCTGCTGCTAGTCAGACACAGAAGTGTGCTCGATGTGGCAAATTCTATGTAGGTGAGTGTTGGGGGGCAGTGGGAAGTGCTTTAGGTGTGGATCTACGTATCACCAAGTTAGAAACTATCCGCAGCAACGGGGCAGTGAAGGGCCCACAGGTCAAGGGAATGCACAGATGGGAAGAGGAGGTCAGCAGCCACAGAGAGGTCGTGGTCCAGCCAGAGGTGGTAACAGTTCCGGTCGGGGTCGTGGGGCACCAGGCCAAGGGGCAGGAAACACTGAGGCGAGACAGCCGGGGTTAGTCTATGCTGTCAGACATCGAGAGGAGGCTGTCGCACCGGATGTCATAACCGGTACGTTTTTAATTTTTGGCTTGCCTTACACTGCATTGATTGACATTGGGTCGACGCATTCACATGTTGCTAGTAGGGTGTCTGAAACTTTAAGCGTAGATTCTGAGATTTCCTCTAGGGAGATGACTGTAGTTAGCCCATTAGGACACTCTGTGGTGGTAAATAAGCTTTATCGGGAAGTACCTTTAGAAGTTCAGGGGATAGTTTTCCGGATTGATCTGATGGAATTACCGTTCGGGGAGTTTGATTTAATTTTAGGCATGGATTGGCTGGTGCGGTATCAAGCTAGTGTAGATTGTGCAGCCAAGCGGTTGGTGTTAAAATGTAACACCCCAAACCCGGCCCAAACACTACAATCGGATCTGGTATGTCACTACGGAAATTTTATAAAGCATGTCGCACTTTGGAAAACAATTATCAGGTTTTAAGTATTTATACCGAAAACTTAATAGTTTATTAAGTCATATAAGATATAAGTTATAAAATGCCATGGTGAATTTTAAATAAAAACTGAAATTTTATACATGTCTTAACTTAATTCAAACATAAAATGTAAATGCCCAGTAATAAAAGCCCAACATAAAACCAAAACATAAATAATAGTCTAGTGGCCCAAGGCCTTATTACAACGAAATTTAAAACCCTTAATCAAAAATATTAAAACAATATTCTAAGTAAAATCTTCTGTTTGATCAAGTACTCTCTCGCATTGCCACCTTGCGCTCCTCTCCAGCCCGGTCCGATGCACTAGGTGCTACCTGAAATTGTTAAAATAATAGGGTGAGTCGCGAGACTCAGTGTGCAACCCTCATTCACCATTAGATTTGGGCCTTAACCCCACAGAACATATAACAGAATATAATATATCAAAAAATATGCAAAGCCCAACCCAAATCCTAGGTTTCCATCCGCTACACGCCACCCTTACCTGCCAGTCACACCATTGGGGATTTCTACAATCAACCCACACCGCAACACACCATTGATGGCAGTCATGCTGCTCATCGTCAGATCATGGCCGTAGCCACTACAATAGATCATGGCAAAAGCCGCTACAACAGGTCACGGCAGAAGCCGCTACAGCAGGTCACGACAGAAGCCGCTACAACAGGTCACGGCAGAAGCCGCTACAACAGAACACTTCCCCTTTTAATAAACCCAACCCCATGCAATTACGGAAAACATCATACTTACCACATATGTCATCTTAACAGGAACATTCACTTAGGAATGACAGAGATCACTAACCTGGTGATTCGCTTTTACCCTCCTTGGGTTTCAACCATTATGCCGGAATTTCGGCATTTATCAGAATATAACAGATATATAACATATTTTATCAGGCAATCTAAATGATGTGGAAGTGTTACACACCTGATATCGCATAGTTTTACTCCCTTAGTTAAATCCTTACTATCTGGATCTACAACCCTTAGTCTAAAATCTTGCTCAAAAGCCGGAAGAATACGAAGATTTGGGCTCCCCTACATTCGGGCAAGAATTAATAAATACCCAAATTTATACGTTAAAACTAATATATCTCCTTACCTTGAAATCCCGAAAGTAACACGGTTCGAGTGTTACTGAACTCTGACTTAGAGATCTAAGCAAATGAATCCCCTTCAAATCCCGGGATGCCGCAAATGAGAGAAAACACGAGATTAGCCAACTATTTAGCCATTCAGCTATAGTCTCCAAAAGCCGAAAAAGATCAAAAGAAAACCCAAATCGATACTTACCTCTATAGAAGGTTTCAGCTATCCCTTGTAGAAAGATTCGGCAATCGCAAAAGAAGATTGAAGCGTAGAAGATTAGAGATCTAGGAGTTTTCGACTTTTTAAGGAAATCTCGAAAATATGAACTAGATGTGTTTTTCGACTTTTAGAAGAATTGAATGAGGAGTTTCGACTTTTAGTGGATGGGAGAAGAATAACAATGGAGATCAGAAGATTCGGCTAAAAAGGAAATTTCAAAGAAGAAGAAAGAAAAGGTGAGAAAACAATGGTGATTTTCAGCTTTTGGAAGAGAAAAGATGAGAAAAGAAAACAAGTGAGACGGCCTTCAAATTTTCGGCACAGGAAGAGAAGAAAGAGTAGGGTTCCAATGCCAGAATTGATTAGCTATCCCCCCATTTATAGAAATTTCGGCACTTACCTAACCTTGCAGATAAATCCTATCTTTTCTCCTTTATCTTAATCTACTAATCTCATCTAAAAGAGACTTAATTAGCTCCAACTCCTCCCTCCTTTATCAGCATAATATCCACATATTTTAAACATTAAAAATCCCCTAAATAATAGCTTTGTTGCCATCCACTCCACCTAACCCTAATGCTTAAAATTAGCTAGCTTAAATTAAAAGAATTGGGCTCCATGAAACTTAAATTTGGGCCCCTTACTCCCTTGTGTGGCGTCACCTCCTTGCTCCTTAAGTGGCGCCACTGACCACTGGGCCACAAGCCCATTTTGATAATTTAAACACAGATACCACCTTTTAAAACTCTATAGTGCCCAAACAAAAATTTCACCAAGGCCTTGACCACATCCTGAGCCCAATTTGGACCCCTAACAGTTAAATTAACACATTACACATGTTCACCCATTAAACGCATAGGCCCACAAATTCAGGATGTTACATAAAACCTCCTGAGGGTGGCAAAGTGTTGGTGATAGGTGAAAGAGGGAACTGCTTGTCAAATGTGGTGTCCGCCTTAAGGGCAGAAAGGATGGTGAAGAAAGGATGCGAGGCAATTTTAATGTTTGTTCGGGCTCTGGAAGCCAAGGAACTAACTGTTGGGGACGTTAGGATGGTGAAGGAATTTCCTGATGTTTTCCCAGAAGAGCTTCCAGGATTACCCTCTGATCGTGAAGTAGAGTTTGGTATTGACCTTCTTCCGGGAACAGCGCCAGTATCTATCGCTCCGTACAGAATGGCACCGAAGGAGTTGGTGGAATTAAAGGCACAGATCCAAGAGTTGCTGGATAAAGGGTTTATTTGACAGAATGTGTCGCCTTGGGGAGCGCCGGTGTTATTCGTTAAGAAGAAAGATGGCTCAATGCGCATGTGCATTGACTATCGTCAATTGAATAAGTTAACAATCAAGAACAAATACCCGTTGCCGAGGATTGATGACTTGTTCGATCAGTTAAAGGGGGTCTCAGTCTTTTCAAAGATAGATCTGAGATCAGGATACCTTCAGCTTAAGGTCAAGGAGGCAGATATTTATAAGACGGCTTTTAGGACTCGCTATGGTCACTACGAATTTATGGTGATGCCATTTGGATTGACCAACGCGCCAGCAGTGTATATGGACATGATGAACCGAGTGTTCCAACCCTATTTGGATCAGTTTGTCATGGTATTTATAGATGCCATCCTGGTTTATTCGAAATCAGAGGAGGAGCATGATTCACATCTTTGGGTGGTTCTGCAGATTCTGAGGGAGAAGCAGTTGTATGCCAAATTCAGTAAGTGCGAATTTTGGCTAAGGGAAGTTACTTTTCTAGGCCACGTTGTGTCGGCAGAGGGGATTAGGGTTGACCCTCGAAAAATTGAAGCGGTCTTGGATTGAAAGCCGCCTAGGTCTACGGCGGAAATTCAGAGTTTTCTTGGTCTGGCAGGGTACTACCGAAGGTTTGTTGAAGGATTTTCTTTAATTGCGGCACCATTGACTAAGTTCTTACGGAAAGGGGTTCCGTTTGTTTGGTCTAATAAGCAGCAAGAGAATTTCGAGAAGTTAAAAAGGATTTTGATGGAGGCTCCGGTATTGATTCAGCCGGAGGCTGGGAAGGAATTCGTAATTTACTGTGATGCTTCACATACGGGACTAGGATGCGTATTGATGAAAGATGGGAAGGTTGTTGCATATGCATCTCGGTAGTTAAGACCGCACAAAGAAAATTATCCCACACATGATTTGGAATTGGCGGCGGTGGTTTTTGCTTTGAAGATCTGGGGACATTATCTGTATGGGGAGAAATCGGTCATTTATACCGATCATAAGAGCTTAAAATACCTTTTAACCCAGAAGGAGTTGAATCTAAGGCAAAGGAGGTGGATCGAGTTGTTAAAGGATTATGACTGCTCGATCGAGTACCATCCGGGTAAAGCTAACATGGTAGCGGATGCTCTAAGCCGTAAAGTAATCTCTGATTTGAGAGGAATGTTTGCTTACCTCAGTTTATATGATGATGGGAGTTTATTACCTGAACTGCAAGTGAAACCCTCTTGGGTCAGTCAGGTTAAGGAGAAGCAGCAGACTGATGAGTTGCTAAAGGGGAAGTCTCAAGTAGGATCAAGTGATGGATCAGCAGGTTTTGGTGTGAATGAGGAAGGGCTAATATGTTTTCAAGGGAGAATTTGCATGCCGAAATATCCTGAGTTGAGACATAAGATTTTGCAAGAAGCGCATGGTAGTCCATACGCTTTACACCCTGGAGAGAGTAAGATGTATCCGGATTTGCGAGAACAGCTTTGGTGGCCGGGCCTAAAACGAGAGGTGACCGAATTTGTGGGGAAATGTTTGACCTGTCAGCAGGTAAAGGCGGAGCATTAGTTACCATCAGGGTTATTGCAGCCGGTGAAGATTCCATAATGGAAGTGGAAAAGGATCACAATGGACTTTGTTAGTGGGCTACCTCTCACGCCTACTAAGAACGACTCGGTCTGGGTGATTGTTGATCGCTTGACGAAGTCTGCTCATTTCATACCAGTATGTGTCGATTACTCTCTGCAGAAATTGGCTAAGCTATACATAGCGGAGGTAGTGAGGTTGCATGGAGCACCAGTATCAATCATATCGGACAGGGACCCTAGGTTCACATCACGATTTTGGAGGGCGTTGCATCAAGCGTTGGGTACGAAGTTGGATTTCAGTACAGCGTTCCATCCTCAGACCGATGGTCAGTCTGAGCGAGTGATTCAGATCTTGGAGGACATGTTAAGGGGTTGTGTCATTAATTTCAGGAGTAGTTGGGAAGAGTTCTTACCATTGGCAGAGTTTGCGTACAACAACAGCTACCAGACTAGAATTCAGATGGTGCCCTATGAAGCATTGTACGGGCGAAGGTGTCGTACTTCTACTTGTTGGATGGAATTAGGGGACCGTCGGATTTTGGGTCCAGAGTTGGTTACCGAGACAGAGGAGAAGGTCGAGTTAATTCGGGCTCGATTAAAGGAAGCGGCAGACAGACAGAAGTCCTATGCTGACCTGAAGCGTACGGACATAGAATTTGCAGTAGGTGACAAGGTTTACTTGAAGGTGTCACCGTGGAAGAAAGTATTAAGGTTTGGACAGAAGGGTAAGTTAAGTCCCAGATTCATCGGACCATACCAGGTGTTAAAACGAGTGGGACCGGTAGCCTATCAGCTTGAACTACCTTCAGAGTTAAGCCAGATTCACAATGTGTTTCATGTCTCTATGATGAGACGATATCGTTCGGATCCATCTCAGGTGGTGCCTATGGAGGAAATCGAGGTAAGACCTGACCTATCCTTTGAAGAGGAACCAGTGAAAATCCTGGATCGTGATGTCAAAGTGCTGCGAAGGGAGACGGTTCCGTTGGTTAAGGTTCTATGGCAGAATCATGGTTCTGAGGAGGCTACTTGGGAACCAGAGGAGACGATGCGGCAGCAGTACCCACATCTATTCTGACCAGGTAATTTCGAGGTCGAAATTTCTTTAAGGGGGTAGAACTGTAACATCCTGAATTAGTGGGGCTTCGCATTTAATATGTTATGGTGATTATGTTATGCTTGATGTGCTAGTTAGGGTGTTTAAGGGGGTCAAGAATGGGCTCAGGGATTGGGCTGAGGCCTTAATCGAACTTTTTGTTTGGACACTCTAGTGGTAAAGCCAGTTAGGATAGGGTTTAAAAGATGTTATCTGTGTTTTAAGACACAAATGGGCTTGTGGCCCAGTGGCAAAGTGGCGCCACTTAGAGAGCAGGGAGGTGGCGTCAGCTGAGGAGGTCCAAGATTCGAGTCGCATTTCCCGCTTATTTTGAATGTTTTGGCGTCAAAGGAGAGGAGAGTTGGGGGCGGCTAGGATGCTTGAAATTAGGAGATTAAGAGAATGGATAATGTGGATAATGTGGCTGATAAAGTGACTGATAAAAGGGAGGAAGAGGTGGTGTTATCCATGCCACTTGAGGATGAGTGATTAGATGAAGATAAGGGAGAAAATTTAGGAATTATCTGCTGGTCACAGTGGTGGCCGAAATTCCAACATTGAGGGGGGAGGAGGAATCAGTTTTGGTATATTCAAGGGGTGCCGAAATTTCCCTTGATTAATAGCTTAGTTTTAGTTTCAAAAAAGGGGCATTTTCGGGTTTTAGGTAGTAGGTGTCGAAATTTTGTGTTTAAGTGAGGGGAATATCTTTTTATTTTCGGCATTAGGGTTTTATTTCCCATTCCTTTCTCTCATTATTCAAAAGCCGAAACCCCTAATCCTATTCTCTCATCTCCACTTTTATGCAAAAGCCGAAATTCCATTGATTTCTCTGCTTTCATCTCCATAGCCGAATACCCTTGTCTATTCCCTTCTCTTTGCCGATTTCTTCATCAAAGCCGAATCTTCATAGATCTCTTGAGATCATCTTTTCTTTCTGATCTTCTCAAAAGCCGAAATTCCCTAGGAGTTGCCGAATTCTCTGTGTTAAGGTAAGTGCCGATTTCTTCTGTTCTTTTTTCTTTTCTTCCGGTTTTTGGAGGCCAAAGCCGAAAGGCTAGTTGGCGTGGTAAGATTACCCTTGGAGTAATGTTTTAATTGTCCTCGTGTTCTTATTTTGGGGCGACACATCGGGAATCGAAGTAGAACGTCTAGATCTAAAAGCCAGAAACCGCTAGTCTCTAAACTCCATCTCTTTTCGGGATTTCAAGGTAAGGGGTTCTCTTTAGATTTTCGTTAGGTTTGTGATCTTAACCCTATGTTATGGATTAACAACCATATGTTGTGGTGGTAGCAACTGACAAGGACTTTTCATGGAATCAAATATCGATCAGGCGAAGGAGAGGATTGGATCTGTAAACTCAATCCCTAAGTTTAAAGAAACGAGCTGTGTCGGCAGTTCGGGATTGGCCACCAGGTTGTGGACCGGCTTCAGAACAAAGCCTTAGACAGTTAGCAGTTGTATCAGCTCCTGATAGTGTCGACATAGAAGGTCTCGTCTTGACTGTAATCAGGTGTGTAGATCTCTATCACACTAATTAACCTGTACTATGTATGTTATGGGCTAAAAGCCGGAAAAAGGCTGTATGAACAGTCTTTTTACCCGAAAAGGGTAGGCAAGGGATGCCAGGTACGTAATCATAGAAACTTCTCTATGTGTATCGATGTATGTGATAGTCTGTGAGCTTTTAGTTCGTATATTGTTTTGATTCTGCATGAATGTATGCATGGGATGGGGTTAATATGATGAAGGGGAAGAGCATGCTTATAGGTCACTTGGTGATCGGTGGTTAAACCACGAATTGTAACGTTAGGTCACAATAGTGATCGGTGGCTAAGCCACGTTAAATTAATTCCTGATTGTAAGGAATAGGCAACATGACTGTCGATATGGTGTGTAGCGGTTGGTGGGTTGATTGTAGAAATCCCCGAGGTGTGATGGCTGGTATGGGCTGGTGTGTAGAGGATGGACTGTTAGGTTGGGTTGGGTCATGTTGCATGTAAATATTTTGTTGCCATTGAGTATGGGCCAAGGCCCATAATGTGTTTGTGGGCCTCAAGCCTCTTTTATGTGTTTTCGGGATTTGCACACTGAGTCTAGGTGACTCACCCTTTTATTTCCCTGATTTTTCAGATGAGCAGTAGATCGTGGACATGGGAGCCGAGACGGACTCGAGGGGCCATCAAGTCTTTTATTTTCATAAATTATTTTTGGTTTTCTCTTAAGTTTTAATTTTGGGACTACTTATGTAATAAGGCCTCCATAGCTTAGGTTATCGATTTATATTTGTTGATGGTTATATTTATAAATTTATGTTCAAAGACTTATTTATAAGAAGAAATAAAATGGGATTTTCAAACAAGTTTTAAAAAAAAAAAGAACCCACAAAGGTTTTCTGCAAATAACACTTATTTAATGAATACCTTCTTAAGCAAACCGAGATTCCAAATCCCTTCAAAGAAAAGTTTTAACAATTCATTCCGTAGCATACCAGATCTGGTCGGGGCGTTTGGACCGGGTTTGGGGTGTTACAGCCCTGTTAAGGCAAAATTTTTCTAAGTTCACAAAAGATTCCGGTTTGATTCTGAGGCCCTCCGTTTGCATGTGTAAGGCCTAGTAGGCCCATACATTTGAGATTTTCTTATTTTTTAATTAATTCATTGAATTTATTTTTATCTATAATTTCATATTTTACATTATTTTTGCATATATTAAAAATATTATGTTAGAATCAGATTCATTACAACGTCATTTTTTAATTACATGACTACTAAGTGAGTATTTTTTATTTAAAAATGTGACATTAACAAAATTGACAAAAAAAAAAAAACTAACAATATCAACAATTGGACTTGATTTTCAAATTTGAAAAGTAAATGGACTAAATTCTTGAAAATAAAAGTAAAAAGATTAAATTACAAATCTGTGAAGTGTATATAGACTTATGACATATTTTAACCTTTACACTACAAAACATTTATTTTTAATATATTTATAATTGTAATAAATATTTATTATTAAAATATTAATATTGAATATTTTCAATAATATGTGAATAATATTATTTAAAACTATTATTTTTAAAATTTATTATTAAAATAAAATTGAAATATTAAATAATTTATTAAAATAATAATTTATATTTATTATATTAATAATTTATTATATGACTAAATATAAATAATTAAATATGTATGTTTAATAATATTGAAAAATATAATATTTTAAATATTTTAAAAATAAAATAAAAATAAAATTTATTATCAATATAATAATATTAAGCTTGATTTAAGTTAATTTTTATATAAAAATAAGATTATCTATAGATGAGCTCTTTTTCGGAAAATGACTTACGCTTTTCAAAAGGGTAGGTCATTTTATAGGAAAAAGGGCTTATTTTACCTTGACCTATAAGTTATTTCTGTTGACCAAACTATTTTCTATGAAACAAATACAGGAAAATGCAGAAAACATTTTCCGTAAAACCTTTTACATGTAAACAAACAGACCCTAAGTTGTGCGTTGGATAGTTATGTTCATGCTTTTTTAGTTGACGAGACGCAAACGCTATCACTTTTCCGTCTTGCATCAAGACACAACCGAGACCACTCAATGAGGCATCACTGTAGGCCACAAAATCTTTTCCCAATTCAAGTAAAGTTAAAAATGGCGCCTCAGTCAACATCTGTTTTAATTTCTCGAAACTCTCTTGACATTCCTTGTTCGAAACGAACTGAATGTTTTGTGCAACAGCTTTTTCATCGGCAAAGCTATATTAGAAATTCCATTTACGAATCTTCTGTAATAACTAGCTAGCCCAAGAAAACTGCGAACCTCTGATGCATTCTTAGTGCTTTCCACTGAACAAATGGCCTCAATCTTTTTTGAATCAACTCTAACTCTATTTGCTGAGATAATATGTCCCAAAAATAGAACTTTTGATAACCATAATTCACACTTGCTAAGCTTCCCATTTAATTGTTTCTCTCGTAATACTTGCAAAAAATTCTGAGGTGTTGCTCATGCTCGGATTCGGATTTCGAATAGATCAAGATGTCGTCAATGAAAACTACCACAAATTGATTCAAATACGATTGAAAAATAAGATTCATGAGATCTATGAATGCCACCAGAGCATTAATCAACCCAAAAGGCATCACGAAGAATTCATAGTGGCCATAACGCGTACAAAATGTCGTATTAGGTACGTTATTATTTTTTACTTTCAACTGATAGTAACCCGATCTCAAATCGATCTTAGAAAATAAAAAAGCTCCTTTTAGTTGATCAAACAAGTAATCGATATGAGGTAGGGGGTATAGATTTTTCATTGTCAACTTATTCAATTCCTGATAGTTTATATAGAGTTGCATTGAGCCATATTTTTTTTAACGAATAACACTGGAGCTCCTAAGGTTATATACTAGGGCGTATAAAGCCACGATCCAACAAATCTTGCAGTTACACCTTCAATTCTTTCAGCTCTGTGGGTGCCATATGATAAGGGGGCATTGACACCGGAACTGTACCAGGAAACACTTCAATTGCAAACTCAACCTCCCGATCTTGTGGCAATCTTGGTAATTCACAAACAGTTCAAATCTTATTGCTCTGACTATCACCAGAATTCAAGTTGATAACATAGGCTAGAAAAGCTTCACAGCCTTGATTGAGAAGTTTATTAGCTCAAATTTTCAAAATGATACTAGTTGACCCACTTGTTCGAACACTATTCACCTCAACTATGTTAACTTCTTCACTCTGAACCACAAATTTCTTTTTACGACAGTCTAGAATCACTCTGTGTTCAGTAAGCCAATCCATTCCTAATATCAAATCAAAACCGCCAAATGAAATTACCAACAAATCAACAGGGAAGGTTATATTCTACATCTCTAATGGGCATCGACTACACACTTGATTCACTATTACGGACTGTCCCAAAGGACTTGACACAACTATCATACTCTAGACGTCTCGACTTTTAAACTTTTCAATTTAACTAACTCAGCATTAACATATGAGATCCCGGGTCTATCAAAGCATAAATAGGTTTTGAATGCAATAAAAAGATATGTAATAGCCCGATTTTGGGTCTAGTAGGAACAGTGGTTTCGGACTACAAATTTGACGTAGTAAAATTTATTTTTATTATATTTTTATGGTCTACAATTTTATGGAATGATCTCGTGAAAATTTCGTTCGAAAATTTTGACGTTTGGGCACTCAATTTAGTTAAAAGGACTAAATTACAAAAGGTGCAAAATGTGTGTTCTAGAAGCTAGAGGTGTCTAATTGCTATGAAATTTCAAATTAGAGGTCCTTAACTGATAATTAGACCATTATACTTTAAATTGGACAAAAATGGACATGGCTAGGTGAAATTTCAAAGTTTGACATTAAGGGCATTTTGGTCATTTGGTAAATAAAGACAAATAAAACTAATAAAAAGATGTCATCTTCTCCAATTTAGTCCCCTTGTGTCGAATTTGAAGAGTGGCCATAGCTGGGGTTTTTGGCCAAGCTTCCAAGCTCGATTGTTAGTCCATCCTTGCCCCGTTTTTAATGATTTTTATGTTTTTGAAGTTGTCTCAACCTAATCTAGCTATTTCAAGGACTAATTTGAAATAAAATTAAAGTCTAAAATTTTACCCATGTTGAATATTTGTGTATTTTGATGTCTAATGATAGATTATGTATGTTTGATGTTAGATAAACAACTTTTACCAAGTGATTTTTTTATTAAAATACCTAAAAAGGACCTATTTGTAAAAGTAAAATGTGCGTAAAAATGTGAATGGATGAAAAATGGTGGCTGTTTTTAGTATAGATAAAGGTCAGCTAGGCTTGGGTTTTGAGGAAATTGACTATATTTCATTTTACGAGCCTAGGGACTAAAATGTCAAAAGTGGAAAAGTTAGGGGCAAAAATGTAATTTTACCATAATGTGATTTTTGGACTGAATTGAATAATGTGAGTATTAAATGAGTTAAATTTGCTATTATAGATCAAGAAAAACGAGGTTCAGACCAAGATCGGGGAAAAAATAAAGTGTCGGACGATTAGGTCCACTTTCACTATTTTTTTACCGAGGTAAGTTTTTATGTAAATAATGCAACGTTATAATTGTATTTATAATGTTTTGTTATTGCATGAATTGTATGGTTGTCTCTATGGATGAAATTGATGAAGTTTCGACAAGCGAGTAAATCTCGGTTGAACCCTAGGAATAGATTAGGATACAAGTGACATGTCACTAGGAACCCATGTAATTATGTGATTTATGTGTCTCAGGTGTTGACCCTGTACATCCTACCGGTGGCTGAGTATACTGGCATATGTTGCGGATACTTAACAACTTGTGTGAGCAGCACCGAGTAGCTACGTCTTGACTGACAGCTTGTGTGAGCAGACCCAAGGATAGCTTGAAAGCTAGCCTATATGTGTTATAAGATTTGTGGTACCATTGGCTACTTATGTGGCACTTATGTGCAAGATTCCGTGTATCCGATAGTATTCCAAGTGGTTCAACGGGTATGTTAAAGATGAGAAAGTATGTGATTATGTTACGAGTTGGTACAGGTATGTACGAAAAACTCAAATGAAATAGATTCAGTATATGATGAACTATTGGTAAGATTGTGATTGAGTAAGTTATGCTCATGAAGTTTAATGACATTTATGATATATGTTATGTTATTCATTTGACAAATGTATAATTAATGTTGTTTAATATTTGCATATGAACTTACTAAGCTATATAGCTTACTCCCCTTTCTTTCCCTTATCATATAGTGTCACCAAGCTAACTCGGGATTGGAGATCGTTGGAGATCCATTGACACTATCAACCATTATTTTGGGTAGATTGAAATGTCAATATTTTGGATTTAAGGCATATATAGGGGACTTGGTCATTTTGTTATGTCTCATAGTTGGTTTGGCCAAATATGCTGGCTGATATTGGTTGAAAGTTCATTTTGTATAAGGCCAATTGAAATTGGCTAATAATGGTATAAGTATGTTCATATGATGATGCCTTTCATGGATGTTAAAGATTGCATGATTTGAGTTGATAAGTATGTGATGTTTATGTGTGATAGATGTAGCATGTGAAGATGTGTGGATGTCTTTGTTGTGGATGTTTTGGCTGCCTTAGTATGCTATGAATTGTGTCATTGAATTGGTGTAAGTTTAGGTGTAAATGAGGGTGGCAAATTGTAACATCTTGATTTTAGGTCTAGTGAAAACAGTGGTTGCGGGACCACAAATCTGACATTGAAAAATTTATTTTATTATTATTTTGATGTCTACAGTATGATACTAAAGTTGTGTGGAATTTTCATAAAGAAATTTCCTCGTTTGAGTGCTCAATTTGATAAAAAGGACTAAATCGCGTAAGATGCAAAACTTGAGGTCTAATTGATAAAGGCACTAAATAGCTATAGAATTGAAAATTTTGAGCACTTTCATGGTAATTATACCAATAGAAAAGTGAGGAAACAAAGATGGACATGTAGTAGGTGAATTTGGTGAAGTTATTAAAAGGTAAATTGGTAAATAAATTAATAGGTGTAATAAGACAAAATAGCCAAAGCTACCATCTTTTTTGTTTCTCTTTCTTCTCCACCGATTCTTACCGAAGGAAATGGCCATGGAAGCTTGAAAATTTCAGCAACTTCTAACTCTCACAAGTAAGTGATTTTGATGGTCAATTTTGATGATTTATGTATTTTTGAAACCCTTATAGCTTAATCTAGCTAATGAGGGGACTATTTTGCAAAATGGTTGAAAGTCTAGAGTTTTTCCATGAGAATATTCATGTTGTTTGCTGCATTTTTATGGAAGAAAATGAATCTTGGTTGTTAAATAAACAACTTTTGTTAAGTGATTTTCATGGAAACACCTAAAATGGACCATTTTGTAAAAGTTGTAAAATAGGTAGTAAAGGTTTGAAATAATGAAAAATGTGGGCTGCTATAAGCATGAAAAAGGTTTGGCTATGCATGGGTAGTAAAGAAATTGAACACATTTCATTTAACGAGCCTAAAGGCAAAAGTGTAAATATAACAAAGTTTAGGGGTAAAAACGTAATTTTACCAAAAATATGAAATTGGGCTATGAGTAGCATGATAAAAAAATAAATTAAATGTGTTGTTATAGATCAAGGAAGATGAGATTTGGAATTAGATCAAGGGAAAAGCAAGATAATCGAGTAATTGACTTATTTCGTCGTTTCATACCGAGGTAAGTTCGTATGTTAATCATAAATGTTTATTTGATAAATTGATGAATAATTTGTGAATTTAATTATATTATTTGCCATAAAATGAAAATCCGATGTTCGAGACTAGCGAACGCAAAGTTGAACACTTTCGTTCGGTACTAAAAGATGAATTGACGGAAAAGACCATGAATGAGTCATGGCAAAGTGTGACTAAGTGAAATCGTGTAAGACCATAGTTAGACTATGGCATCGAGATATGGTTCCATGTGAGATTTTGTAATAAAATAGCTATGGTCAAATGTGTAGTACTAAGTGCAGGCTACTATGTACACCAGATAGCATCTATTATTATTGGTGGGCTGTGTGCGATACCACCGTGAATCTGTTATTATTGGTGGACTGTGTGCGATACCACCGTGAATTTGTTATTATTGGTGGGATATGTACGAAACCACCGTGTATCTGTTATTATGGGTGGGCTATGTGCAAAACCACCGTGTATCTGTAATTACTCCGAAGTGTTCATCGGGAAAATTCTACTAAGTTGAATTTCATGTGAGCAATGAATTCGATATGTGATGAATTTTGGTGAGGATTAAAATGAGTAAGTGAAGTGATAAAGTTTTGTATTGTTCATGCTAATCAAATTATGTTATTGAATGTGAGCATATTGTTATGATGTTTCAGAAAGAGTGAAATTTGAAATGAAACAGTTTTGGATAGCAACAGTTGTGTAACTTTGAAAAATCACCAAAAATGTTGAAAATCCAATTTGAGGTTTAATGAGATATGAAATTAAAGCTTATTGAGTCTATTTCTACATAAAAGAAACATAATAAGCAAAAGAATTTCATATGGTGAGATAACTGGATTTTAGTGAGACAGGGTCAGAATAATTTCGGAATTCCCTATTCTGACTTGGGAAATTCATTAAAAATAGTAAAAAAAATAATCATGGGATAAAAATTATATGCTTGAAATTCTTAATGAGTATATTTTCAAGAGAAATAAACAGAAACGTCATTCAAGTTCTGTACAACGAGATAATTAATTTTTAGTGAAGAGAGGTCAGAACTATCAGACAGCAAAATAGGGGAGACTTTAAAGAATAAACTGTACTAATTGGATGAACCAAAAATTCTGGAAATTTTATGGTAAGAATATATGTGAGTCTAGTTTCAGGAAAAATTAGCGGATCTTAATTTGAAGTTCCATAGCTCTAGATAAAAATAATTTAGTAACTGTAACTCGAATAAATAGCTCAAGATGAACATAAATGAATTGTGGAATTTTATGTAATAATGATGGTATTATCTTGAGAGCTTATAATGAGGATTTCTAAAAGTATGGTAATCAATTGTTTATTATTTACATACGTACTTACTAAGCTTTATAGCTTACTCCATTGTTTTCCGTGTTTATAATGTACTCAGGTTAGCTCGGGTTGGAAGTCGCCGGAGAACCTATCACACTATTAAGCTTACAATTTAGGTATCAGTGATTTTATACTTAATGTTATGGCATGTATAGGGACTTGGTCTTTTTGGTTATATGTCATATTGGTTTAGCCAAGTGTGTTGGCTTAGGATAATATTTGATTCATTGTAACACCCCAAACCCGGCCCATGCGTTTCGACCGGATCTGGCATGTCACTGCTTGTACTTTGAAAACTTTAGCTTTGTTGGTTTTTGAAATTGTGAGTTAATTAGACAATATTTAAGTAAATAAGCGGCATTTTAAAAAAAATAATCTTGTATTAATTATTATTAAGTATAAATAAACCTTATCATAAAATTCATAAGATGCTTAACAGTGTAAACGCCTAAGTTGAATAAAAACTAGGGGCCTTATTACAAAAATATTCCCATAATGAAAAAAAATAAATAAACTTAAAGAAACTCCAAATTAACTTGTTAAAAGAAACTTGATGGCCCCTCGAGTTTGTCTCGGCTCCCATGTCCACGATCTACTGTTCATCTGGAAGAGTAGAGAAAAGGAAAGCGTGAGTCACAAAGACTCAGTGTATAAATCTCAAAACACACATCGACCTGAGCCCACAAACACATTATGGGCCTCGGCCCATACAGGAAGGCATCAATCATAATCACATAATAACAATAAAGAATGAATAACCCAACCCATCCTAGGTTTCCATCCTCTACACACCATCCCGTACCAACCATCACACCGTGGGGATTTCTACAATCAACCCTCCATCCGCTACACACCAAAACGACAGCCGTACTGCCTATTCCTATTAAGTAGGAATCATTAAACGTGGCATAGCCACCGATCACTACGTGACCTTACATTTAAAATTATGTGGGATTTCTACCATCGATCACCAAGTGACCTATCATGCACTTCCCCTTCAATTATCATCATTCCCACCCCATGCATACATACATAAAGAAACATCAAGCAGATATATATATTATTCGATACACATAGGGAGTTCTATGTTTACGTACTTGGCATCCTTGCCTAACCCTTTTTAGGGTTCCATTCGACTGTCTATATAGCCTTATTTCGGCTTTTTAGCCCATAACATACAAAATAAATATACATACAGGTTTATCAGTAGCGTGTTAGAGATCTACACACCTGATTAATGTTGATACCCTTGCTAAACCGATCTACAACTTTGCTCAAAAAGCCGGAAAGATGTGAAACTACGGCCTCTCCTATATTCGGCCATGGTTAGTGTTCTACCCAATTTTATGTATTTGAATAAACAACTCTTCTTACCTTAAAATCCTGAAATTGAAGACTAATGATTTTTCAGCTTTTAGATCTAGTCGACCAAGCTTCCTTCAAATCCCGAAAACCATTAAACTATTAGCTTTCGGCTTTTGCTTTTCAAAAACTGGGAATAGATTATGAGAACTAAACAAAAATTGACTCTTACCTTAGCTTAGGAGATTCGGCTAGCACTAGAGAGAGGATTCGGCAATGCCAATGGAAGATTTAAATGCCAGAAGTATAGAATAATTTCTCAAATAGGATGAATAAAAGAAAAAGCGATGGATGCTTCGGCTTTTTAGAGAAATCGGCACAAGGGAAAAGAAAGTGGGGAAAAGTTTCGGCTTTTGAAGAAATTGAAGAAATAAATTTGGAGAGGGAGAGGCTAGGGAATTTTGGCACCAAGGGAGAGGAATTTAGGGTTTTTCAATGTCAGAAACAAGGAGCTAGCCCCCCCTATTTATAGATTTTTGACACCTATTGCTAAATACCGAAAACGCCCCTTAAAATTTAAGCTAGAAGAGAGGAGAATTTCGGCACCCTCTATGCCATGCAGTTGCTGAATTTTACACTCCTCTAGGTGGTGCATTTTCGGCCAACACTTCCTTTGAAGATAAGCTCTTAACTTTTCTCCTTTTTATCTATGATATTATCACTTAAAAATCAGTATATATCTTCCTATTTTTAAGCCTTGTAGTCGTCCACCTCATTAATTCTAAATGCCAAAATTTAACTCACTTAAATTAAAAGATTTGGGCTTCATTAAACTTAAATTTAAATCCCTTAAATCCCTTGTTGTGGCGTCACCCTTGCTCCTATTTAATTGCCGAAAATGGCCCAAAAACATGGGCTCCTTGCGACCCAAAACTTGTTCCTTTTTAATTGTTAATGATGCCACCTTAAAATAATTTAATCTGGGCCTTTGCCTAATTCTAAGCCCAAATTTAGACCTTTATCACTTAAATTAACAAATTAATTCTATCCCTACACTAAATGCATAGGCCCATAATTTTAGGATGTTACAGTTCTACCCCCTTAAAGAAATTTCGTTCTCGAAATTTCCAACTAACTAGTAATCATACTACCTAAGTCTCACTACGATGCTTTCGCTGCATACTCTAATTCTAAAGCCAAAATAAGCACTTAGTATACTATGGTAGGGTATGCACCGGTATTCGCATCTAGAGCGTCCTCGTCCCCCTTGTACTCATTCTACCGATTTGCGTTTATCTGATTAGAAATTTTATGAACTATTAGTTTTCTTCCACTGTTTTAACCACGGACAGTCTTATGAATAATAGCTTTAAGAGTAGTTCTTTCGAATTCGCATTCATATCCTCTAAGAAACATATACATGAACTCACGTTCATTACAGAAAAGTGTTGTTGTTGTTGTTTTCACTACCCAGGGGTATTTTCGTAATTTTATCCTATAGGGGTATTTTTGTAAATTTTTTTTGAAATAAGGTTCCTTGGTGATTTTGTCAAATAAGGGTATTTTGGTAATTTTGCATTCCTGGGGGTATTTTGGTAATTTTGAAAATTGGGGGTATCTTGGTAATTTTGGAATCCGGGGGTATTTCGGTAATTTTGAAATCCGGGGTATTTCTGAAATTTTGAAATTTGGGGGTATTTCGGTAATTTTGAAATTCGGGGCATTTTGGTAATTTTGAAATCCGAGGGTATTTCAGGGTATTTCGGTAATTTTGAAATCCGAGGGTATTTTTGTAATTTTGAAATCTGAGGGTATTTCGGTAGTTTTGAAATTCGGGGGCATTTCGGTAATTTTACCAAACAAGGGTAATTTGGTAATTCTTCAAACCAGGGTTATTTTGGTCATTTTGCAAAACAAGGGCAATTTGGTAATTTCCTTCATAGCTGTGAACATTTTCAGATCAAGTGTTTTTTTTTTTTTGCAAAATAGGGTGGTTGGTCCCTTTCGGGTTTTAATTATGGGTTCAGCCCATGAACAAGTCCTTTATAGCCAGAGTTAACAGTCACTACGCACCAGGTAGGATTCTAGCGAAGAGGAGGTGAGTCACTAGGACTGCTTAAATACCAAGCTCTCCCTGAATCCACTCCTAGTCATGCGTATGCCTATTGCCACACCCTGTCATGGCTAAAAAGCCATCATATGTGGATGAGCAGCATGACTGCCATCATGGTGTGTAGCGGTGTGGGTCGATTGTAGAAATCCCCAATGGTGTGTACGGTTGGTACGGGGGCGTGTAGCGGATGGAAACCTAGGCAAACGGGTTGGGCCTTGCATATTATTTGTTATTAATTTTTATTATGATTATTACACTGTTTATTTTGTTTTATGGGGCTAAGGCCCACATCTAATGGTGCATGAGGGTTGCACACTGAGTCTCACGACTCAACCAATTAATTAATATTTCTGGTAGCACTTAGTGCATTGGACTGGGCTGGAGAGGAGCGCAAGGTGGCCATGCAAAAGAACATCTGGATCCAGCAAAAAGACTCAAGTTATTATTTTATATTTTTAATTAATGAATTTTAAATCTCATTGTAATAAGGCCATGGGCCACTAGTTTATATTTTGTTTTATTTTTGGGCTTTAATTACTTTTAGTTATTTAAATTCTTATTGAACTAATGCATGTATTTAAATTTGGGTTTTTAATTCATAAAGGCATATTTTATTTAAACTATCAACTATTTATTTTTTTCGAATAAAAGGATAAACTTTAGAAAAATATTTTCTGAAAATATGACATGATTTCCAAAATTTTCTTAGTGACATACCAGATTCGGTCGTGGTTTTTGGGCCGGGTTTGGGGTGTTACAATCATTTTGTATAAGGCCATGAGATATGGCTCATAATGATTATTTGGATGTAAATCTATTTATATATGCATGTGATTATGGATGTTTGATGATGGTGAAGCACATAGTTATGCTATATTAAGTGCCTTGGATTTATATATATTTGGATTGGTGTGGTTTAGAGGTTGTGTAGGTTGATGCAAGTATGGGTGGCAAAAAGGTTTGATAAATAGTCTTGTTATTGCCCACATGGGTAGACACACAGTAGTGTGTCTAGGCCGTGTGTGACACATAGTCTGCCCCATGGGCATGTAGTTCAGCCGTGTGTCCCCCTGCATCCTAAGTTGGCACAACAGAATGCCCAGTAGTAACCACACGGGCTGAGACACGGCCGTGTGTCTCAACCATGTGGAAGACACGCTCATAGGATATTGGCGTGTGCCCAGGCCGTGCGAAGTCTGCACCTGAATGTAGGAATTTAATTCGCCACACGGTCTAAGGACACGGACGTATGCCTTGGTTGTGTGACCTTATTGGGGTGATGACGTCAAAAGCAAAATGTCAAGGTTTTTGTACACGGGCCAAGACACAGGCGTGTCATGGCCATGGTGTCATGGCCGTGTGAGAGACACGAGCCATGGACACGGGTGTGTGTTAGGCCATGTGAAAATTCTTGTAGGTTCGAATTGAGAAATGAATCCACACGGGGGTGCTGCCCTTCAACATGGCGTGTGCCCCTATTTTTAGCAACATTTTCTAAAGTTTTCCAACGAACTCGATTTGATTCCGAAACATTTCTAAGATGTGTTTTGGGCCTCGTAGGCCCATATTTTGGTTGTTAAGAGGAAGTTTGAAAAGTTTTAAACTTGAACGAATTTTTATGACCCGGTAATGCATGTTAGTATGTGTTTTGAGTTAGGTAACACCTCGTACTCTGTTCGGTGCTAAACACGGGTAAGGGGTGTTACACAAATGGCTTGGTAAATAGCCTTATTTTTGTCCACACGGGTAGACACACGGGCGTGTGTCTAGGTTATGTGCCACACACGGTCTGCTCCACGGGCATGTGTTTCAGCAGTGTGTCCCCTGCACCTTAATTGTTGCAAAACAGAATGTCCAGAATATAGCACACGGGCAGAGACACGGGCGTGTGTCTTGGCTGTGTGTGCTACACGGCCTTGAACACGAGCATGTGCCCCAGCCGTGTGAAGTCTGCAACTATTTTATGAAAATTATGAAAATTAAATTGACCACACGGCCTAGCACACAGACGTGTGGCACGGTTGTGTGGCACAAGTGGAACGGTGGAAATGTGCAAGTGTACAAAATCGTAACAAGTAATAAAGTGACAAGTAAATGTCGAGTTATCGTACCCATAGGGACTGTAAAAGAATTATTTATGAAAATGATTTTAAACACTTTGGTGAAAGAAAAATATTTGGATTTAAGAAATATTTAAAAACTAAAAAAAAGTAAAATAAAATAAAACAAAGTTCTAATGCACAATTTCAAAAGCTGATTTTAATCAAGATGATATAATTGTGTTGGATTGTTACATTTCTTACCTTAGAATTATTAAACTTATGCTTATACTTGTTACGAAATAAATCACGGCAACTCGGTAATTTGCTAACTTATGAACATATTTACATGTTATTGCACATACATACTTATTAAATTAAACAATCTCTCGCATATTCCTATGTGATTCAACCGATTAATTCAACCTAATAAGCATATAAAAGATCATGTGAAGTAACAAAATATCCTTACCTTGAAACAATTTAATCACAAAAATCTTGCAAGTTATGCAAGGCATATGTATTGCCAAATACAATGCTAATTTAATCTTCAGCTACCTTAGAAGAATTAAACATGCACAGATTAAGTATTGTGTCCATTAATTACAATTTTAATGCGTTTAAATAATTAATTCTTTAGTTATCTAAACAATTATAATGCCAGAATAACTTAAGCATGATTTTACATAATCAAACATTTTACCGATGCCTATAACAGCATAAACACAATTTTAATAATTTAAGAGGACGAAATGCAATCAACCCAACACAAATTAAATTCAAGCTAAGCTGATTAAAATAACCATTTCAATAGCATAAATATTCATAAACATGTTTGTCAAAACAACAATGAAATTTAAAGAGATAAGAAACAAGAAGCAAATTCGGTGTTTCTCCGCGGCTTGACTGATTGCTCCGTTCTTCATTCTCTGTTGTCCTCGGCGATCAAGGTGTTCACTCCACTTGCTGCTCCAAATGGCTGAGAAAACACCTCTTTTCCAAAAATCGGCACAAGAAGGCTTGGTTTTGGGGGAGAAAAGGAGAGAAATGGAGAGAAGAGAGAATGAGAGAGTGAATGAGAAATGAAGGATTGAGGGATGAGTGAGGGATGAATGAGGGATCAGCAAGGGGTGGTATTTATAACTGATTGTGGCTGCTAAAAATAGCAAATAGTAGCAGCCAAAGAGACCTCCCTTGGCCGGCCATCTATGTGGCAAAGTTGATGGTTTCAACTTTGCTAAATATAGCATGGGGCAAATCTACAAAGCCACTAAATTTGGAGGGTTTGAATGCAATTTTGAAAAGTCTTCAAGGGCTTCTTTGCAAGATTAATTAATCACCTAATAAGCTAATTTTTGGCCAGCATACGGATGGTTTGGGCTACCCAACTCCTTGCTCGGTTCGGTTCAACCGGTTTGGTTCAACTGATGCGGTTCAACTGGGCCTTTTTCATAATTAATAAAGATTAATTTATTTAGCCCAAATTAAATTGGGAATAAATTAAAATTAATTAAATTATAAATAAATATTCATAATTGGACCATCTTGGGCTGGAAATAAATTCGCCTTGATACTTCAAATTACTTATCGGGTTTATTCTTTGAGCAGTGTCTGCCGAGCCAATTTTCGCCCTTTGTGCGAATCTGTCAAAAATAGTCAAAATAAATCAAAATTAACTATAAAATTAATTAAAATTCATCATTTTTATATTTTTAGCACAACTTAATTATTTTATAATATTTAACTATTTTCTAACAAGAATTTAATCGAAACTGCATAAATTTGAGTTAAAAAGGGCATGAAAAAGTGTATAAATTTCCGTGTTTCCACACCCCCAAACTTAATTCATTGCTCGTCCCGAGTAATGCACAAATTTGAAAAGAATTTTCTCGGAAACACCTTTGAAAAACTCCTTCAGAACAACTTTCTTCTTAAAATTATGACTTTAATATACTTATGCTCAAAAATAAGAAATTTGATAATTATGCTACTTAAGTATACATATCGTTCAAATTACCTCCAACCATTATTATACTAGCAAAATTAGACTAAATGTTTCTTAAATAAGACATGTTACTCACTACCAATTTGATTTTAATTCCTTATTCAAAATTAAACTGCAATCATCGAGCTTAACCGATGTCTTCATATGTTGAACAGAGCAATTTCTCTCCATTAATGTAGGTAACATTGGAACTTTAAATCAATAGGTCTTTAATAAGGTTGTAACGTGGCTGGGCTTAGGGGTAGGTAAAAGATAGAAAATTTTTTGGTTAAAAACCCTATACTCAGCTTAAAATCGAACCTTCGGAATTCTCACCCTTGATACACCAACTTTTGCTCTTTCGACCATTTATTTCGAGTACATTTTTTTTATTTTTACAACTCAAGCTTAAATTCGAGCACTTGCTTCATGTACTACAATTTTTCGAGCAATTGATAGTTCTTTTCAACTCCCCCAAACTTATTTTCAAACGATATTTTGAATAGTACTGAGTCTAGTGTTTGGGACAATTTTAAAAGTAATGAAGAGAAAATTGATGGCTACATATTGCGTAGGTCCAAATAAAATTAGGCCATATAGTCTCAAAATTGGGTTTCAAAGGATAATTTTATCAGGGTCAGCTTGAAAGGCTCAAATGGTCCAAACAATAGTCGCCTAAATCATTTTCAGTATTCCATGCTTCCTAGGATTTCGCCTCAAGAAATTACTAAGTCAATTCTAAAGACTTAAACTTTCATGCATGCCTAATTTTTTCATAGGGAACTAAAAATTTTATGGTATGAATTTGCATGCTTTATTAAAAATACATTCATATCATTATTAAGCTAACACAATAACTTATTGAAAATAATAAAACTTTATTAATGCTGAAGTTCAGCATACTGAACAAAATTTCAAATTATTGAACAAAATATATCCTAATCATAATTAAAAGAAAATTCTATTCTGAGTGGAATTAATTCAAATTTTCGGTCCCCCTACTTAAAGTGAACAATGTCCTCATTGTTTAAAGTGAATAGATACTATACACCAGGTAAGATTTTTAGAAAAGAGGAGGTGAGTAAATTTGACTGCTTAAGTACCAGGCTCTCTCTAAAATCCAATCCTAGACATGTATATATCTATTGCCACACTTTAGCCTTTGTGACTTGTTCAGATTTTATTCATGATTCCTATCTCTTGTTTTATTGTGCACAAATAAAAATTCCTAAATAACCTAATCCTAAAATAACTTAAGAATAAAAATAAACTAAAGTTGAAGTCCTCCCATTTTTTATTTGTTTGTCGATCCTTCCGAATTCGACTCATCTTTTGCTCCATCAGTATAGCCTTTGCATGAATCGCCTTGCTTCTTCTTTGATGATGAAATCCATGGTTCAAATATGAAATCTGGAAACTTAGGCACAAAAATAAATGGGTCATTATAAATTTTCTTGAGGGCACTCCTCATCGAGTCATCCCTTATTTTTTAGTATCTCCAGTAGGCTTGTTGCTACCATTGCATGTGTTGCATTAAGTACATCAGCTTTAACAACTCATCACGAAGATCTGAGCTAGGCGGTGGAGCTCCAAACATTGAGGTTTCAATATCAGGTTCAGCTTCTGGTTCCATTGATTCTGCCTCATTAGGGACTTCAGTTGATTGCTCTGGCGGGATTTTTGTGGGATCATCTTCTGCTTCTTCGGGATCCTCGCTCTCTTCAACTCGTTGCTGTAGAACAGAATCGCTGACTACTCGGTAGATGTCCCAATCTGTGATTCTGCCTTGACTATACTCTGTCCTCTTCATGTCCGAAAGGATTTTTTCTTTTGAGCATAAAATTGTTATTGTAAAGGGGAAATAGGCCGGGCCAGAACGTCTAACGGCACAATTTCTCATTTCTCTTAGGATGATTTTGCCCACATCAATGGTCTTTCCAGTTAGAATCGAGTATAATAGGACCATTCACTCTAATGAGATTGTAGTCCTATGCGAACTAGGCATAAGGCTGAAACGGATGAAATAGAACCATACCTTCATAAGTGGTGTCAAATACTCTCTTCGACACGTGTGGATTCCTTGCTTTGACACAGTCCACTTAGAACCTGGAACTGTAAGTTCCTCGAGAATTTCTTGCAAATTTTCAGGCTTAATGTTGCTCAACAGAGAAGAATATTCATCGTTGTCGAAATCAAGTAATTCAAAGAATTCATTAATAGCATTTGAATTTATTGGTACCTTGATTTCGCGGACTGGAACTTCGATCAATTCGCTTGAGGTTAAGTTCGCGTAGAATTCACGAACTAGTTCCTGATCCACACTTGGTCTCTTTTCACAAAATAATTCCCAATTGAGGGCTTCAGCAACTTGACGAATACGTG
The DNA here is from genome assembly GCA_005393395.2 of Gossypium australe. NCBI lineage: Eukaryota > Viridiplantae > Streptophyta > Magnoliopsida > Malvales > Malvaceae > Gossypium > Gossypium australe. The sequence continues at coordinate 47,273,025 of CM016625.1, read as the reverse complement.
CCATAAAGTCTCTGTAGTTACTTTCTTTCAATGTGAAGCCTTTCTCTGGATGCATCTGTTGATTTTTTAAGATACTTTCGTATCTTGGTTTGGCTTCTTCACAGTGAAATTTGTTTTGTGTTTCGTCAATTTGGGCGAAGGCACGAGTTCTCTTGCGAGGCAAGATTAACCACCTTTCTTGTAAAAATTAAGAACTCTTAAAATAAAATATACTAATGAACAAAAGATGGAAAATTAAAAAGAAAAGTTGAAGGCTTATAACACCCCAAACCCAGCCCAAACACCACGACCGGATCTGGTATGTCACTAAGAAAATTTTGGAAAACATGTCGTATTTTTAGAAAATATTTTTCTAAAGTTTATCCTTTTATTCGAAAAAATAAATAGTTGATAGTTTAAATAAAATACGCCTTTATGAATTAAAAACCCAAATTTAAATACATGCATTAGTTCAATAAGAATTTAAATAACTAAAAGTAATTAAAGCCCAAAATAAAACAAAATATAAACTAGTGGCCCATGGCCTTATTACAACGAGATTTAAAATCCATTAATTAAAAATATAAAATAATAACTTGAGTCTTTTTGCTGGATCCAGATGTTCTTTTGCATGGCCACCTTGCGCTCTTCTCCAGCCCGGTCCAATGCACTAAGTGCTACCTGAAATATTAATTAATTGGTTGAGTCGCGAGACTCAGTGTGCAACCCTCATGCACCATTAGATGTGGGCCTTAGCCCCATAAAACAAAATAAACAGTTTAATATACATAATAAAAATTAATATGCAAGCCCAACCCAAATCCTAGGTTTCCATCCGCTACACGCCCCCGTACCAGCCATTCACACCATTGGGGATTTCTACAATCAACCCACACTGCTACACGCCTTGATGGCAGTCTTGCTGCTCATCATCAGATCATAGCCGTAGCCACTACAACAGATCACGGAAAAAGCCGCTACAACAGATCACGGTAAAAACCGCTACAACAGATCACGGTAAAAACCGTTACAACAGATCACGGTAAAAACTGCTACAACGTATAACTTCCTCCTTTCATCAACCCAACTCATGCAATCACAAAAAATCAATATACTTATATCATTTAATCAGAACATTCACTAACCTGGTGATTTGCTTTTACCCTCTTTGGGTTTCCATCATTAAGCCGGAATTTCGGCATTTATCAAGACATATAAAACTTATAATCATAATAATATAAAACTTATATTTATCATATAAAACTTATAATCATACACACCTGATTAATGTAGATACCCTTGCTAAACCGATCTACGCTTTGCTTCAAAAAGCCAGAAAGATGTGAAAATAGGCCTCTCCTATATTCGGCCATAGTTAATATTCTACCCGATTTTATATATATGAATAAACAAATCCTCTTACCTTGAAATTCCGAATGTAACACGATTCTATAACTTAGAGATTTATGAGTTTCGGCTTCTAAGAAAAATCCCGGAAAGATGATCTATCGCGCTTTCGGCTTTTGAAAGAACTAAAAATTGAAAAGATGGCTAAGGGAGATTCGGCCAATGAATATTAAGGAGAAGAATAGGTGTAGTTTCGACTTTTGAATCAAAGTGAAGATGAGGGAATAGGCTTAGAGATTTCGGCTTTTGCAGAGAATGAAGAAGAAGATGGAACTTTAGGAGTTTTCAGCTTTTACTCAGAGAAGAAGAGAAAAGAATGAGAGAAAAACCCCAAATGCCGAAATTGAAGAGATATTCCCCCTATTTATAGAAATTTCGGCACTTACGTAACCTTGCAGATAAATCCTATCTTTTCTCCTTTATCTTAATCTACTAGCTCATCTAAAAGAGACTTAATTATCTCTAACTCCTCCCTCCTTTATCAGCATATTATCCACATATTTTAATTATTAAAATCCCTAAATTTTAGCCTTTATCTACTTATTATCCACATAAAATAAATTCCTAAATAATAGCCTTTATCTGCTTATTATCCACATATTTTAAACATTAAAACCCCTAAATTTTAGCCTTGTTGCCATCCATTCCACCTAATCCTAATGCCCAAAATTTAGCTAACTTAAATTAAAGGAATTGGGCTCCATGAAACTTAAATTTGGGCCCCTTACTCCCTTGTGTGGCGTCACCTCCTAAGGTTGGGCCACAAGCCCACTTTGGTATTTTAAACATAGATACTACCTTTTAAACCCTATAATGCCCAAACAGATAATTTTAATCAAGGCCTCTGCCTAAGCCTGAGCCCAATTTGGACCTCTAACACTTAAATTAACACATTAAACATATCCACCCATTAAACGCATAGGCCCAAAAATTCAGGATGTTACAGTTCTACCCCCTTAAAGAAATTTCGTCCTCGAAATTTCCAACTAACTATTAATCGTACTACCCAAGTCTCACCACTATGCTTTCGCTGCGCACTCTAATTTAATAATATATAAACATTGCACGCATACAGTTTCTATACCCAAAAATATAGCATCCACACAAAACATACCCGACTTAATAGTGATTGAACAATCCCGAGTCTTATGCTCCTCAGACCCACATCTTAAACACGTTCCTGACTTCCTCTAACATTCACCCGGATGATGCTTTCTGCAATATTCGCAAATTCAGAAGTTTGGACGTACCTTAACATGCTTCACAGAACAAGACTACAACCCTAGAAAACTACGATCTCTTTTTTTCTTACAGTCCACGCACCCAACCCGAAGTGTTTCACCGATTTCTTTAACCTCCTCAGTACCTCCCTAACTAGCTGAGTCAGCACATCAGTCCTAACACTTCCACGGCCTCGGCCGCGGCCTCTTCTTCCTCTTCTAGCGCTCATCGTTGATTCTCGTATTATCTGAATTAGAAATTTTATGAATTATTAATTTCTTTCACTGATTAACCACGAACAGTCTTATGAATAGTAATTTTAGAGGTAGTTTTTTTTTGAATTCGAACCTATCTACAGTTTCAGTCTTAAGTTTACCTTCTAATTCTAGGAAGCACACACATTCAGTCATCAGACATTAGCATACAAGTACATCCACAAACCTACATTCATCATGGAGGGGTATTTTCGTCATTTCACTACCTAGGGGTATTTCCGTAATTTATCCTACAGGGGTATTTTCGTAATTTTTAGAATAGAGTTCCTTGTTGATTTCATGAAATAAGGGTATTTTGGTAATTTTTGCAATCCAGGGGTATTTCGGTAATTCTGTAATCCGGGGGTATTTTAGTAATTTTATAATCTGGGGGTATTTCGGTAATTTTACAAATCAAGGGTAATTTGGTAATTTTACAAATCAGGGGTATTTTGGTAATTTCGCAAAACAAGGGTAATTTGGTAATTTTACAAACCATGGGTAGTTTGTTGTTGTTGTTTTTTTTTTAAAAAAAAGGGGTACTTTGTAAACATGAGATTTTTCGAGTAAGTTTTCAAAACATAAGTATTTTTTTATAAATTCATGACTGTTTGGAAGTTTTCACAAATCAAAAGTATTTTGAAAATTTTGCAAAACTTGGGGATTTTTTTTTAAGTAGGGTGGATGGTCCCTTTCGGGTTTTAATTATAAGGTTTATCCCATCAATAAGTTCTCGTAACTAGGGTGAATAGTCACTACGCACCAGGTAAGATTCTAGTGGAGAGGAGGTGAGTCACCAGGACTGCTTAAATACCAAACTCTCCCTGAATCCACTCCTAGACATGCGTATGCCCGTTGCCACACCCAAGCCTTACGACTCGTTCACGGGTTTGTTTAGTGAAATTAAGTCTTATGAGATTTTAGAAGTTGTTCAACTAGGCCTAGAGTCCATCAAGTTCTAATCTAACTATTCTACGTCCCATAAACCCTATTAAGCCCACATAAATATATCACACAATGGTTTAGAATACTTACCTGGTGGACTTGGGCCGGAGACGCAGGTGCCATGCCGAGCTAACAAACCTGTTATCATTTCAAACAATGCATGTTTCAAAAGCCCATTTTTAGAAAACGTTTTGAGCCCAAAAACCCCCAGAGCCGAGTTTTGAACCGAGCTCTGATACCAATTTATAACACCCCAAACCCGTCCCAAACACCACGACCAGATCTGGTATGTCACTAAGAAAATTTTGGAAAACATGTCGTATTTTCAGAAAATATTTTTCTAAAGTTTATCCTTTTATTCGAAAAAAATAAATAGTTGATAGTTTAAATAAAATATGCCTCTATGAATTAAAAACCCAAATTTAAATACATGCATTAGTTCAATAAGAATTTTAAATAACTAAAAGTAATTAAAGCCCAAAACAAAACAAAATATAAACTAGTGGCCCATGGCCTTATTACAACGAGATTTAAAATCCATTAATTAAAAATATAAAATAATAACTTGAGTCTTTTTGCTGGATCCAGATGTTCTTTTGCATGGCCACCTTGCGCTCTTCTCTAGCCCGGTCCAATGCACTAAGTGCTACCTGAAATATTAATTAATTGGTTGAGTCGCGAGACTCAATGTGCAACCCTCATGCACCATTAGATGTGGGCCTTAGCCCCATAAAACAAAATAAACAGTTTAATATACATAATAAAAATTAATATGCAAGCCCAACCCAAATCCTAGGTTTCCATCCGCTACACGCCCCCGTACCAGCCATTCACACCATTGGGGATTTCTACAATCAACCCACACCGCTACACGCCTTGATGGCTGTCTTGCTGCTCATCATCAGATCATGGCCGTAGCCACTATAACAGATCACGGCAAAAGCCGCTACAACAGATCACGGTCAAAACCACTACAACAGATCACGGTAAAACTGCTACAACGTATAACTTCCTCCTTTCATCAACCCAACCCATGCAATCACAAAAAATCAATATACTTATATCATTTAATCAGAACATTCACTAACCTGGTGATTTGCTTTTACCCTCTTTGGGTTTCCATCATTAAGCCGGAATTTCGACATTTATCAAGACATATAAAACTTATAATCATATATTTATCAAACAGATCTAGTTGGTGTGGAGAATTACACACCTGATTAATGTAGATACCCTTGCTAAACCGATCTACGCTTTGCTTCAAAAAGCCAGAAAGATGTGAAAATAGGCCTCTCCTATATTCGACCATAGTTAGTATTCTACCCGATTTTATATATATGAATAAACAAATCCTCTTACCTTGAAATCTCGAATGTAACACGATTCTATAACTTAGAGATCTATGAGTTTCGGCTTCTAGGAAAAATCCCGGAAAGATGATCTATCGCGCTTTCGGCTTTTGAAAGAACTAAAAATTGAAAAGATGGCTAAGGGAGATTCGGCCAATGAATATTAAGGAGAAGAATAGGTGTAGTTTCGGCTTTTGAATCAAAGTGAAGATGAGGGAATAGGCTTAGCGATTTCGGCTTTTGCAGAGAATGAAGAAGAAGATGGAACTTTAGGAGTTTTCAGCTTTTACTCAGAGAAGAAGAGAAAAGAATGAGAGAAAAACCCCAAATGCCGATATTAAAGAGATATTCCCCCTATTTATAGAAATTTTGGCACTTACCTAACCTTACAGATAAATCCTATCTTTTCTCCTTTATCTTAATCTACTAGCTCATCTAAAAGAGACTTAATTATCTCTAACTCCTCCCTCATTTATCAGCATATTATCCACATATTTTAATCATTAAAATCCCTAAATTTTAGCCTTTATCTACTTATTATCCACATAAAATAAATTCCTAAATAATAGCCTTTATCTGCTTATTATCCACATATTTTAAACATTAAAACCCCTAAATTTTAGCCTTGTTGCCATCCATTCCACCTAATCCTAATGCCCAAAATTTAGCTAACTTAAATTAAAAGAATTGGGCTCCATGAAACTTAAATTTGGGCCCCTTACTCCCTTGTGTGACGTCACCTCCTAAGGTTGGGCCACAAGCCCACTTTGGTATTTTAAACATAGATACTACCTTTTAAACCCTATAATGCCCAAACAGATAATTATAATCAAGGCCTCTGCCTAAGCCTAAGCCCAATTTGGACCCCTAACACTTAAATTAACACATTAAACATATCCACCTATTAAACGCATAGGCCCAAAAATTCAGGATGTTACAAGGCTTTTGGGTGATGAATGAATGGGGAGAACAAGGGTACAATTTATAGAGGGAGAAGTAGGAATTAGAGTAGAACTCTTAGAACAATTAAAGAATTAAAAATAAGAGTCCAATTCTAATTTTACTCTAGATTGACAACAATTAATAATTAAATATTCACATATAAAATTATCAATTGCTATTAAATTATTAAGATAAACATAAAATAAAATTAATCCTAAGCTAAGTTAAATTGATAAAAATTAACATATAAATTATAATGAATATAATTATATATTAAAGTTTATCAATAATTTATAAATATGATATTAAGTAAAACATTTATTCTAAATGCTTTTTAAACATATTTACAAAAAGAGGCACCTAATTTTTATTATTTACGAAAATAGCAACCAAATTTTAAAAATAATTCAATTTACTCCTAGACAATGAAAATTTTAAATTGAGTTGCAATTTAAGACTTGGGTCAAAATTGACCTTTTTATTTGAAAAAACCGAAAATTTATTTTGTCATTTAGGGGCTAATTTCTTGGAAAATTATGTAAAAATCAATTCCCATGAAAGATTGGAGGGGTCACAAGCGGTCCCGCTTAAGTTCCAATCTCCTAGACAGAATTTATTTAAACATAATAAACCCGAAAGTATACCCTAAATAATTTATTGAAAACAAGAAAATCTAAAGATCAGATAAACTGAACAAGATTTGATCCCGTTCAGGTCCTTCTCCGTAGTAATGTTTCAAACGCTGAGCATTAACTTGAAAATTACCTCCCTTACCTTGGAGTTCAACAACTCCGAATGGATAGACGCGATGAATCGTAAATGGACCGGACCAACGTGATTTTAACTTACCTGGAAAGAACTTCAATCTGGAATTAAATCCTGCTTCAAACTCTCGAACTCGAATATGCTTGTCATGCCATTTCTTGAGTCTTTCTTTAAGTAATTTGGCGTTTTCGTATGAGAACATTTGAAATTCCTCTAGCTCGTTGAGTTGGAGCATTCATTTCTCTTTAGCCAGCTTGAGATCCAAATTGAATTGTCGAAGAGCCCAGTAAGCTCTGTGCTCTAACTCCAGAGGTAGATGACATGCTTTCCCAAAGACCAACCTATAGGGTGACATTCCTAAGGGCGTCTTGTATGCTATTCTGTAAGCCCATAAAGCATCATCTAGTCCCTTGGACCAATCTCGTCGGTTCGGGCAAACTACCTTCTCAAGTATGCCTTTGATCTCCTCATTTGCTAGCTCAGCTTGCCTATTTGTCTGCGGATGGTAAGCTGTAGCAACCTTATGTTTCACTCCATGTTTATCTAGCAACCATTTTAACCACTTGTTCATAAAATGGGTCCCTTCATCGCTGATAATAGCTCTTGGGGTTCCGAACCTTGTGAACAAATGTTTCTACAAGAACTTCATCACAACTTTGGCATCGTTCGTCGGATAAGCTTCAGCCTCGACCCACTTGGATACATAATCTACTGCTACCTATATGTACTTGTGACCAAAAGACGGGGGGAAAGGACCAAGAAAGTCAATACCCCAAACATCGAACAATTCTACCTCAATGATATTTGTTCGAGGCATTTCATTTCTGTTGGTGACGTTTCCAACCCTCTGGCATTGATCACAACTCTTTACATAAGCATATGCATCCTTGAATAGTGTTGGCCAAAAGAATCCGACTTGCAATACTTTGGCCACTGTACGAGTACCTCCGAAGTGTCCCCCACTCGGAGTTCAATGAAAGGGGTATAAAATCTTCGGTATTTCATCTTCTGCCACACATCTCCTAATCATTTGATCTACACACTTTTTAAACAAATATGGCTCTTCCCAAAAATAGTACTTCACATCGTGAAGAAACTTTTTTCTTCGTTGATATGTTTTATCAATCGACATCAAACCACAAGCTAAATAGTTAGCAAAATCAGCAAACCAAGGAATATTATGGACATGATTTACCTTCATGTTCATCTGGAAATGCCTCCTGGATCGATAAGAGTGGATAATTTCCCTCTTGCGGCTCCAATCTGGATAAGTGATCTGCTACTTGGTTTCTACTCTCCTTCGATCTTGAATTTCTAGATCAAACTCTTGAAGTAGAAGCACCCACTGGATCAATCTCGGCTTAGCTTCTTTCTTGGCTAATAAGTACTTAATTGCGGAGTGGTCCGTATAGACAATCACTTTGGTACCTACAAGATAAGATTGAAACTTGTCGAAAGCAAACACAATACCAGGTAGCTCTTTTTCTGTTACCGTATAGTTCAGTTGAGCTCCAGTTAGAGTTCTACTTGCGTAGAAGATGGGATGAAAACCTTTGTTCCTTTGCTGGCCCAAGACAGCTCCAATGGCAAAGTCACTTGCGTCACACATAAACACGAATGGCAAATCCCAGTCTGGTATGATGATTGTGGGTGCCGTGGCTAATCGATTCTTCAAATCGTCAAAGGCTTTTAAGCATTCCTCATCAAATTTGAATACTGAGTCTTTCTCAAATAGCTTACATAAGGGTTTAACCACTTTGGAGAAGTCCTTGATAAATCTTCGATAAAAACTAGCGTGACCCAAAAAGCTCCTAACACCTTTTATAGATGTTGGAGGTGGGAGTTTCTCAATAACGTCTACTTTTGCTTTGTCCACCTTGATCCCTTGTCTCGTTATCCGATGCCCTAGAACAATTCCTTCTCGTACCATAAAATGGCATTTTTCCCAGTTGAGTACGAGATTCGTTTCTTCGCATCGCCTTAGTACCTTAGCTAGATTGGCTAAGCAATCCTCGTAAGTATCTCCGAATACTGAGAAATCATCCATGAAAACTTCCATGTACTTTTCAACCATGTCAGTGAAAATAGACATCATACATATTTGAAATGTAGATGGTGCATTACATAAACCAAATGGCATGTGTCTGAATGCAAATGTACCGTACGGACAGGTGAATGTCATTTTGTGTTGATCTTCCGGTGCTACTGTAATCTTATTACACCCTGAGTATCCGTCGAGAAAATAGTAGTAATCTCGTCCTGCGAGTCTATCCAGCATCTGGTTCAAGAACGACAGAGGAATGTGATCTTTCCTACTCGCCTTGTTCAGCTTCCGGTAATCAATGCAGATTCTCCATCCCGTAAGTATTCTCGTGGGTATCAACTCGTTGTTCTCGTTCTCCACGACTGTGATACCTCCTTTCTTCGGCACGCACTGGCCTGGACTCACCCATGAACTGTCTGAGATGGGGTAAATTATACCCGTATCCAACCATTTGATAATTTCCTTTTTCACTATATCTTTCATGATAGGGTTCAGTCTTCGTTGTCCATCAATTGTTCCTCTCTCGCCATCTTCTAATATGATCTTGTGCATGCATACAGATGGGCTAATACTGCGAATATCAGCTATGGTCCATCCGATAGCCTTTTTTGAATTATTTCAAAACTATTATAAGTTTCTCTTCTTGTTCAGTAGTTAATTCTGCTGAAACAATCACAGGCAGAGTAGAGGCGTTACCTAAATAAACATATTTTAAGTGTGAAGGTAATACCTTGAGCTCTAACTTAGGTGGCTCCTCGATTGATGCTTTTGGCTAGCTGTAATCTCTTTTCTCTAATTCCAAAGATTCAAAACGAGATTGCAGATTAAATCCCTTTTGATTAGCTTCTAGCAAAGCTAAGTACTCATCCTCCTCTTCATCATTTGGAGGATCCGATGTCAAAATTCTTTCCAGTGGGTCCTCAACACAGTTAAGTTCATTCTCTACTATTAATTCCTCTAAATCGGCTACTGCAGAACAATCATCCATTGTATCAGGAAATCGCATTGACTTAAAAACATTAAACGTTACCTAATCATCCTGAACACGCATAGTCAGCTCGCCCTTTTGCACATCAATAAGGGTTCTTCCAGTTGCTAAGAATGGTCTTCCTAACATAATTGGCACTTCTTTGTCTGCTTCAAAGTCTAGAATTACAAAGTCAGCAGGAAAGATAAATTTATCTACACGTACCAATACGTCCTCGATTTTTCCTTCTGGATGCGTTAAGGATCGATCTGCTAGTTGAAGTGTAACCGTAGTTGATCTAACTTCTCCTATCCCCAACTTCCTGAATATTGACATAGGCATCAAGTTGATACTTGCACCTAAGTCACATAATGCCTTACCATAATATGTTGCTCCGATGTTGCACGGTATGGTAAAACATCGAGGATCCTTCAATTTTGGGGGTAGTTTGTCCTGAAGATATGCACTGCATTCCTTCATCCGAGCTACCGTCTCAAATTCTCCAAGTCTTCGATTCTTTGACGAGATATCTTTCATGAACTTGACGTAGTTCGGCATTTGCTCAAGTGCTTCGACCAACGGGATGTTGATGTGAAGTTGCTTGAGTACGTCAAGGAACTTCTTGAATTAAATCTCCTGCTTCAGCTTCTGAAGTCTTTGAGGGTAGGGTGGTGGAGGTTTCATTACTAGAACTGATTTTGGTTGATTCGCCTTTGGCGGTAATTCTGCTTCTAACGAAGTTGTTGGTTGATCAGAATTGACTAGTCCTGAGGTTACTTTGTCGAGTTTTGCAGATTTTGGTTCGGGTGAAACTGGGGTTTCAACACTTGGTTGAACTTCTTCTGCATCTTGAGCATCATCTTGCTCCTTTTCAACTTCGACAGTGTTGGGCTCTACGATCTTTCCGCTCCTCAATGTCAACGCTTTGCAATGTTCCTTCCCCGGATTTCTCGGGTTTTTCATATCACTGGGTAAAGCATCTTGTGGTCGGTTCCTGAGTTCAGTAGCGAGCTGGCCCACTTGGTTCTCCAACTTCTTCAATGTAGCTACTTGGCTCTGGATTAAGGCATCATTTTTTGCCATGTATGTCTTTAGCAAACTCTCCAAGCTATTGGACGCTTCAGCTTGAACTGGTTTCTGAACTTGTTGCGGAAAATTAGGCAGCTGGGTTGGTCTGGGTTGGGTGTAAGTGGTACTGGTTCCAGCCCCTTGGTTACTCCAGGAGAAATTTGGGTGGTTTCTCCATGATGAGTTATAAAAGTTCGATTGCAGCCCTTGCCTTCCTCGGTTTTGGTTCTGATTACCCATGTATTATATAGATTCTGGGTTCGACAAACATTCTTCGAACAAATTCCCTTCCCCACAATAAACACAGGCTATATTCTCGAATTGATTAGGCGGCTGTGCTGCAAAACTATTAGACCCATTAGTAGTAAGGTTTTTAAGCATTGAGGATATTGATGATACCTGAGATGCGAGTGAAGTAAGAGCGTCTACTTCATGAATTCCAGCGACTCGTCTTCCTGACGCTGCACGACTGGTTGGCCATTGATAATTGTTGCTGGCAATCCTCTCAATAATTTCATAAGCCTCGTTATAAGACTTAGAAAGGAGAGTGCCATTAGCAGAGGCGTCCACTACCATCCTTGTGTGAGCGTTGAGACCATTATAGAATGTCTCAAGTTGAATGCAATAAGGAATTCCATGATGAGGACACTTTCGTAATAGTTCTTTAAATCTTTCCCATGCCTCATACAAGGATTCGTCATCCATTTGGTGGAAAGCAGTGATCTCATTCCTCAGCTTAGCATTCTTGCTTGGCGAAAAATACTTCATGAGGAATCTCTCGGCTAACTCTTGCCATGTAGAAATAGAGTTCGGTGGCAATGAATTCAACCAGGCACGAGCTCTGTCCCTTAATGAATATGGGAACAACTTCAATTGTAAGGCATCTTCGGAAACTTTGGCTAACTTGAAAGAATCGCTCACTTCCATAAATAGTCTTAAGTGAAGATGAGGATCTTCAGTAGGCATTCCACTGAATTGGCCCACTGTCTGAAGCATCTGGAACATGACTGGCTTCAGCTCGAATTGTTGTGCCTCGATTTTGGGTATCCTAATACCCGAATTAAGATCGTTAAATACTGGCACGACATATTGTCTTAAGGCTCTATCCTTATCATCAACAATAAGGATAGGATTCTGTAACAGCCCGATTTTGGGCTTAGTCGGAACAGTGGTTTCGGGACCACAAATTTGATGTTGAGAAATTTATTTTATTATTTTTTTATGGTCTACAATTTCACAAAATGATTTTGTGAAAATCTCAGTCAAAAATTTTGACATTTAGGCACTCAATTTAGTCGAAAGGACTAAATTGTAAAAAGTGCAAAAGTTGAGTTCTACATGTTAGAGGTGTCCAATTGTTATGAAATTTTAAATTGGAGGTCCTTAAATGATAATTAGGCCATTGGTTAAGTTGGTGGACAAAAATGGACATGGATGGGTATGTTTCAAAAGATTTTTTAAGGGGCATTTTGGTAATTTAGTGAATTAAATGAATTAAAAACAAAATTTAAATGCCAAATTTGTCCATCTTCAATCTTAGGCCGAATTTAACATGTGGGAAGCCATGGATAGGGTTTTCAAGCTTTCCAAGCTTCATGGTAAGTCCATTCTAGCCCCGTTTTTCATGTTCTTTACGTTTTTGGAGTCCCGGTAACTTGATTTAACTTATTCTAGCAATAATTTAACCTAGGGTTCATATTTGGAAAAATGCCCATAGGTGAAATGTATTTATTTTGATGTTTTATGGCAGAATATGAAGCTTAGAATTATGTTAAACAACTTTTACTATGCGATTTTAAGTGAAAACGAGTAAAACGACATAATCGGCAAAAATACCTAATGTACATAAGTGCATGTTAGAGCAAGAATTTGATGTTGCCATAGAAGGGAAAAATGATTAGCATGTTATAAAACATAAGAATAAGGGATGAAGTTTAATTTTCGAGCCTAGGGGCAAAATATAATTATGCAAAAGTTTAGGGGCAAAATTGTAATTTTGCCAAAGTTTGAGTTAGGGACTGTTTTGAGTAGTACATTAATTAAATAAGTGAAATGTGATGTCTTAGACCCCGAAAAACGAGATTTGGACCTAGAACAAGAGGAAAATCGAAAATTTGGAAAGTTGGTAAAATGATCGTTTTGGTATCGAGGTAAGTTTATATGTTTAATAAGCATTTAATTATGCATATTTGAATGATAAATTGATATTTTGGATTAATGATTAATGTTCGATAATAATTCGATATTGGAAAGAGAACTTGTATAATTTATATGTTAGACCATATTTTGTATTATGGCTTTGTATGATAACAAGAAAGTATTGACTAGCATAGTTTGATAAGAATAAGTTAAGTTGATGATATGATAAGATTTAGAATGTAAGTATGTAAGTTGAGTAGCATTTTATTATTATGCAATTATTGTTAATAGTAATGTTATTATTAAGTTATGCGACTAACCTTGAGAATTTGAGCAAGTATGTTTCAGCTATGACTTGACAAGGCATTGATATCTCAAAGTCCATGGGTATACCATGGCAATTCAGGAAGAATTGACGGAAAAGTCCATGTTCATAACATGGCATTTAAGGAGGAATTGACGATTAAGGATACCATGTAAGACCACGTCAAGACATGGCATTGGTAAGGCAAGGATCCCGTGTAAGACCATGTCAAGACATGGCATCGGCATTGATTAAGGACTCCATGTAAGACCACATCAAGATGTGGCATTGGCACTAAGACAAGGATACCATGTAAGACCATGTTTGGAACATGGCATTTGGTAAGACAAGGATACCATGTAAGACCATGTTTGGAACATGGCATTTGGTACGATAAGGATATCATGTAAGACCATGCCAAGGCATGGCATTGATAAGTTCTATAAGGCAAGGAAATCATGTAAGACCATGTCAAGACATGGCATTGATGAGTTACTATAAGGCAAAGGTCCCATGTAAGACCATGCCAAGGCATGGCATTGGTGAGTTCATAAGGCAAGGATACCACGTAAGACCATGTCAAGACATGGCAATGGTATGTTCAAAAGGAAAAGGTTCCCGAGTAGTCCAAAGAGTAAGTCAAAGAAATGACAATATGAGAACATGAAGAAAGAGTACATGTATGAGTACAGGTATGCATTTAAGGCTTATTTAATATTGAGATTGTAAATAATTGAGATTGTCAAGTATTAAGTAAGTGATGAGTTTTCAGTTATGCTTGTGACACTTTATGACATGATTGGCAATATGCCTATATTATGAAAGAGTACTCATGTGTTAAGTGAGAATGTTGCAGGCCTGTAAGCAAGCTATTAAGTAAGGTGCCATTTGTATTCTGAACCTTTGGTAAGGATACCGATGAGTTCACCGGGAAAATCGATTAAGTGAAATTATGTGTGGCTTGTAGTGATAAGTGTAGGTATATGCATGTGTAACGTATGAGAAATATGCTTGATATGGAGTCGGAAATTGGAAAGATTGTTATAGGTAAGTAATGAATACAACTAAAGTGAGTGAGAGCAAAAATTTACAAATAAAACAGTTTTGGACAGCAGCAGTTATGTGATTTTGAAAAATCACCAAAAATAGTAGAAATTGAAATATAAGGTGGATGAGATATTGATTTAAAGCTTATTGAGTATAGTTTCATATAAAAGAAACAGAACAAACAAAGAATTTGTATAATTTGAGATATTTAAATTTTGTGAGACTGGTTCAGAATGACTATGTAATCCTCTGTTTTTTCTTGGAAAAATCATTAAAAATTGTACAAAAATAATTATGTGATATAATTTATATTCCTGAAATTATGAATGAGTCTAGTTTCAAATAAACTAAACAATAAGGTCATCTGAATTCTGTATGAGGAGATAATTGATTCGTAGTGAAGAGAAGTCAGAATAGTTGAACAGTGAAACAGGGGAAATTTTAATGAATAAACTGTACTGATTGGCAAGACCAAAAGTTCTAGAAATTTTATGGTATGAAGATATCTGAGTCTAGTTTCAGGAAAAATTAGCGGTTTGTAATTTGGAGCTCTGTAGTTCATGAAATAAATAATTTTGTGACAGTGATTCAAGTAGACAGATTAATGTGAACATGAGTAATAAGGTATAAGCATGTGATTTAATGATTGTATCAGTTAGAGAACTTGTTGTGAGGATTTGTCTCGTTGAGGCTTTGGTAAGGCTACAAATGAGGAAGTTGAGAAAGTAAGAACTTAGCATTATTTATGCAAGTTATGACAGCTTAGTAGTAAGCTAAATTCATTGCTAATGCTTATTATTTTTACATGTGAACTTACTAAGCTTTATAAGCTTACCCCATTTTCTTTCCCATATTTTAGAGTCCTATTAAACAAGCTCGGGCTGAAGGTCGTCGGAGATCGCTTCACACTATCAAGCTATCTATGGGAATCTTTATTTATAAATGATTTAAGTTATGGCATGTATAGGGGCTTGACTAAGTCATTTTGTATATGTGTTAATTAATTTGATTAAACATATTGCTTCATAACTGTAGTAAGGATTATTCTGTATTTAGCCACGAGGTGTGGCTCATATTGGTCATGGAGTTATAATGCTGGTGTATGCATGTGTTTGTTAAAGTTTAAATTATAAGTGAAATTTTGTGGCTCGGGATTTGGTAGAATGTATTGTTAAGTCTGGTAATGCCTCGTACCCGGTTCCGGCGTAGTATACAGGTAAGGGGTGTTACAGATTCTGAGCAGGGTTTGCTCGTTTCCTTGGTTCATATTCTTAAAATTCATTTCTTCGGTCCTTCTCTGGTTTGCTTGTCTTCTTCGTTGTCGAAAGGTTCGTTCTATTTCAGGGTCCACAGGGAGTAAGTCAATAATCTGGTCAATACTCATAAACACCTAAAATAATCACAGAAAAATTAATTAAGTAAAGATCTCAACACGAAAAATACATAAACCAAAATGTAAAACAGATTCACAAATAATGGCTTTGAAAAAACAGTCCCCGGCAACGGTGCCAAAAACTTGGAACGGTGGAAATGTGCAAGTGTACACAATCGTAACAAGTAATAAAGTGACAAGTAAATGTCGAGTTATCGTACCCACAAGGACTATAAAAGAATTATTTATGAAAATGATTTTAAACACTTTGGTGAAAGAGAAATATTTGGATTTAAGAAATATTTAAAAACTAACAGAAAAGTAAAATAAAATAAAACAAAGTTGTAACACCCTAAATTTAAGGGCTTGTGCATTTTATGTGGTGCTCGCTTAAAATGTTAATTTGAGACTTTGAGGTACAAAAAGGGGGCTCAGGTTTGGGCTGAAACCTGGGTTGGTTTTAAGAAAGAGCTATAGAAAATTATTTAAATAGATATTTGTGTTTAAATTGCAAGGTGGGCTTGTGGCCCAAAAGTTTGGAAGAGTTGTAAAGGGGAGCATGTAGGTGGCGTCATTAAGGGAAGGATTGGGCCAAGTGAGGGCTACTTAGAGCCCAAATTTTAAGACAAAAATTCGGCACTCCAAGGGGGGAAGGGTGGATGGCACACTTGCTAAAATTTAGGGGATTTAATTCTTTTATTTTAGTGATAAAGTGCTGATAATAGGAAGAGGGGATATAGGGCTATTTTTAAGGAGATAAGGGATTAAGATAACAAGAAAGATAAAGGCTATCAGGAGGAGGGAGAGTTGGCCAAAACTCCAACTCTGGGTGTGTGTATGATATGCCGAAATTTAGTAGCCAAGTGTTCATCTTTCTTTCATTTTTTTTTCTATTTTCTTCCTCACACTTTTTTCTTAGTAAGCCAAAACTCTCTTCTCCCATTCTCTTTAGTTCTCTCCAAAACCAAAACTCCCTAGTTGATTCTCCTCTCCTCGAAAAGTCTCTAAAAGAAGAAATACACCTTGGGCATATCATCTTCTTCCCATAGCCGAATCTACAAGGGTGGATTTTTCCTGAAGGTGCACCATAAGCCGAATACTCCTCTTTAATCTGGTGAGTTTCGGGATTTTGGTTTCTTTGTGATTTCTCTATTTTTGTCAAGTTCTAAACTGAATCATTTATTCCAAGGGCCTGTCGACTTCACTCTTTTCCTAGAAGCCGAATCCTGTCTTGCTTTATTCGGAAGTGCCGATTTGGTGGAAAAGCCGAAGGTAGGTTCAGCCGAATGGCCTTTCTTGTTTTTCTCCTTTGGCCGAATGGGTTATGGTACTCAAGTGGTTGCGTTTAAAGAATTGGTTTAATATATGGGTGTTGGCCGAATATAGGTAGGTTGGAGGTGACGTTCTCTTAGGGACTTTCGGGATTCGACAAATAAGGTAAGAGATCTATTAGTTTTAATGTGTAAGTTGAGATTTACTAACCTTAGCCGAATGTTGAAGGGACTAAATCTTCGGGTGATTTTCCGGTTTTTGAGCAAGGCTCTACACTGAGGGTAGTAGATTTGGATATCGACTAAGGATAGTAGATTTTCGCGATAACAGGTGTGTAATACTTCCCCACCATCTAGATTTGATTATTAATGTATGTTCATAAGTTTTATATGTTATGATAAATGCCGAAGTCACGGTTTAATGATGAAAGCCCAAAGAGGGTAAAAGCGAACCACCAGGTTAGTGAGTAATCTGATTAAATGTTATAAGTAAATTGCTTGTATGTGATTGCATGGGTTGGGTTGACAAAAGGAGGAAGTTATACGTTATACGTGTAGCAGTTTTTACTGTGATCTGTTGTAGCGGCTAATGCTGTGATCTGTTATGAGGGCTTCGTCCATGATATGTTGATGAGCAGCATGACTGCCATCTTGGCGTGTAGCGGTGTGGGTTGATTGTAGAAATCCCCAATGGTGTGAACGGTTGGTACGGGGGCGTGTAGCGGATGGAAACCTAGGCAAATGGGTTGGGCCTTGCATATTATTTGTTATTTATATAAATGAAATTATTATGTTTTATGGGTTAAGGCCCAAAATCTAGTGGTGCATGAGGGTTGCACACTGAGTCTCGCGACTCACCCTTTTTATTAACATTTCAGGTGATACCTAGTGCTTCAGACCGGGCTGGAGAGGAGCGCAAGATGGCCATGCAGAAGAATATGTGGATTTGGCAAAAAGACTCAAGTTAATTATTTTATATTGTATTTTAATTAATGGATTTTAGAATTCGATGTAATAAGGCCATGGGCCACTAGTTTTATTTCCTTTTACCATGGGTTTAAGTTATTTTTTTTGTTTTTAGTTATTGGAAACATTTATTTTAATTAAACTAAGGCATGTAATTAAGTTTGGGTTTTATTTACAAAGGCATATTTTATATAAAATATATTTGGGCTTTTTCTGAAAATACGACATGTTGTACAAAATTTTTCTTAGTGACATACCAGATCCGGTTGTAGCGATTGGGCCGGGTTTGGGCTGTTACAAATTGGTATCAGAGCCAGGTTCAAAACTCGGCTTTGGGGTTTTTGGGCTCAAAACGTTTTCTAAAAATGGGTTTTTGAAACATGTATATTTATAAGTGATACAGGATGGTTTTCTCGGCATGGCACCTGCGTCTCCGGCCCAAGTCCGCCAGGTAAGTATTCTGAACCATTGTGTGATCTTTATATATGTGGGCTTAATGGGCCTAGTGGGACATAGATTAGTTAGAATTAGAACTTGATGGACTCTAGGCTTAGTACAAACCACTTCTTAACATTTCATAAAACTTAATTTCACTAAACAAACCCGTTAACGAGCCACAAGGCTAGGGTGTGGTAACCGTCATACGCTTGTCTAGGAAGGATCCGGAAGAGCCTGGTATTTAAGCAGTCCTAGTGACTCACCTCCTCTTCGCTGGAATCCTACCTGGTGCGTAGTGACTGTTCACCTTAGCCGAGTTAGGGTGTGGCAATGGGCATACGCATGTCTAGGAGTGGATTCAGGGAGAGCTTGGTACTTAAGCAGTCCTAGCGACTCACCTCCTCTTCACTAGAATCCTACCTGGTGCGTAATGACTATTCACCCTAGTTACGAGAACTTATTGATGGGCTAAACCTTATAATTAAAACCCTAAAGGGACCAGCCACCCTACTTGGGAAAAAAAAATCCCCAAGTTTTGCAAAATTTTCAAAATACTTTTGATTTGTGAAAACTTCCAAACAGTCATGAATTTATAAAAAATGCTTATGTTTTGAAAATTTACCCGAAAATCTCACGTTTACAAGAATAACCTGGACCATGAAACTAGATTTTACCAAAAGTACCCCGGTTTTTTTAAAAAAAAAACAACATCAAAGTTTGAAAAATTACCAAACTACCCTTGTTTTGCAAAATGACCAAAATACCCCTAGGGGGTAAAATTACCGAAATACCCTCAGATTTCCAAATTACTGAAATACCCCCGGATTTCGAAATTACCAAAATACCCCTATTTCACAAAATCACCAAGGACCCTATTTTGAAAATTACGAAAATACCCCTGGGTAGTGGAAAACAACAACAATATCAACAACACCTTTCTGTAATGAACGTGAGTTCATGGATGTTGATGCTTGAATGTATGAATTTGAGACTGTATTGTGAGTATGAATTCGAAAGAACTACTTTTTAAAAACTATTATCCATAAAACTGTTCGCGATAAATCAGTGGAAAGAATTAATGATTCATAAAATTCTTAATCAAATAAACGCAAATTGGAAGAATGAGTACAAGGGGTCGAGGACGTCCGCCGCGTGGACGCGGTAGGGGTAGGATGACCTTGTCTGAGCCAGTAGGGTCTGGCCACGGGTCAGGAAATGAACTGCCAGATCCTCCAGCTGTGGAGGGAGAGTTACGGGATCAGGCAACCGAAGATGATGCTGTATCTCAGGCGATGTTGCGAGTCCTTGAGAGAGTTGCTGGAGTAGGCATGGGCACAGGAGCCCGGAAATCTGTGCCAGAGTGGCTTAAGGCAAATGGGGCAGAAGTGTTTAGGGGAGTTTCTGGGGTAGCCCCCAACACAGCTGAGTACTGGATGGAAGCGACTGAGTGCATAATGGATGGCTTAGACTTCACGGTAGAGGAAAAGTTGAAAGGGGTCGTGTCTCTCCTCCGAGATGAGGACTTCCAATGGTGGCTCACGGTGAAAGAAGGTACTGCCGCAGACCAGATTGACTGGGACTTCTTTAAGGAGTCATTTCAGGGGAAGTATGTTGGGGCCAGCTATATAGATGCCCAAAGGAAGGCATTCTTGAACTTGGTATAGGGAAGTAAGTCTGTGGCTGAATATGAGGTCGAGTTTCTGCGCTTGAGCCGTTACGCTCGAGGAATGGTAGCAACGGAGTATGAACGGTGTGTTCGGTTTGAGGATGGGCTGCGGAGTGAGTTAAAGGTTCTGATAGCGCCGCAGCAAGAGAGAATTTTTGCGGTTTTGGTAGGTAAGGTTAAAATAGCTGAGGAACTGAAGCGGGTTGAGAGACAAGAAAGGGATAAAGATCAGGGTAAGAATAAGAGGAGTTTTGGGCCATCAAGAGCATCTGGGAATTTTCAGAAGAAGCCTAGGACGGATGGGCCAGCTCGTGCTCTGACGAATCAGAATCAGGCATGTTCTACATGTGGTAAGATGCATTATGGGGAGTGCAGAATGAAAACAGGTGGATGCTTTAGGTGTGGATCCACAGAACATCTGATTAAGGACCGTCCTCAGATGGATCAGGTACAGTCGACGGGTCGAGGTTCTGATCAGGCTAGGAGAGGTGATCAACCTGAACCAAGGGGTCGTGGTGCAGCCAGAGGAGGAAATGGAACTGGTCAAGGTCGTGGAGCTCCTGGTAGAGGTGCCGGTAATGTAGACGCAAGGCAGCCGGGTTTAGTTTATGCAATTCATCTTCAGAAGGATGGTGACGCACCGGATGTCATCACTGGTACATTTCTTATTGCTGATAGGCCTTTACTTGCTTTGATTGATATTGGGTCAACCCACTCCTATGTTGCATGTTCGATATCTGAGACCTTAAGTATAGATTATGAAACAACTACTAGGAAGATGACTGTGGTTAGTCCCCTAGGACAATCTAGGGTAGTGGACAAGCTATTTAAGGATGTACCGTTAGAGACTCAAGGGGTAGTGTTTCCGGCAGACTTAATGGAATTACCATTTGGAGAGTTCGATCTTATCCTAGGAATGGACTGGCTGACAAAGCGTCGTGCTAAGATGGATTGTGGGTCTAAGCGCATGGTGTTAAGTATCCCGGAAGGCGGGGAGGTGGTTGTGTTAGGAGAAAGAAGGAACTATTTGTCCAACGTAGTATCGGCCTTGAAAGCTGTTAAGATGATTCGGAAGGGATGTAACACCTTTTTAGCTTTTATCAGTGCTTTGGATGCTAAAGAGGTGACTGTCGATGAGGTTCGAACAATCAAGGATTTCGCAGATGTATTTCCGGAGGAGTTGCCAGGATTACCCACTGATCGCGAGGTGGAGTTTGGAATAGAACTACTCCCGGGTACGGCTCCGGTATCCATTGCTCCTTATCGGATGGCACTGAAGGAGTTGGTGGAGCTCAAGGCTTAGATTCAGGAACTGTTGGATCGTGGGTTTATTCGGCCAAGTGTGTCTCCATGGGGAGCGCCGATTCTATTCGTGAAAAAGAAGGACAGATCCATGCGTATATGCGTGGACTATCGTCAACTGAATAAGTTGACATTAAGAATAAGTACCCATTACCGAGAATCAACGATTTGTTCGACCAGCTCAAAGGAGCTTCGGTCTTTTCTAAGATTGATTTAAGGTCGGGATATCATCAATTAAGGGTTAAAGAAGGAGATATTCATAAGACGATGTTTCGGACTCGGTACGGTCATTATGAGTTCTTGGTGATGCCGTTCGGGTTGACAAACGCCCAGCCGCTTTTATGGATATGATGAACAGGGTATTTCAGCCATACCTTGATCGGTTCGTCGTAGTATTCATCGAAGATATCCTGGTATATTCCAAGTCTAAAGAGGAGCATGATGCACATCTTTGTGTGGTGTTGCAAATTCTGAGGGAGAAGCAGCTGTATGCAAAGTTCAGTAAGTGTGAGTTCTGGCTGAAGGAAGTGACTTTCTTAGGGCATGTAGTTTCTGCAGAGGGAATTAGGGTGGACCCGCGAAAGATAGAAGTTGTTTTAGATTGGAAGTCGCCGAAGTCTGTGGCAGAAATACGAAGTTTCTTAGGATTAGCAGGGTATTATCGAAGGTTCGTTGAGGGGTTCTCTTCAATAGCGGCACCTTTAACTAAGTTGTTGAGGAAGGGAGTATCGTTTGTGTGGACTGACAAACAACAGGAGAGCTTTGAGAAGCTGAAGAGAATTTTGACGGAAGCGCCGGTGTTAATTCAGCCAGAGGCAGGAAAATAATTTACCGTTTACTGTGATGCGTCACACACAGGTTTAGGGTGTGTGTTGATGCAAGATGGAAAAGTGGTGGCATATGCGTCTCGACAGTTAAGACCACATGAGCTAAACTATCCTACGCATGATCTGGAGTTGGCAGCAGTAGTGTTCGCCCAGAAGATTTGGAGACACTACTTGTATGGGGAAAAGTCAGTTATTTATACTGACCATAAAAGTCTGAAGTATCTCCTTACTCAGAAGGAGTTGAACCTAAGGCAGAGAAGGTGGATCGAACTGTTAAAGGACTATGACTGCTCGATTGAGTACCACCTGGGCAAGGCTAACGTGGTGGCAGATGCGTTAAGTAGGAAGGCGATAACAGATTTAAGAGCAATGTTCGCACATCTTAGCCTGTATGAGGATGGTAGGTTGGTAGCTGAACTACAAGTAAGACCTATGTGGACAAGTCAAATCAAGGAGAAGCAACTTGTGGATGATGTCTTAAGTACTCGAATCCAACAAGTGCAGAAGGGTGAAGTAGAGGACTACAGTCTGAACAATGATGGAGTTTTATGTTTCCATGGAAAGGTTTGTATGCCAAAAGATGGGGGGTTAAGACAGATGATTCTTCAGGAATCGCATAATAGCCCTTATGCTATGCATCCTAGAGGAGTTAAGATGTATCGGGATTTGTGAGAGCAGTTCTGGTGGCCAGGGTTGAAGTGGGAAGTTACGAAATATGTGGGGAAGTGTTTGACGTGTCAGTAAGTCAAAGCTGAACACCAGTTGCCTTCGGGATTGTTGCAGCCGGTAAAGATTCCCCAATGGAAATGGGAGAGAATCACGATGGATTTTGTTAGTGGGTTACCCCTTACACCCACTAAGAAGGATTCAATTTGGGTAATAGTGGATCGGCTGACGAAGTCTGCTCACTTTATACCAGTTCGGGTAGACTATCCTCTTCAGAGGTTGGCTAAGTTGTACGTGGCTGAGGCGGTGGAGCTCCAAGCATTGAGGTTTCGATATCAGGTTCAGCTTCTGGTTCCATTGATTCTGCCTCATTAGGGACTTCAGTTGATTGCTCTGGCGGGATTTTTGTGGGATCATCTTCTGCTTCTTCGGGATCCTCGCTCTCTTCAACTTGTTGCTGTAGATGTCCAATCGGTGATTGTGCCTTGACTATACTCTGTCCTCTTCACGTCCACAAAGATTTTTGCTTTTAAGCATAAAATTGTTATCGTAAAGGGGAAATAGGCCGAGCCAGAACGTCTAACGACACAATTTTGCATTTCTCTTAGGATGATTTTGCCCACATCAATGGTCTTTCCAGCTAGAATCGAGTATAATAGGACCATTCACTCTAATGAGATTGTAGTCCCATGCGAACTAGGCATAAGGCTGAAACAGATGAAATAGAACCATACCTTCGCAAGTGGTGTAAAATACTCTCTTCGACATGTGTGGATTCATTGGTTTGACACAGTCCACTTAGAACCTGGAACTGTAAGTTCCTCGAGAATTTCTTGCAAATTTTCAGGCTTAATGTTGCTCAACAGAGAAGAATATTCATCGTTGTCGAAATCAGGTAATTCAAAGAATTCATTAATAGCATTTGAATTTATTGGTACTTTGATTTCGCGAACTGGAACTTCGATCAATTTGCTTGAGGTTAAGTTCGCGTAGAATTCACGAACTAGTTCCTCATCCACACTTGGTCTCTTTTCACAAAACAATTCCCAATTGAGGGCTTCAGCAACTTGACGAATACGTGCCATAAAGTCTCTGTAGTTGCTTTCCTTCAATGTGAAGCCTTTCTCTGGATGCATCTGTTGATTTTTGAAGATACTTTCGTATCTTGGTTTGGCTTCTTCACAGTGAAATTTGTTTTGTGTTTCGTCAATTTGGGCGGAGGCAAGAGTTCTCTTGCGAGGCATGATTAACCTGAACATAAGATAGAAAAATTATTTTCTCAAAAATTTAATTAATAAAAAATACTAATATTTCAATAAATTGAAAAATTAAATAATTGAATAAAAATTAAACTTAAGGAGAAAATTATTCTTACCACTTTCCTCGTAAAAATTAAGAATTCCTAAAATAGAATATACTAATGAACAAAAGATGGAAATTTAAAAGGAAAGGTTGAAGGCTTTTGGCTTAGGTTGGGTGAAGGAAGAGTGCCGCCTAAGCACACAAGGCAGCAAGGCGCACGGCTGATGGAGCTGGAGCGAGTAACAATGCGTGAGGGGGCTGCAAGCAGATGGCACGCAAGGCCTTGCGGCAGTTAGGCCACAGGCTAGTCGGGTGTGCGAGGAGATGGTGCACACAAGCAATGTGAGCTAAAGGCAGCAGGCGTGAGGCCAAAACCTGGGCAGCTGCTGGAGCTGGGGCGTGCGGCGTGCGCTGGAGCTGCGAGCCGAATGCTTGTTGTGGCTAGGGGCTTGTGGCACTTTGAGGGGTTGGTGTTTAGGGTTTTGGGTGATGAATGAATGGGGAGAACAAGGGTGCAATTTATAGAGGGAGAAGTAGGAATTAGAGTAGAACTCTTAGAATAATTAAAGAATTAAAAATAAGAGTCCAATTCTAATTTTACTCAAGATTAACAATAATTAATAATTAAATATTCACATATAAAATTATCAATTGCTATTAAATTATTAAGATAAACATAAAATAAAATTAATCCTAAGTTAAGTTAAATTGATAAAAATTAACATATAAATTATAATGAATATAATTATATACTAATGTTTATCAATAATTTATAAGTATGATATTAAGTAAAAACATTTATTCTAGATGCCTTTTAAAAAAATTTACAAAAAGAGGCACCTAATTTTTATTATTTACGAAAATAGCAACCAAAAAGAGGCACATTTGAAATTCTTATAGCTCGTTGAGTTGGAGCATTTGTTTCTCTTTAGCCAGCTTGAGATCCAAATTGAGTTGTCGAAGAGCCTAGTAAGCTCTGTGCTCTAACCCCAGAGGTAGATGACATGCTTTCCCAAAGACCAACCTATAGGGTGACATTCCTAAGGGTGTCTTGTATGCTGTTCTGTAAGCCCATAAAGCATCATCTAGTCTCTTGGACCATTCTCGTCGGTTCGGGCAAACTACCTTCTCAAGTATGCCTTTGATCTCCTTATTTGCTAGCTCAGCTTGCCCATTTGTCTGCGGATGGTAAGCTGTAGCAACCTTATGTTTCACTCCATGTTTGTCTGGCAACCATTTTAAGCACTTGTTCACAAAATGGGTCCCTTCATCACTGATAATAGCTCTTGGGGTTCCGAACCTTGTGAACACATGTTTCTGCAAGAACTTCATCACAACTTTGTCATTGTTCGTCAGGTAAGCTTCAGCCTCGACCCACTTGGATACATAATCTACTGCTACCAATATGTACTTGTGACCAAAAGATGAAGGGAAAGGACCAAGAAAGTCAATACCCCAAACATTGAACAATTCTACCTCAATGATATTTGTTGGAGGCATCTCATTTCTATTGGTGACGTTTCCAACCCTCTGGCATCGATCACAACTCTTTACATAAGCATATGCATCCTTGAATAGTGTTGGCCAAAAGAATCCAGATTGCAATACTTTGGCCACTGTGCGAGTACCTCCGAAGTGTCCCCCACTCGGAGCTGAATGATAGTGGTATAAAATCTTCGGTATTTCATCTTCTGCCACACATCTCCTAATCATCTGATCTGCACACTTTTTAAACAAATATGCCTCTTCTCAAAAATAGTACTTCACATCGTGAAGAAACTTTTTTCTTTGTTGATATGTTTTATCAATCGGCATTAAACCACAAGCTAAATAGTTAGCAAAATCAGCAAAACCAAGGAATATTATGGACCTGATTTACCTTCAGTATATATTAATCTGGAAATGTCTCCTAGATCGATAAGAGTGGAGAATTTCCCTTCTGCGGCTCCAATCTGGATAAGTGATCTGCTACTTGGTTTTCTACTCCCCTTCGATCTTGAATTTCTAGATCAAACTCTTGAAGTAGAAGCACTCACCGGATCAATCTCGGCTTAGCTTCTTTCTTGGCTAATAAGTACTTAATTATGGAGTAGTCCGTATAAGCAATCACTTTGGTACCTACAAGATAAGATCGAAACTTGTCGAAAGCAAACACAATAGCAAGTAGCTCTTTTTCTGTTACCGTATAGTTCAGTTGAGCCCAGGTTAGAGTTCTACTTGCGTAGTAGATGGGATGAAAAACTTTGTTCCTTCGCTGGCCCAAGACAGCTCCAATGGCAAAGTCACTTGCGTCACATATCAACACGAATGGCGAATCCCAGTCTGGTGTGATGATTATGGGTACCGTGACTAATCGATTCTTCAAATCGTCGATGGCTTTTAAGCATTCCTAATCAAACTTGAATACTGAGTCTTTCTCCAATAGCTTGCATAAGGGTTTAACCACTTTGGAGAAGTCCTTGATAAATCTTCGATAAAAACGGGCGTCACCCAAAAAGCTCCTAACACCTTTTACAGATGTTGGAGGTGGGAGTTTCTCAATAACATCTACTTTTTCTTTGTCCACCTCGATCCCATGTCTCGTTATCCGATGCCCTAGAACAATTCCTTCTCGTACCATAAAATGGCATTTTTCCCAGTTGAGTACGAGATTCGTTTCTTCGCATCGCCTCAGTACCTTAGCTAGATTGGCTAAGCAATCCTCGTAAGTATCTCCGAATACTGAGAAATCTTCCATGAAAACTTCCAAGCACTTTTCAACCATGTCAGTGAAAATAGACATAATACATATTTGAAATGTAGCTGGTGCATTACATAAACCAAATGGCATGCGTCTGAATGCAAATGTACCGTACGGACAGGTGAATGTCGTTTTGTGTTGATCTTCCGATGCTACTGTAATCTGATTATACCCTGAGTATCCGTCGAGAAAATAGTAGTAATCTCGTCCTGCGAGTCTATCCAGCATCTGATTCAAGAACGACAGAGGGAATTAGGGCATGTAGTTTCCGCAGAGGGAATTAGAGTAGACCCTCGGAAGGTAGAAGCTATATTAGATTGGAAACCGCCAAAGTCTGTGGCGGAAATTCGAAGTTTCTTGGGATTGGCAGGGTATTACAGGAGGTTTGTCGAGGGGTTCTCTTCAATTGCGGCCCCTTTAACTAAGTTGTTGAGGAAGGGAGCACCGTTTGTTTGGACTGACAAACAACAGGAGGGCTTTGAGAAGCTGAAGAGAATCTTGACGGAAGCACCAGTGTTAATTCAGCCAGAGGCGGGAAAAGAATTTACCGTCTACTGTGACGCGTCACACACGGGTTTAGGATGTGTGTTGATGCAAGATGGAAAAGTGGTTGCGTATGTATCTCGACAGTTAAGACCGCATGAGTTGAACTACCCTACGCACGATTTAGAATTGGCGGCGGTAGTGTTTGCTCTGAAGATTTGAAGGCATTACCGGTATGGGGAGAAGTCGGTTATTTACACGGACCATAAGAGTCTGAAGTATATCCTTACCCAGAAGGAATTGAATCTGAGGCAACGTAGGTGGATTGAACTCTTGAAGGACTATGACTGTTCGATCGAATACCATCCGGGTAAGGCTAACGTGGTGGTAGATGCGTTGAGTAGGAAGGCGATAGCGGATTTGAGGGCGATGTTCGCTCATCTCAGTCTGTATGAGGATGGCAGTTTGGTGGCTGAACTCCAAGTAAGACCTTTGTGGACAAGTCAGATCAAAGAGAAGCAACTTCTAGACGGTGTTTTGAGTGCTCGACTCCAGCGAGTGCAAAGTGGGGAAGGAGAGGACTATAGTTTGAATGGTGATGGAATTCTGTGTTTTCGTAAGAAAGTTTGTATGCCAAAGGACGTGGAGTTAAGGCAAATGGTTCTCCAGGAGGTGCATAGTAGCCCTTACGCTATGCATCCTGGAGGGGTTAAGATGTATCGGGACTTGCGAGAGCAATTTTGGTGGCCAGGTCTAAAGTGAGAAGTAACAGAGTTCGTGGGAAAGTGCTTGACGTGTCAGCAGGTGAAAGCGGAACACCAGTTGCCTTCGGGGTTGTTGCAACCGGTGAAGATTCCGCAGTGGAAATGGGAGAGAATCACGATGGATTTTGTTAGTGGGTTACCCCTTACGCCCACTAAGAAGGATTCAATTTGGGTGATTGTGGATCGACTGACGAAATCTGCTCACTTCATACCGATTCATGTTGACTACTCCCTGCAAAGGTTGGCTAAGTTGTACGTGGCTGAGGTTGTGAGATTACATGGTGTACCTGTGTCGATCATATCAGATAGGGACCCTATGTTCACGTCACGATTCTGGAAGGCTCTTCATCAAGCAATGGGAACAAGGTTAGACTTTAGTACCGCTTTTCACCCACAGACTGATGGTCAGTCTGAGAGGGTAATTCAAATCTTGGAGGATATGCTAAGGGGTTGCATCATTGATTCTAGGGGTAGTTGGGAGGAATATTTGCCCTTAGCAGAGTTCGCGTACAATAACAGCTATCAATCCAGTATTCAGATGGCGCCTTACGAAGCATTATACGGACGGAGATGTCGTACTCCTACTTGTTGGACGGAGTTGGGTGAACGTCAGGTGTTGGGACCAGAACTAGTTTCGAAAACGGAGGAAAAAGTTAAGTTAATACGGGCTCGGTTGAAGGAAGCGTCTGATTGGAAAAAGTCATATGCGGATCTGAAGCGGAAGGAGGTGGAATTTGCAGTGGGAGACCAAGTCTTTTTGATGGTATCTCCATGGAAGAAGGTAATGAGGTTTGGACGGAAGGGTAAGCTAAGTCCCCAGTTTATTGGACCTTATCGGGTATTGGAACGCGTGGGGCCAGTGGCTTATCGTTTGGAGTTGCCTTCAGAGTTGGAGCAGATACATGACGTGTTTCATGTCTCGATGCTAAGACGTTATCGTTCTGATCCATCGCATGTGGTGACGGTGGAAGAGATTGAAGTAAGGTCAGATTTATCTTTTGAGGAGGAACCAGTGCAAATATTGGATCGAGACGTAAAAGTGTTGAGTAGGAAGTCCGTTCCTTTGGTCAAACTTTTGTAGCGAAATCACGGTGCAGAAGAGGCGACGTGAGAGCCAGAGGATGTTATACGACAGCAGTATCCCCATATCTTTTGATCAGGTAAATTTTGAGGCCAAAATTTATTTTAAAGGGGGTAGAACTGTAACATTCTGAATTTATGGGCTTGTGCATTTTGTGTAGTGTATGCTTAAAATATTAATTTAGGGATTTGAGGTGCAAATTGGGCTCAGGTTTGGGCTGAGGCTTTAATTAAATATTTTGTTTAGACACTCTAGGGGCTTAAATTAAAGTTTTAGTAGTTTAATTGACATATTGGGCTTGTGGCCCAGCAGCTAGGGGCACAGTAAAGGGGAGCTGTAAGTGGCGTCACTAGTGCATGAGGAGGGCCCAAATTTTGGCAGCTTGAAGCCCAAATAATAGGGCTAAATTTTGGCACTTAAAAGAGTAAGGGGGGATGGCACAAGGCTATTACTTAGGGATTTATTTTATGTGGTTAATATGCAGATAAAGGCTATTTTTGAGGAGATAATAGATCAAGATAAGGGAAAAGATGAGAGCTCATCCAGGAGGCTTGAGTTGGCCAAAAATCAAACTCTGTGAAGGGGGGAAATCTGTTTTAGTAAAGGCTAGGGGGTGTGTCGAATTCTTCATTATGTCCTCTGAAAATTTCCTCAAGATTTCTCTCTTTTTCGGTAAACTTGAATCATCTCTTCTCTTCTCTTTTTCTGACAGAAACCAAAACTCCTGAGGTCTCAATTGCCGAAACCCTGCTATTCATTTTCCTCTTTTCTTTTGGCCGAATTTCTCAACCCATTCCTTGCTTATATTTTTTTCCAATTCTTTGTTCTTCTAAAAGCCGAAATCGCTAAGATCACATCTCTTGAAGTTACCGAATTTTCTGCAGTGGAGTCTGCTTGTGCCGAATTTTGAAGGAAACAATAGGTAAGTGTCGATTTCGAGATTCCAATTTTTCTCCGGCTTTTAGAAACCCTAGCCGAATGGCTATATGGAAACTAATCTCGGGTTTTCTTTCTTTTTCAGCACACCGATATTTGAAGGAGATCTCAATCGCCAAGGTTCTTCACCGGTAGTGTTCAAACCATCCTACTTCTGGGATCTAATCAGTTTAGGTAAGGAGAATTGTTTATTCAAATATATAAAGTTGGGTAGAACACTAACCATGGCCGAATATAGGAGAGGCCCTATTTTCACATCTTTCCGGCTATTTGAGCAAAGTTGTAGATCGGTTTAGCAAGGGTATCGACATTAATCAGGTGTGTAACTTCTCACACCATTAGACTGATTGCTAATATATATATAGATGTAATAAATCTGCTATATTCTGTTAAATGCCGAAATCCCAGCATAACGTTTGGAAACCCAAGAAGGGTAAAGGCTAAATATCAGGTTAGCGATTTCTGCCATTCCTCAGTGAATGTTTCTGTTAAAAACGATATGTTTTATATGTCGATTTCTATGTATGCTTGGGGTTGGGTGATTGATGAAAGGGGAAGTGATCTGTTCTGGTGGCTTATGCCATTTCAGCCTGGTGACTCTGTCACAACTCTGTTTCTGGTGGCTTCTGCCATTTCAGCCTGGTGACTCTGTCACAACTTTGATGATGAGCAGCTAACTATAGCATGACTGCCATCGATGGTGTGTAGCGGTGTGGGTTGATTGTAGAAATCCCCAACGGTGTGATTGGCAGGTAAGGGTGGTGTGTAGCTGATGGAAACCTAGGATTGGGTTGGGTTTTATGTATGTTGTCTTCTATATTATGTTCTATATTCCGATCTGTGGGCTAGGGCCCAATCTGATGGTGCACGAGGGTTGCACACTGAGTATCGCGACTCACCCTATTATTTTAACAATTTCAGGTAGCACTTAGTTCAG
This sequence comes from Gossypium australe, assembly GCA_005393395.2. Taxonomy (NCBI): domain Eukaryota; kingdom Viridiplantae; phylum Streptophyta; class Magnoliopsida; order Malvales; family Malvaceae; genus Gossypium; species Gossypium australe. The sequence continues at coordinate 47,241,843 of CM016625.1, read as the reverse complement.
CGGACCGGGCTGGAGAGGAGAGCAAGGTGGCCATGCGATAGAGTACTGAGGATTCAGCAAAAAGACTTTACTTCATTTATTTATTTTTAAGAAATTTGTTTTAAGTGGGTTTTAAATTTCGTTGTAATAAGGCCTTGGGCCGCTAGACTATCTTTTATGTTTTGGTATTATGTTGGGCTTTTATTTCTGGGCAGTTAAATTTGATATTTAAAATTAAGTTGGGACATGTATAAAATTTCGGTTTTTACTTAAAAATTCACCAAGGCAATTTATAACTTTATATCTTATATGACTTAATAAATTGTTAAGTTTCCGGCATAAATATTTAAACCTGATTATTGTCTTCCAAAGTGCTACATCTTTTTGTAAAATTTCCTTAGTGACATACCAGATCCGATTGTAGTGTTTGGGCCGGGTTTAGGGTGTTACAAATTGGTATCAGAGCCTGGTTCAAAACTCGGCTCTGGGGTTTTTGGGCTGAAAACATTTTCTAAAGATGGGCTTTTGAAACATGCATGTTTTTAAATGATAACAGGTTTGTTAGCTCAGCATGGCACTTGCGTCTCCGGCCCAAGTCCGCCAGGTAAGTATTCTAAACCATTGTGTGAAGTATATGTGGGCTTGATGGGCTTTATGGGACGTAGACTATTTAGATTAGAACTTGATGGACTGTAGGCTTAGCTTAAACAACTTCTTAAATCTCATAAGACTTAATTTCACTAAACAAACCCGTAAATAAGTCGCAAGACTTGGGTGTGGCAATAGGCATACGCATGTCTAGGATTGGATCCGGAAGAGCCTGGTATTTAAGCAGTCCTAGTCACTTACCTCCTCTTCGCTGGAATCCTACCTGGTGCGTAGTGACTGTTCACCCTAGCCACGAGGACTTGTTGACGGGCCAAAATCTATAATTAAAACCCGAAAGGGACCAACTACCTTATTTTTACAAAATTGCAAATATACCCTGATTTACAAAGTCAACGAAAATTTTCTTTGGAAAAAAAACTCACACAACACACGACAACAACCAAAAACTCACAAACACCTGAACATTACTATTTTTTTTTGAAATCAAATCCTCCAAGATACCCCTGTTTTTTTAAAAAAAAATTGAAAACATCCCCGATTTGTAAAATTCCAAATTACCCCTGATTTATAAAATAGCTAAAATATCCTTGATATGTAAAAATTACTAAATTGCCCATGATTTTTAAAGTAACCAAAGTACCCCTGATTTCAAAATTATCGAAATACCCCCAGATTGAAAAATTATCGAAATACCTTCGGATTGCAAAATTACTGAAATACCTCTGAATTTCAAAATTACCGAAATACCCCTAGACTGTAAAAAAATTACCAAAATACCCTTATTTCATGAAATCAACAAGGAACTCTATTTTGAAAATTATGAAAATACCCCTGTAGGATAAAATTACGAAAATACCCCTGGGTAGTGGAATCACGAAAATATCCCTATGTATTGAATGTGGATGTATGGATGTTGTCTGTATGTTGATTGTTGAATGTATGTAGTTTCTAGAACTAGCAGATGTGAACTTGAGACTGAATTGTAGATTCAAAAGAACTACTCTTAAAATTACTATTCATAAGACTGTTCGTGGTTAATCAGTGGAAAGAATTAATGGTTCATAAAATCAGATAAACACCAATCAGAAGAATGAGTACAAGGGGTCGAGAACGTCCGTCGCGTGGACGCGGTAGGGGTAGGATGACTTTGTCTGAGCCAGTAGGGTCTGGCCACGGGTCAGGGAACGAAATGCCGGATCCTCTAGCTGTGGAGGGAGAATTACGGGATCAAGCGACCGGAGATGATGCTGTATCTCAGGCGATGTTGAGGGTTTTAGAGAGCGTTGCTGGAGTAGGCATGGGCACAGGAGCCCGGAAATTTGTGCAGGAGCGGCTTAGGGCCAATGGGGCAGAAGTGTTTAGGGGAGTTTCTAGCGTAGCCCCTAACACAGCTGAGTATTGGATGGAAGCGACTGAGCGCGTAATGGATGACTTAGATTTCACGGTGGAGGAGAAGTTGAAAGGGGTCGTGTCTCTTCTTCGATACGAGGCTTATCAGTGGTGGCTCACGATAAAGGAGGGTACTGCCGCAGATCGGATTGACTAGGACTTCTTTAAGGAGTCATTCCAGGGAAACTATGTTAGGGCCAGCTATGTGGATGCACAGAGGAAGGAATTTTTTAATCTAGTGCAGGGAAGTAAATCTGTGGCTGAATATGAGGCGGAGTTTCTGCGCTTGAGTCGCTACGCTTGAGGAATGGTAGCAACTGAATATGAACGTTGTGTTCGGTTCGAGGATGGATTGCGGAATGAGTTAAGGGTTTTGATAGCACCGCAAAGAGAGAGGGATTTTGCTGTTCTGGTGGAGAAGGTTAAGATAGCTGAGGAGGTAAAACGGACTGAAAGACAGGAAAGAGATAAGGAGCGGGGAAGGAAGAAGAGAAATTTTGGGCTGGCAGGAGCATTTGGGAATCCGCAGAAAAGGCCTAGGTCTGATGGGCCAGCTCGTGCTCCGACACCTGCAGCGGAGAATCAGAATCGATTATGCAATTGGTGCGGGAAAGCACATTCTGGGGAGTGTAGAAGAAGAACTGGTGGATGTTTCAGGTGTAGATCCACGGAGCATCTGATTAAGGACTGTCCGCAAGTGGATCAGGTGCAGCCAACGGGTCGAGGTTCTGATCAGACTAGGAGAGGTGACCCGCCTGGACCGAGGGGTCATGGTTCAGGTAGAGGTGGAAATGGGGCTGGTTGCGGACGTGGAACACCTAGTAGAGGTGCAGGTAATGTAGATGCGAGGCAGCCGAGTCTAGTTTATGCAGTTCATCGGCAGGAGGATGGTGACGCACCGGATGTCATAACCGGTACGTTTCTTATTGCTGATAACCTTTTTCTTGCCTTGATTGATATTGGGTCAACCCACTCCTATGTTGCATGTTCGATATCTGAGACCGTAAGTATAGACTCTGAAACAACTACTAGGAAGATGATCGTGGTTAGTCCCCTAGGACAATCTAGGGTAGTGGACAAGCTATTTAAGGATGTACCGTTAGAGACTCAAGGGGTAGTGTTTCTGGCAGACTTAATGGAATTGCCATTTGGAGAGTTTGATCTTATCCTAGGAATGGATTGGTTGACTAAGCATCGTGCTAAGTTGGATTGTGAGACCAAGCGTGTGGTGTTGAGTACCCCGGAAGGCGGGGAGGTGGTTGTGTTAAGGGAGAGAATGAACTATTTGTCTAACGTAGTATCGGCATTGAAGGCTGTTAAGATGATTCAGAAAGGATGCAACGCATTCCTAGCTTTTATTAGTGCTTTGGATGCTAAGGAGGTGACTGTCGATGAGGTTTGAACAGTCAAGGATTTCACGGATGTCTTTTCGAAAGAGTTGCCAGGATTACTCCCGGATCGGAAAGTGGAGTTTGGAATAGAACTACTTCCGGATACGACTCCGGTATCCATTGCTCCTTATCGAATGGCACCGAAGGAGTTGGGGGAACTCAAAGCTCAGATCCAGGAGCTTTTGGATCGAGGATTTATTCGACCGAGTGTGTCTCCATGGGGAGCGCCGGTCCTATTCGTGAAAAAGAAGGACGGATCCATGCGTATGTGCGTGGACTATCGTCAACTGAATAAGTTGACGATTAAGAACAAGTACCCATTGCCAAGAATCGACGACCTGTTCGATCAGCTGAAAGGATCTTCGATCTTTTTGAAGATTGATCTAAGGTCGGGATATCATCAGTTAAAGGTAAAGGGAGGGGACATTCATAAGACGGCGTTTCGAACACGCTACAGCCATTATGAGTTTTTGGTAATGCCATTCGGTTTGACGAAAGCGCCAGCATCATTCATGGATATGATGAACCGGGTGTTTCAACCATATCCTGATCGGTTCATCGTGGTGTTCATCGATGATATCCTGGTTTATTCCAAGTCCGAGAAGGAGCATGATGCAAATCTTTGTGTGGTGTTGCAAATTCTAAGGGAGAAGCAGATGTACACAAAGTTCAGTAAGTGTGAGTTCTGGCTGAAGGAGGTACTTTCTTAGGGCATGTAGTTTCCGCAGAGGGAATTAGAGTAGACCCTCGGAAGGTAGAAGCTGTATTAGATTGGAAACCGCCGAAGTCTGTGGCAAAAATTCGAAGTTTCTTGGGATTGGCAGGGTATTACATGAGGTTTGTCGAGGGACTTTCTTCAATTGCGGCCCCTTTAACTAAGTTGTTGAGGAAGGGAGCACCATTTGTTTGGACTGACAAACAACAGGAGGGCTTTAAGAAGCTGAAGAGAATCTTGACGGAAGCACCAGTGTTAATTCAGCCAGAGGCGGGAAAAGAATTTACCGTCTACTGTGATGCGCCACACACGGGTTTAGGATGTGTGTTGATGCAAGATGGAAAAGTGGTTGCGAATGCGTTCCGACAGTTAAGACCGCATGAGTTGAACTACCCTACGCACGATTTAGAATTGGCGGCGGTAGTGTTTGCTCTGAAGATTTGGAGGCATTACCTGTATGGGGAGAAGTCGGTTATTTACACGGACCGTAAGAGTCTGAAGTATATCCTTACCCAGAAGGAATTGAATCTGAGGCAACGTAGGTGGATTGAACTCTTGAAGGACTATGACTGTTCGATCGATTACCATCCGAGTAAGGCTAACGTGGTGATAGATGCGTTGAGTAGGAAGGCGATAGCGGATTTGAGGGCAATGTTCGCTCATCTCAGTCTGTATGAGGATGGCAGTTTGGTGACTGAACTCCAAGTAAGACCTTTGTAGACAATTCAGATCAAAGAGAAGCAACTTCTAGACGATGTTTTGAGTGCTCGACTCCAGCAAGTGCAAAGTGGGGAAGGAGAGGACTATAGTTTGAATGGTGATGAAATTCTGTGTTTTTGTAAGAAAGTTTGTATGCCAAAGGACGTGGAGTTAAGGCAGATAGTTTTCCAGGAGGCGCATAGTAGCCCTTACGCTATGCATCCTGGAGGGGTTAAAATCTATCGAGACTTGCGGGAGCAATTCTGGTGGCCAGGTCTGAAGCGAGAAGTAACAGAGTTTGTGGGAAAGTGCTTGACGTGTCAGCAGGTGAAAGTGGAACACCAGTTGCCTTCGGGGTTGTTGCAACCGGTGAAGATTCCGCAGTGGAAATTGGAGAGAATCACGATGGATTTTGTTAGTGGGTCACCCCTTACGCCCACTAAGAAGGATTCAATTTGGGTGATTGTGGATCGACTGACGAAATCTACTCCCTTAATTACGATTTGTGTTGACTACTCCCTGCAAAGGTTGGCTAAGTTGTACGTGGCTGAAGTTGTGAGATTACATGGTGTACCTGTGTCGATCATATCAGATAGGGACCCTAGGTTCACGTCACGATTCTGGAAGGCTGTTCATCAAGCAATGGGAACAAGGTTAGACTTTAGTACCGCTTTTCACCCACAGACTGATGGTCAGTCTGAGAGGGTAATTCAGATCTTGGACGATATGATAAGGGGTTGCATCATCGATTCTAGGGGTAGTTGGGAGGAATATTTCCCCTTGGCAGAATTCGCGTACAATAATAGCCATCAATCCAGTATTCAGATGGCGCCTTACGAAGCATTATACGGACGGAGATGTCATACTCCTACTTGTTGGACGGAGTTGGGTGAACGTCAGGTGTTGGGTCCAGAACTAGTTTTGGAAACGGAGGAGAAAGTTAAGTTAATACGGGCTCGGTTGAAGGAAGCGTCTGATCGGCAAAAGTCATATGCAGATCTGAAGCGGAAGGAGGTGGAATTTGCAGTGGGAGACCAAGTCTTTTTGAAGGTATCTCCGTGGAAGAAGGTAATGAGGTTTGGACGGAAGGGTAGGCTAAGTCCTCGGTTTATTGGACCTTATCGGGTATTGGAACGCGTTTGGCCAGTGGCTTATCGTTTGGAGTTGCCTTCAGAGTTGGAGCAGATACATGATGTGTTTCATGTCTCCATGCTAAGACGTTATCGTTCTGATCCATCGCATGTGGTGCCGGTGGAAGAGATTGAAGTAAGGTCAGATTTATCCTTTGAGGAGGAACCAGTGCAAATCTTGGATCGAGACGTAAAAGTGTTGAGCAGGAAGTCCGTCCCTTTGGTCAAACTTTTGTGGCGAAATCATGGCGCAGAAGAGACGACCTGGGAGCCAGAGGATGTTATACGATAGCAGTATCCCCATCTCTTTTGATCAGGTAAATTTTGAGGCCAAAATTTATTTTAAGGGGGTAGAACTGTAACATTCTGAATTTATGGGCTTGTGCATTTTGAGTAGTGTATGCTTAAAATATTAATTTAGGGATTTGAGGTGCAAATAGAGCTCAGGTTTGGGCTGAGGCTTTGATTAAATATTTTGTTTAGACACTCTAGGGGCTTAAATTAAAGTTTTAGTAGTTTAATTAACATATTGGGCTTGTGGCCCAGCAGCTAGGGGCACAGTAAAGGGGAGCTGTAAGTGGCATCACTAGTGCATGAGGAGGGCCCAAATTTTGGCAGCTTGAAGCCCAAATTATAGGGCTAAATTTCGGCACTTAAAAGAGTAAGGGGGATGGCACAAGGCTATTATTTAGGGATTTATTTTATGTGGTTAATAAGCAGATAAAGGCTATTTTTGAGGAGATAATAGATCAAGATAAGGGAAAAGATGAGAGCTCATCCAGGAGGATTGAGTTGGCCGAAAATCAAACTCTGTGAAGGGGGAAATCGATTTTGGTAAAGGCTAGGGGGTGTGCCGAATTCTTCATTTTGTCCTCTAAAAATTTCCTCAAGATTTCTCTCTTTTTCGGTAAACTTGAATCATCTCTTCTCTTCTCTTTTTCTGACAGAAACCAAAACTCCTGAGGTCTCAATTGCCGAAACCCTGCTATTCTTTTTCCTCTTTTCTTTTGGCCGAATCTCTCTACCCATTCCTTGCTTATATTTTTCCAATTCTTTGTTCTTCTAAAAGCCAAAATCACTAAGATCACATCTCCTGAAGTTGCCGAATTTTCTTCAGCGGAGTCTGCTTGTGCCGAATTTTGAAGGAAACAATAGGTAAGTGTCGATTTCGAGATTCCAATTTTTCTCCGGCTTTTAGAAACCCTAGCCGAATGGCTATATGGAAACTAATCTCAGGTTTTCTTTCTTTTGCGGCACACTGAGATTTGAAGGAGATCTCAATCGCCAAGGTTCTTCACCGGTAGTGTTCAAACCATCCTACTTCCGGGATCTAATCAGTTTAGGTAAGGAGAATTGTTTATTCAAATATATAAAGTCGGGTAGAACACTAACCATGGCTGAATATAGAAGATGCCCTATTTTCACATTTTTCCGGCTTTTTGAGCAAAGTTGTAGATCAGTTTAGTAAGGGTATCGACATTAATCAGGTGTGTAACTTCTCACACCATTAGACTGATTGCTAATATATATATATATAGATGTAATAAATCTGCTATATTCTGTTAAATGCCGAAATCCCGGCATAACGTTTGGAAACCCAAGAAGGGTAAAGGCTAAATATCAGGTTAGCGATTTCTGCCATTCCTCAGTGAATGTTTCTGTTAAAAACGATATGTTTTATATGTCGATTTCTATGTATGCTTGGGGTTGGGTGATTGATGAAAGGGGAAGTGATCTGTTCTGGTGGCTTATGCCATTTCAGCCTGGTGACTCTGTCACAACTCTGTTTCTGGTGGCTTCTGCCATTTCAGCCTGGTGACTCTGTCACAACTTTGACGATGAGCAGCTAACTGCAGCACGACTGCCATCGATGGTGTGTAGCGGTGTGGGTTGATTGTAGAAATCCCCAACGGTGTGATTGGCAGGTAAGGGTGGTGTGTAGCTGTTGGAAACCTAGGATTGGGTTGGGTTTTATGTATGTTGTCTTTTATATTATGTTCTATATTCCGATCTGTGGGCTAGGGCCCAATCTGATGGTGCACGAGGGTTGCACACTGAGTATCGCGACTCACCCTATTATTTTAACAATTTCATGTAGCACTTAGTTCATCGGACCGGGCTGGAGAGGAGAGCAAGGTGGCCATGCGATAGAGTACTGAGGATTCAACAAAAAGACTTTACTTCATTTATTTATTTTTAAGAAATTTGTTTTAAGTGGGTTTTAAATTTTGTTGTAATAAGGCCTTGGGCCACTAGACTATCATTTATGTTTTGGTATTATGTTGGGCTTTTATTTCTGGGCAGTTAAATTTGATATTTAAAATTAAGTTGGGACATGTATAAAATTTCGGTTTTTACTTAAAAATTCACCAAGGCAATTTATAACTTTATATCTTATATGACTTAATAAATTGTTAAGTTTCCGGTATAAATATTTAAACCTGATTATTGTCTTCCAAAGTGCTACATCTTTTTGTAAAATTTCCTTAGTGACATACCAGATCCGGTTGTAGTGTTTGGGCCGGGTTTGGGGTGTTACAAGGCCTATAACAGCATAAACACAATTTTAATAATTTAAGATGTAACATCCTGAATTTTTGGGCCTATGCATTTAATGGGTGAATATGTGTAATGAGTTAATTTGAGCATTAGGGGTCCAAATTGGGCTCAGGATTGGGCTGAAGCCTCAGTTAAATTTTTGTTTGGGCACCATAGGGTTTAAAAGGTGGTATCTGAGTTTAAAATATCAAAATGGGCTTGTGGCCCAGTGGTCAGTGGCGCCACTTAGGGAGCAAGGAGGTGACGCCACACAAGGGAGTAAGGGGCCTAAATTTAAGTTTCATGGAGCCCAAATCTTTTAATTTAAGTTAGCTAATTTTCAGCATTAGGGTTAGGTGGAGTGGACGGCAACAAGGCTCAAAAATAGGAGGATTTATGTGAATAGGATAATGTAGATATTATAGTTGATAATATGGAATATAAAAGGAGAAAAGATAGGAGCTATCTGCAAGGCTAGGTGTTGGCCGAAATTCCATCACCTAGAGGAGTGAAGAAATCGGTTTCTTTATAGCAAAGGGGTGCCGAATTTTCCCTTTTTGTTTGCTTAATTTTTAGTTATCAGGAAGGGCACTTTCGGTTTTTGATAGGTAACTGCCGAAAATTCTATAAATAGGGAGGGTAGCTCATCAATTCCGGCTTTTAAACCCTACTCTTTTCTTCATTCTCTGTGTCGAAATTCTCAGTCTCTCCCTCTGCAATTTCTGTTAACTTTCTTTCAAAAAGCCGAAAACTTTCTTATGCCATCTTTCTCTTCTTTCTCTTCTTACTCCTAAAAGCCGAAACCCTATAAACCCTTCTCTATATTTCTTTTGATCCTTGCTAAGGCCGAACCTACCCCTAGTTTGCCGAAATTCTCTTTTCTTTTTCCTGCCGATTTCTTCATTAAAAGCCGAATCTACATAGACTCCTTCCTATCATCTTCTCTTCTGATCTTCTCAAAAAGCCGGAATTTTTAAGGGGTAGTCGAATTCTTTGTGTTAAGGTGAGTGCCGATTTCCCTATCTCTTCACTATCTCTTTTGGGTTTTGGAAGACAAAGTCAAAACGCTAATGGTTTAATGGTTCTATGTATTCTCTTGTTGGGTGACATTCGGGAATTGAAGTAGATCTCTTAGATCTAAAAGCCGGAAACACTAGTCCCTGAATCTCATATCACTTTTCGGGGTTTCAAGGCAGATAGCAGTGGTGTTGGCTACGGATAGCGTTGACTTAGAGGGTTTCGTTCTAACGGTAATCAGGTGTGTAGATCTCTAACACACTAATTAAACTGTATTATGTATGTTATGGGCTAAAAGCCAGAAAAAGGCTGAATAGTAATCTAAACTAAATATATGTTATGGGTTAAAAGTCAAAAAAAGGCTGTATAGATAGTCGGATTACCCAAAAAGGGTAGGCAAGGGATGCCAAGTACGTAACTTCTCTGTGTGTATTGATGTATGCGATAAACTGAAATCTCTTAGGTAATACATTGCTTGATTTTGCATGTATGTATGCATGGGATGGGGATTGATATGATGAAGGGGAAGAAGGTCGCATAGCGATCGGTGGCTTTGCCACATAGGTCAAATAATGATCGGTCTTTATGACAGGCAGCTCAGCTGTCGAAATGCTACGATGTATTATTAAGGTCGCATAGCGATCGGTGGCTTTTCCACATAGGTCACATAGTGATCGGTCTTTATGACAGGCAGCTCAGTTGTCGAAATGCTATGATGTATTATTAAGGTCGCATGGCGATCAGTGGCTTTGCCATATAGGTCACACAGTGATCCGTCTTTAAGACAGGCAGCACAACTATCGATATGGTGTGTAGCGGTTGGCGGGTTGATTGTAGAAATCCCCAATGGTGTGATTGGCAGGTAAGGGTGGTGTGTAGCGGATGGATTTCTAGGCTGGGATGGGCCATGATGCATATATAGTTACCCTTGTATATGGGCCAAGGCCATAATGTGTTTGTGGGCCAAGCCTTTGATGTGTTTTCGGGATTTACACACTGAGTCTTCGTGACTCACCCTATTATTTTTCCCTAACTTTGCAGATGAGCAGTAGATCGTGGACATGGGAGCCGAGACGGACTCGAGGGGCCATCCAGACTTTATTTCTATAAATTATTTTCGGTTTTCTTTAAGTTTTATTTTTATTTTGGGAATGTTTATGTAATAAGGCCCCATAGTTGATATTCACCTAAGTAGTTTCTAATACTTGCAACTTATGAAATTATGTCAAAGGTTTAATTATACGAAATAATAATAGTACAAGGTTTTCTTCCAAATGTCATTTATTTATTCAAATATTTCCTAATTAACTTACGATTTCCAAAACCAACAATGCAAAAGTTTTCAATGTACAACCCATAGCATACCAGATCTGGTCGAAACTTATGGGTCGGGTTTGGGGTGTTACATAAGAGGACGAAATGCAACCAACCCAACACAAATTAAATTCAAGCTAAGCTGATTAAAATAACCATTTCAATAGCATAAATATTCATAAACATGTTTGTCAAAACAACAACGAAATTTAAAGAGATAAGGAATAAGAAGCAAACCCGGTGTTTCTCCATGGCTTGACTGATTACTTCGTTCTTCGTTCTCCGTTGTCCTCGGCGATCAAGGTGGCTTATGAAAAACTCCACTTGCTGCTCCAAATGGCTGAGAAAACACCTCTTTTCCAAGAGGGGAAATCGGCACAAGAAGGCTTGGTTTTGGAGGAGAAAAGGAGAGAAGAGAGAATGAGAGAGTGAATGAGAAATGAAGGATTGAGGGGTGTTTGAGGGATGATTGAGGGATCAGAAAGGGGTGGTATTTATAGCTGATTGTCACTGCTAAAAATGCAAATAGTAGCAGCCAAAGAGACCTCCCTTGGCCGGCCATTTATGTGGCAAAGTTGATTGTTTCAACTTTGCTAAATATAGCATGGGGCAAATCTACAAAGCCACTAAATTTGGAGGGGTTTGAATGCAATTTTGAAAAGTCTTCAAGGGCTTCTTTGCAAGCTTAATTACTCATCTAATAAGCTGATTTTGGGACATCATATGGAAAGTTTGGGCTGCCCAACTCCTTGCTCGGTTCTGTTCAACCGGTTTGGTTCAACTGATGCGGTTCAACTGGGCCTTTTTCATAATTAATTAAGATTAATTTATTTAGCCCAAATTAAATTGGGAATAAATTAAAATTAATTAAATTATAAATAAATATTCATAATTGGACTGTCTTGGGCTGAAAATAAATTCGCCTTGATACTTCAAATTGCTTCTCGGGTTTATTCTTTGAGTAGTGTCTGCCGAGCCAATTTTCGCCCTTTGTGCGAATCCGTCAAAAATAGTCAAAATAAATCAAAATTAACTATAAAATTAATTAAAATTCATCATGTTTATATTTTTAGTACAATTTATTTTTTATAATATTTAACTATTTTCCGACAAGAATTTAATCGAAACTGCATAAATTTGAGTTAAAAAGGGCATGAAAAAGTGTATAAATTTCCGTGTTTCCACCCAAAAACTTGGAACGGTGGAAATGTGCAAGTGTACACAATCGTAACAAGGAATAAAGTGACAAGTAAATGTCGAGTTATCGTACCTACAGGGACTGTAAAAGAATTATTTATGAAAATGATTTTAAACACTTTGGTGAAAGAGAAATATTTGGATTTAAGAAATATTTAAAAACTAAAAAAAAAGTAAAATAAAATAATACAAAGTTCTAGTGCACGATTTCAAAAATTGATTTTAATCAAGATGATATAATTGTGTTGGATTAATTACATTTCTTAACTTAGAATTATTAAACCCATGCTTATAATTGTTACGAAATAAATCACGGCAACTCGGTAATTTGCTAACTTATGAACATATTTACATGTTATTGCACATACATACCTATTAAATTAAACAATCCCTCGCATATTCCTATGTGGTTCAATGGATTAATTCAACCTAATAAGCATATAAAAGATCATGTGAAGTAACAAAGTATCCTTACCTTGAAACAATTTAATCACAAAAATCTTGCAAGTTATGCAAGGCATATGTATTACCAAATACAATGCTAATTTAATCTTCAGCTACCTTAGAAGAGTTAAACATGCACAGATTATGTATTGTGTCCATTAATTAAATTTCAATACGTTTAAATAATTAATTCCTTAGTTATCTAAACAATTATAATGCCAGAATAACTTAAGCATGATTTTACTTAATCAAACATTTTACCGAGGCCTATAACAACATAAACACAATTTTAATAATTTAAGAGGACGAAATGCAATCAACCCAACACGAATTAAACTCAAGCTAAGCTGATTAAGTTAACCATTTCAATAGCATAAATATTCATAAACATGTTTGTCAAAACAACAAAAAAATTTAAAGAGATAAGGAATAAGAAGCAAATCCGGTGTTTCTCCGTGGCTTGATTGATTGCTTCGTTCTTCATTCTCTGTTGTCCTCGGCTATCAAGGTGGCTTATGAACACTCCAATTGCTGCTCCAAATGGCTGGGAAAACACCTCTTTTCCAAGAGGAGAAATCGACAGAAGAAGAAGCGGAAAATGGAATGGAAAAAAAGAGAGAAAAGTTGAGAGAAGAGAAGAGAGAATAAGAGAATGTTGTTGGGTTGAGGGATGATTGAGAGATCAGCAAGGGGTGGTATTTATAGCTGATTGTAGCTGCTAAAAATAGCAAATAGTAGCAGCTAAAGAGACCTCCCTTGGCCGGCCATCTATATGGCAAAGTTGATGGTTTCAACTTTGCTAAATATAGCATGGGGCAAATCTACAAAGCCACTAAATTTGGAGGGGTTTGAATGAAATTTTGAAAAGTCTTCAACGGCTTCTTTGCAAGCTTAATTAATCACTAATAAGCTGATTTTGGGACAGCATATGGACGGTTTGGGCTGTCCATCTCCTTGATCGGTTCGGTTTAACCGGTTTGGTTCAACTGATGCGGTTCAACTGGGCCTTTTTCATAATTAATTAAGATTAATTTAATTAGCCCAAATTAAATTGGGAATAAATTAAAATTAATTATATTATAAATAAATATTCATAATTGGACCGTCTTGGGCTAGAAATAAATTCACCTTGACACTTCAAATTGCTTTTCGGGTTTAATCTTCGAGCAGTGTCTGCCGAGCCAATTTTCGCCCTTTGTGCGAATCTGTCAAAAATAGTCAAAATAAATCAAAATTAACTATAAAATTAATTAAAATTCATCATGTTTATATTTTTAGCAAAATTTAATTATTTTATAATATTTAACTATTTTTCGACAAGAATTTAATCCAAACTGCATAAATTTGAGTTGAAGAGGGCATGAAAAAGTGTATAAATTTCCGTGTTTCCACACCCCCAAACTTAATTCATTGCTCGTCCCAAGTAATGCACAAATTTGATAAGAATTTTCTCGGAAACACCTTTGAAAAACTCCTTCAGAACAACTTTCTTCTTAAAATTATGACTTTAATATACTTATGCTCAAAAATAAGAATGTAACATCCTGAAATTGTGGGGCTATGCTTTTAAAGTGTGGTTATGTTTAATGTGAGTGTTAGGGGTCCAGAATGGGCTCAGGGTTGGGCAGAGGCCTTAATCAAATTTTCTGTTTGGACACTCTAGTGGAAAGCCTGGTAAGATAGGGCTTAAAAGATGTTATCTGTGTTTTAAAATACGAATGGGCTTGTGGCCTAGTGGCAAAGTGGCGCCACTTAAAAGCAGGGAAGTGGCGTCAACTGAGGAGGCCCAAATTCAAGTTGCATGAAGCCCAACTATTTTAATTAAATTTGGCATTAGGGTTTTATTCTCCCATTCTCTTCTTTATTTTCGACATTTACGGTTTTCATCTTCTCTCTTTTCCTCCTTTTCTGAATAAAAGCCGAAAACTCTCTTAAGCATTCTTTCTTTTCACATTTGTCTGCCATAGCCGAATCTACCCTAGCCTTGCTGAAATTCTTCTTTTTCCTATACCGTTCCTATCACTTCTTTACGTTTGATATTACTCTTTTCTCTCAATCATCTCATTCTCAAAAGCCGAAACTTTATAGATCTCTTGAGTTCATCTTTTCTTTTTGACCTTCTCAAAAGCCGAAACTTCATAGATCTCTTGAGATCATCTTTTCTTTTTGACCTTCTCAAAAGCCGAAATCTTCTAGGAGTTGCCAAATTCTCTGTAAAGGTAGGTGTCGATTTCTTCTGATCTATTCTTTTTCTCTTTCGGTTTTTAGAAGACAAAGCCGAAAGGCTAATGAATTGTTGGTTTCTTGTGTTTACGTGTTGGGCGACATTCGGGAATTGAAGTAGATCGCTTAGATCTAAAAGCTGGAACCGCTAGTCTCTAAACCTCATATCTCTCTTTTCAGGATTTCAAGGTAAGGGGTTTTCCTTAGATTCTCTTTAGATTCGCTATCGTAATTGTGATCTTAACCATATATTGTGATGGTAGCAACTGATAAGGTCTTGTGATGGAATCACATGTCGTTCAGGCGAAGGAGGGGATTGGATCTGTAAACCCAATCCCTAAGTTTAAGAAGCGGGCAGTGTCAGCAGTTTGGGATTGGCCACCGAGTTGTGGATCGGCTTCGGAACAACACCTTAGACAGATAGTAGTCGTATCGGCTTCTGATAGTGTCGACATAGAGAGTCTCGTCGTGTCTGTAATCAGGTGTGTAGATCTCTAACACACTAACTAATCTGTATTATATGTGTTATGGGCTAAAAGCCGGAAAAAGGCTGCATAGACAGTCGGATTACCCAAAAAGGGTAGGCAAGGGATGCCAGGTACGTAACCATAGAAACTTTGCTATGTGTGTATCGATGTATGTACAAACCCGTGATCTTCTAGGTAGTTTATTGTTTTGATTCTGCATGGATGTATGCATGGGATGGGGATAATATGATGAAGGGGAAGAGCATGTTAATAGGTCACTTGGTGATCGGTGGTTAAACCACGAATGATAAAGTTAGGTCACAATAGTGATCGGTGGCTAAGCCAGGTTAAATTTATTCCTGACTGTTAGGAATAGGCAGCATGGCTGTCGATATGGTGTGTAGCGGTTGGTGGGTTGATTGTAGATATCCGCGAGGTGTGTTGGTTGGTACGGGCTGGTGTGTAGAGGATGGATTTTTAGGTTGGGTTGGGCCATGTTGCATGTAAATATTTTGTTGCCATTGTGGATGGGCTAAGGCCCATAATGTGTTTGTGGGCCCAAGCCTTTTATGTGTTTTCGGGATTTGCACACTGAGTCTTGGTGACTTACCCTTTTATTTTCCTGACTTGTCAGATGAGCAGTAGATCGTGGGCATGGGAGCCGAGGCGGAGTCGAGGGGCCATCAAGTTTTTATTTCCATAAATTATTTTTTCCGGTTTTTCTTTAAGTTTTAATTTTGGGAATGTTTATGTAATAAGGCCCCATAGCTTAGGTTATCATTTTATAATGGTTATTGTTTTCTTTTTTTTTTTTAAATTTATGTTCAACGACTTATCTACAAGAAGTAATAAAATGGGATTTCCAAACATGTTCAAAGAAAGAGCAAAGGTTTTCTTCCAATATCACTTATTTAACGAACACCTAAATAAAGAAACTGAATTTCCAAAAATCATCCGAGTGAAGTTTAACGTAAACCCCGTAGCATACCAGATCTGGTCGTAGCGTTTTGGCCGGGTTTGGGGTGTTACATTTTGGTATCAGAGCCCGATTCAAAACTGGGGCTGTGAAATGGGTCTAGTAGTGTTTCGAAAATTTGATGTGAATTTGAGAAAAATGTCTTGGATGAAGATATGGCCTTCGAGTCTACCGGCACCCGATCCACGCAGGTAAGTATTCTAACTCTTGATGTGATATACATGTTGGGTTTGATGGGCTTGATGGACGTAGGCTAATATGTTAGGCATTAATGGACTTTAGGCTTAGTTTAAACAACTCTTTAAATTCATAAGACTTAATCTATCCAAACAAACCCATGAACAAATCGCTGGGTTAGGGTGTGGCAACAGGCATACGCATGTCTAGGATTGGATTCAGGGAGAGCTTGGTATTTAAGCGGTCCTAGTGACTCACCTCCTCTTCACTAGAATCCTACCTGGTGCGTAGTGACTATTCATCTTAGCCACAAAGACTGGTTGACGGGCCCAAAATTTATAATTAAAACCCGAAATGAAGCAGCCACCCTATTTCGCAAAATTACTCCAAGTTTTGTAAAATTTCTGAAATACCCTTGACTCGTGAAAATTTCCTGGAATACCCTGGATTTGTAGAACTGTCAAAATTTGTGAAATTTCCAAAACACCCTTGGTATTATAAATCAGCCATGCTTTGCAAAGTTACTTAAAAAACCCTAGATTTACAAAAGTATCTGGATTGCAAAAATAAATTTTCTAAAATACCCCTATTTAAAAAAAACCCAAAAATATCTCTATTTCGAAAAATAACCAAGATACTCTATTTTGGAAATTACGAAAATATCCTGTAGGACAAAATTACGGAAATACCCCTGGGTAGTGAAATGACGAAAATACCCTTATGTGATGAATGTGAGTTCATGGATGCTACTTGTATGTTGATGTATGAGGGCTGAATGTATGTGTTTCCTAGAACTAGGAGATACAAACTTGAGACTGAAACCTGTAGATATAATTTAGAATTCGAAAGAACTACTCCTAAACTACTGTTCATAAGATTGTTCGTGGTTAATTAGTGAAAGAAATTAATAATTCATAAAATTTCTAATCAGATAAACGTGAATCGGTAGAATGAGTACAATGGGTCGTGGACGTCCGCCGCGTGGCCGTGGTAGGGGTAGGATGGCCGTGTCAGAACCAGTAGGATCTGGCAATGGGTCAGGAAGTGAGATGCCAGTTCCACCAGCTGCGGAGGCCGAATTCCAGGATCAGACGGTCGGAGATGATGCGGTATCTCAGGCGATGTTAAGGGTTTTAGAGAAGGTTGCTGGGGTAGGTGTAACACCCCAAACCCGGCCTAAACGTTACGACCGGATCTGGCATGTCACATAAAAGGGTTGTTTAAAAACTGCGCGTTTGTTAAAAATTTCGATTTTAAATATTTATTCGATTGTTATCCTTTTGTTAACATTTTGGAAAACGGTTATTAAGGGTTTAGGAAATTCCCGTATTGAACATTTAATAATAGGTAGTAATCAAATTAAAAGCTAAACCAAATAAAATATCAAAATTAAAGTTATAGTGACCTTATTACATAGCAAAACCCAAATAAAAATAAGCCCAAATAAAAGAAATGAGTTTACGAGAAAACATTGCATGGCCACCACAAGTCCGCCTCAGCTCCCAAATCCGCGGCTAGGGATTACCTGAAACATTTAAAAAGAGGGGGTGAGTTTATGAAAACTCAGTGTGTACACCCTCATCAGTAAGAACATGCATCAAAACAATCTGGGCCGAAGCCCATTACAAATCACTTTGGGCGAAGCCCGTACAGAACAGACTGGGCTTTAGCCTTTTTAGCAGAGTATAGCAAATAATCAGATAATCAATGCGATATGATGCAGAACCCAATCCCAACCTAAGTTTCCATCCGCTACACACCACCCGTACCTGCCAATCACACCAATGGGGATTTCTACAAGCAACCCTCACTGCTACACACCATCGATGGCAGT
The DNA here is from genome assembly GCA_005393395.2 of Gossypium australe. Lineage (NCBI taxonomy): Eukaryota > Viridiplantae > Streptophyta > Magnoliopsida > Malvales > Malvaceae > Gossypium > Gossypium australe. The sequence goes on along the minus strand of CM016625.1, from coordinate 47,223,744 downwards.
CATGTTGCAGTTAGCTGCTCATCATCAGAATCGTGACATAGTCACCAGAACAGATCGTGGCAGAGCCACTACAATAGATCGTGGCAGAGCCACTACAACAGATTGTGACAGAGCCACCAAAACGCTTCCCCTTTCATAACATATTCCCAACCCCATGCAAACATATTAATTCGTGTATGCAGTATGTCATGTATGCAAAACATATATCAAATATAAGTATAACATGAATTACCATCACAATCAGATAGACATAAAACAACATAATCAAGCTAATCAACCTCTAAGGGTATAACCGTAATTTTACTTACCAAGGGTATTTTCATAATTTACCTACCAAGGGCATTTTCATAATTTACCCTTTAGGGGTATATCAATAATTTTGCACCTGCAATGGCCTTTCCCAAAGGTCCAAAGGTCGCCCCGAGCGGCTCGGTTACCATTTCTGATCTTTACCGGACTATTGGGCCTAAAACCCGATTTCAGCCCATTCAGGCCCACACGCTCGTGTGGCCCACCTAGCACAAATCTAGCCACATATATAAGATTCACCTAGTCTAGTTCACTATATACTACATCAACATACAATTTATTCCATTGGGCCCACGGGCCTATTGGGCCCACTTCGGCCCATCGCGGCTCAAGCAGCCTTAACCCACAAGAATACTACTGATGGCCTCAACTATCGCGTTGAAGCCCCAAACATGCGCTCGCACGCTCGTGTGGCTACTATTACCGTGACCGGCACTTCGGCATTTGCCGCTCTACAGCTAGAGTAGAGAAGTACACACCTGATAGGAATCTAGTGCTAATCTGCGCTCCGACCACTCCTGTGCCCAAACGCCCACCTAGGAATGTTAACTCTCCCCTTGGAATGCTCTTTATATAGCTAGCTCTTCACCTTCCTTCTTTGTATCTTTCCGATGTGGGATCCCTTCGTCAGTAGAGTTTAAATTCAACTGAAACCCTTGCCGTCCAATCTGCAAAATAAATACTCCATTGCTTGTGATGAGATTCGAACCCAGGCTCCCTTGCAACATAATCCATGTCGCTAACCACTTGGCCACAAGCTCCTCTTATGTCTAAAACCATGCGCAACTAAATATAAATCTATAGCCCAATTCTAAGGTCCATGTAAAAAGAAAACTAAAATGCAAGAGCCAAGACTTGAACCTTGGACCTCCTTCCTTCCTTGTGGCGTCACCCCCTTGTCTCTTATGTGGCGTCACTTTGCCACTACACCACACACTCCACTTGTGTCATTTTCCTCCATATTTTATTCTTAAAGCCTACTTACCAACTCCCAGGGTTTTTTTCACCTAAAACCAAAATTTCCCCAAAGCCAAAGTTTGATCCCGGGACTTCATAGAAGCCCTCTAACCTTCCAAAATCACTTATCTAATAGGTCCAACTTGCATTTAAGCCAATCTCCTGTTCTCCAAAAATTTAAACACTACTACGCGCAAGGCCCATTGGGCCCAATCCTACTAGGCCCAATTTCGGGATGTTACAACAGGCATGGACACAGGAGCCCGAAAATCTGTGTCAGAGCAACTTAGAGCTAATGGGGCAGAAGTGTTTAGGGGAATATCTGGTATAGCCCCGAGTACAGCTGAGTACTGGTTGGAGGCGGTTGAGCGTATAATGGATGATCTGGATCTTACGGAGGAGGAAAAACTGAAAGGAGTCGTATCTCTCCTGTGGGACGAAGCTTATCAATGGTGGCTTACGGTTAAGGATGGTACGACGGCTGACCGTATCACTTGGGATTTCTTCAAAATGGCATTCCAGAGTAAACACATTGGGACTAGTTATGTGGATGCACAGCGTAGAGCGTTTCTGAACCTAGTTCAGGGAAGTAGGTCGGTGGCTGCGTATGAAGCGGAATTCTTACGTCTTAGCTGTTATGCCCGAGGGATGGTGGCCACAGACCATGAATGTTGTGTTTGATTTGAGGATGGTCTGAGGGACGAACTGCGTGTATTGATAGCACCACAGTGGGAGAGGGAATTTGCTGTGCTTGTGGAAAAAGCTAAGATAGCTGAGGAGGTAAAGCGGACGGAAACTGAATCGGGATAGAGATAGTGTAACATCCTGAATTTTTGGGCCTATGCGTTTAATGGGTGAATATGTGTAATGAGTTAATTTGAGGATTACGGGTCCAAATTGGGCTCAGGTTTGGGCCGAGGCTGTAGTTAAAATTCTTGTTTGAACACTTTAGTGGAAAGCTTGCTAAGTTAGGGTATAACAGATATTAGTTGTGTTTTAAAACACAAATGGGCTTGTGGCCCAGTGGCAAAATGGCGCCACCAAGGGGGAAGGGAGTTGGCGTCAATTGAAGGTCTAAGGTTCGAGTCACCTGGTACCTTTTATTTTAAATATTTTCGGCATTTATAAGAGCAGTAGTGGAGTTCGGCAATGATGCTTAAATTTAGGAATTTATTTAATGTGATAATAAGGTGGATAATGTGCTGATAAAGGAAAGAAGAGGTGGAGTTATCCATGACACTGTGGATGAGTAGTCAGATGAGGATAATGAGAAAGGATAGGATTTATCTGCAAGGCTAGGTGGTGGCCGAAATTTTGGCTCTGAAGGGGAGGAGAAATCGGTTTCTAATATGGCAAAGGGGTGCTGAAATTTCCCCTACTATTGGCTTAACTATTAGATATCAGGAAGGGCACTTTCAGGTTTTTAAGTAAGTGCCGAAATTCTCTATAAATAGGGGTGAGATCTCTTCAATTTCAACAGTTGAACCCTACTCTTTTCTTCATTCTTTGTGCCGAAATTCTCAGTCTTCCTCTGCATTTTCTTTTCTTTTGATTTCTTCAAAAGCCGAAACCTCCCAATCTTCTCACCATCTTTTCTTTCAAAAAAAGCTGAAACCCTGAACTCTCTTCTCATCTCCATAGCCGAATACTCCCTATTCTTTTGCCGATTCCTTCAACTAAAAGCCGAAACTACTTAGATTCCTTCTTATTATCTTCTCTTCTTGATCTTCTCAAAAGCCGAAAACTCCTAAGAGTTGCCGAATTTCCTATAGAGGTAAGTGTCGACTAGTGCTATTATTCTTGTTATTCTTTTCGGCTTTTTAAGCCAAAGTCGAATGGTTAGTTGATGGTTAGGCCCATCTTTAGTTTAACATTTTCTTTCTGATCTCGTGTTCTCTTCTTTTGGGCGGGATTCCGGGATTTGAAGGGGATTCAATCGCTTAGATTTCTAAGCCAGAGTTCAGTAGCACTCGGATCGTATTACTTTCAGGATTTCAAGGTAAGGAGATCTATTAATTTAAACGTATAATTCGGGTAAAACACTAACCCTTGGCCGAATATAGGAGAGGCCTTATCTTCGCATTCTTCCGGCTTTTGAGCAAAGTTGTAGACAAAGGGCAGTAGATCTGATTAGTGAGGGTATCGACATAGAGGGTAGTACTACGTGTTATCAGGTGTGTAACTTTTCACACCATTTAGATTGTTTGCTAGTATTTGCCTATAAATCTGTTATACTCTGTTAAATGCCGAAATACCGGCATGGCTGTTGAAAACCCGAGGAGGGTAAAGGCAAATCACTAGGTTAGTGATCTCTGTCATTATAAAGTGAATGATTCTGTTAATTTGATATAATAAACATGTATGCCGATTTCTGTGATTGCACGGGGTTGGGTGATTGATGAAAGGGGAAGTGTTCTGTTGTAGTGGCTTTTGCCATGATCTGTTGTAGTGGCTTTTGCCATGATCTGTTGTAGTGGCTTTTTGCCATGATCTATTGTAGTGGCTATTGCCATGATCTGACGATGTGCAGCTAACTGCAGCATGACTGTCATCGATAGTGTGTAGCGGCGTGGGTTGATTGTAGAAATCCCCAATGGTGTGATTGGCAGGTAAGGGTGGTGTGTAGCGGATGGAAACCTAGGATTGGGTTGGGCTTTGCATAATTCTTGATATATATTATTTTGTTATCTATTCTGTGGGGCTAAGGCCCAGTCTGATGGTGCACGAGGGTTGCACACTGAGTCTCGTGACTCACCCCATTGTTTAACATTTTTCAAGCGACACGTAGAGCATCGGATCGGGCTGGAGAGGAACGCAAGGTGGCCATGCATGAGATTATTTTGGATACTGCAAAAGATATTATTTTATTTATTTATGTTTAATATTTTGGGTTAGTTAGGTTTTTATTTCATTGTAATAAGGCCATGGGCCATTAGCTTTATACTTTCCGGTTTTTTCTTTGGGCTTTTATTATTAAACATTTGGATTTTACGTCTTAATTAAGCTCAGGCAAGTATCAAATTTCGATTTCTAATACACTAAGGCATTAATATAAAATGTATATCCTTTACAAATTATTCTACCATTTAGTTTTCCCGAATAAAAGGTTAAATCCAAGAAAAATATTTCTCGAAATTGCGACATATGTTAAAATCTACTTAGTGATATGCCAGATCCGATCATGGTGTTTGGCCCGGGTTTGGGGTGTTACAGATATGGGTGGAGGTAAAAGGAATTTTGGGTCGTCAGGGGCAACTGGGCGTACTCAGAAAAGGCCTAGGTCAGATGGACCGAGTTGGAATGAGAGACCTGCTGCTGCTAGTCAGACACAGAAGTGTGGCCGATGTGGTAAATTCCATGTAGGTGAGTGTTGGGCGGGCAGTAGGAAGTGCTTTAGGTATGGATCTACGGACCACCAAGTTAGAAACTGTCCGTAGCAACAGGGCAGTGAAGGGCCCACAGGTCAAGAGAATGCACCACTGGGAAGAGGAGGTCAACAACCACCAAGGGGCCGTGGTCAAGTCAATGGTGGCAATGGCACAGGACATGGTCGTAGAGGTGCAGGTTATGCTGAGGCGAGGCAGCCAGCTTTGGTCTATGCAGCACGTCGCGAAGGGGACGAGGACGCTCTAGATGCAAATACCGGTACATACTCTACCATAGTATACTAAGTGTTTCTTTTGGCTTTAGAATTAGAGTGCGCAGCGAAAGCATAATAGTGAGACTGGGTAGTACGATTAATAGTTAGTTGGAAATTTCGAAGACGAAATTTCTTTAAGGGGGTAGAACTGTAACATCCTGAAATTGTGGGGCTATGCATTTAAAGTGTGGTTATGTTTAATGTGAGTGTTAGGGGTCCAGAATGGGCTCAGGGTTGGGCAAAGGCCTTAATCGAATTTTCTGTTTGGACACTCTAGTGGAAAGCCTGGTAAGATAGGGCTTAAAAGATGTTATCTGTGTTTCAAAATAAAAATGGGCTTGTGGCCCTGTGGCAAAGTGGCACCACTTAAAAGCAGGGAAGTGGCGTCAACTGAGGAGGCCCAAATTCAAGTTGCATGAAGCCCAACTATTGTAATTAAAATTGGCATTATGGTTTTATTCTCCCATTCTCTTCTTTATTTTCGGCATTTAGGGTTTTCATCTTCTCTCTTTTCCTCCTTTTTTGAATAAAAGCCGAAAACTCCCTTAAGCATTCTTTCTTTTCACATTTGTCTGCCATAGCTGAAACACCCCAAACCCGGCCCATTCGATACGACCGAATTTGAAATGCCACTGCGGAAATCGTTTAAAAATATCCTGACCTGTGGTGGAACTTGAAAATTTTGTTCTTATTCAAAAACCATGTCCATTTAAAAATTTGAAATAATATAAGCTTGATAAAAATATCCGAATTTTATTATTATATATATAGATTTAAGAAAATGAAACCATTTGCGAAAGATATCTCAATTGTCAATCCATAATAAAACATAATAATAAAGATACTTAATAAAAATACTTAAATACTTTAATGGGCCTTATTACAATAAACATTTAATCAAAATACTGAAAATATAAATACTTAATTAATTAAATAAAATGTCTTCTGCATGGGCCACCTCGTATCCACTCCAAACCCGGTCCAAGCATCACTTGCGATGTTGATAAAAATTGGGTGAGTCATACAGACTCAGTGTGTAACTAAACCACTGAATTCCACCCACATGTTAACTCCATATTAACCCACATATCAGATAACAAATATCATATTCACATATTACCACATTCTGGGCTTGGCCCACATTCATATCACATTCATATAATAGTGTAAGTAACCACATGTTTCCACATACTGGGCTTGGCCCATTACCACATTATTCCACATATCATATACTGGGCTTGGCCCATTTCTCATTCCAATCCACGTTCACATTTTGGGCTTGGCCCATTTCCACATTAATACCTCATTTCTCAGGTCACATAGAATTATGCAAAGTGCACCCAACCCAATCCTAGGTCCATCCGCTACACACCCCCTTATCCAGCCTACCACACACCAGGGGATTAATAAATCACCCTCTCCTTTTCACTCCAAAAGGCAATCAATGCCGTCCACGTGCAATAAAGCACAAAAATCCACAACGCGACCTCAGTCAGCGCCAATCCACGATGTAGCCGTAGCTAACACCAAAACCACGATGATAAATATATCATCAACCATGATATGGCACATAGCCGATATCAACCACAATGAGGCACAGAGCCATTCATCAAACTACGTACTCGAACTACACTCTGTCCTTCTTTCATATCATATCCCACCCATGCACATGCAACATAAAATAATGCCATGATAATGCATGTACATGTTATTTAGCATATTGTCACATATTCACATCAATAATCACATTTTATCAGATTCGGTACTTACCGGATTATCGACATACCCCATGAGGGTATCCATATCACAATTTCCACTGCACTAGATAGCACACACATAACACATATAAAATATCACCTACATACATAAACAGTCACATGCAAATATAACTTATATCCCGGAAAACGGTAGGCTAACTACACACCTGATCACTTGTAGAACTACGCTTTCAAGATCGACGCTATCACTAAGTGATACTACGGCTATCTGCCTATTTTGCTGCTCTGACGCTGGTCCACACCCCGGTGGCCAATCCCGAACTGCTGAAACGGCTCTCCTTTTAAACTTGGGGATAGGAACTTTCCCTTTACCTTCTTGACCGGCATCCATGTCCATTAATGATATCTTAATCAGAACCAAACGGTTAACCGATAACATCATAATCTAAATATACCAAATCTAAACTATACTTACTAAATATTCTTACCAACGAATCGAATCCCGAAAGACTCCCTCAATGCACCTTGACGTTAGCTGCATATAAGAGAACATATCACTTATTGCCTTAAGAAAACATTCGGCCAACCCATAGCCAGAGTTTAATCACTTGATTCGGCACCCTTAAGAAAAATATCCAAAACCGATTACTAAAGGAATACTTACCACTATCGTTGCTTACCCTTAATGGTCAATCTTCCCAAATCACCTCCCTAGGTTCGGCCACATCCACGGAATAGAGTCAGATCTCCAACTTTCGACTTTGAAGAGAACAAAAGAAGAAAAGAAGTGATAAGGGGTTTCAAATAAGGATTCGGCTATGGCTCATCAAATGGAGATGCAATATTCGGCTTTTGAGAATCAAGGTAGTGATGGTGTTTCTTTAGAGTTTCAAACAAAGAGAAGCTACTAGGTTCGGCTATGGCACTAATGGCAAATGGGGTATTCGGCCATATAAGAAAAGATGGAGAATTAAAGTTGGAAGGAAGGAAAAGACTAGGAAGGGAAGGTGAGAAGAAATTCGGCACTAAGAGAGAATGAGAGGAACAGATTTTCGGCAAAAGAAAATAGAATGAACAAAAGAATGGCCAAAAGATGATCACCCCTATTTATACTACACAATTTCGGCACTCCTACCTCCTCTCAAATTCCACTTCCTTCTCCTGTAATAACTCTTGAACACACACATTCAAAATATATTAAATAAATCTATAATTATCTTCTATCTATCAACTTAAAATAAATCCACCTTTATCACCTTAAAAAAATAAAAATTATCCATCATTAATCCCTTATCAAACTCCCAAATCATCTCTTATCTACCTATAAAAGAATAATAAAAATAAATTAACAATTATCTACTACTTATCTAGCCGAAATTCAAAAATAAAATCCAGCTTAATCCTTACCCAATTAGAAGTCTAATTGCCGTCCATTACTTCCTTCTCTCTTGGCGCCAAAAGCCAAAAATAAAACACCCAACTGCTGCTCACACGCCTTGAACCCGAGACCTGCTGGAACCCTTAACTGCAGGTAACGCCCCAGGCCACTTTGCCAAGGCGCCTCTTTGTGACATAATTCACCCTGAATTTTTTTTAAGACCTACTTAGCCCAAGCGCCTTCTTGCTGCACAAAAATAAAATGCCCTTTCTTGCTTCCTTCACAACTCGAACCTGGGCCCTTATTGCCGCAAGCCACATATAGCGCCCCAAGCCACTCTGCCATGGCGTTTTCTTATGACATAAACTCGCCACAATTTATTTTAAAGCCTCCTTCCCTAGCTCCCTCTTGTCTTAACGCCAAAACAAAATAAAAACACGCCCATGCCGCCAACGGGATTCAAACCAAGGCCCTTGCCCAGGCGTCATTCCAGGCCCTTAAGTGGCGCATGGAAGCCACTTTACCAAGGCCTGCTTTATGCCAAACACGCCTAAGATTTTTCCCTTAAGGTCTCCCTGGCCTTGGTCCCCTTCCAGACGCAAAAAGAAAAGCCCATTGCTTCCTACGCCGCTCGAACCCTGTCCACCTAGCTCCTTGAGGCGTCACTCCCCTAAGCACTAAGTGGCGCCTCCTAGCCAATTTACCACTTAGATTTCTTGTGTCCTAAACTCCAAAAAATCTCCTTTAAGTCCTCCTTGCCTAGTTTCCCCTTTTTACTTAAAATTCCAATATTTTCCAAAGTTTTTCCCCTTCCATCCTAGAGTTTCCAAAAACTCCTAAAATATATCCAAACACACTCCAAGCCTACTATCACTTGAATTATGCATTAAATGCATAACCTCTAATCTAGGATGTTACAGTTCTACCCTCTTTAAAAATAATTTCGTCCTCAAAATTACTTACTAACGAATAATTGTACCTCTTAACTCATCACCCTACTCTATCGCTGCGCACTCTGATCTTAACAAAACTAACACATTCCTTAGATACTATCTCGAAATTCGCATTCAAGGTTCCATACACTTTGCTAGCATACAAACACGAACTATCTCATAACAATCAAGTCAATAAAGAGATTCCGGGGTTAGGGAACATACCTTGGTTGCCTAAGCCAACCTTGGTTGCCTCACATCCGAACCTTCAGCACCACCGCTTGGTGTTCCATGACCTTGACCTCGAGCCCTATCCATCACTTGAGGACATTTCTTAACCAAATGAGCCTTAGACCCACACCGATAACATTCCTTACTATTTCCCCAACATTCTCCTAAATGAGCTCTTCCACACTGGGCACATATACGACTCCGATTCTCAGCAACTGGTACAGGTGCACGTACAGAATTCTCGATCCTTGGTCTTTTCTGCACATCTACGAACAATGCTGATGGTCTAAAACTTCTCTTATTCCCGTTCCTATTCTTTTCTCGGTTTTCTCTTACCGTCCTCTTAACTTCTTCAGCTATCCGAGCTTTCTCTACCAAAATGGCAAAGTCTCTTTCTCTGTGCGGAGCAATCAACTTTCGCAACTCATATCGTAGCCCATCTTCGAACCGGACACACCTTTCGTAATCAGTAGCCACAATCCCTATGGCGTACTGACTTAACCACACAAATTCAGCTTCATACTCTGCTACCGACTTGCTTCCTTGAACCAAGTTTAGAAACGCCTTTCTCTGCGAGTCTAAGTAGCTAGCTCCTACGTACTTCCCTTCAAACTTAAGCTTAAAATATTCCCAATCCACTCGATCTGCCGGAACACCTTGCCTGACAGTAAGCCACCATCGATAAGCTTCATCTTGGAGCAACGAGACAGCACCTTTCAGCTTTTCCTCAGGAGTACAGTCCAAATCGTCCATGATTCTTTCGACTGCCTCCAACCAATACTCCGCTACATTCGGAGCCACTCCCGATACTCCTCTAAAAACTTCGGCTCCGTTTGATCTAAGTCTTTCCGATACTGATTTCGGAGCTCCATTTCCCACACTAGCTCCTTCCACTCACTCGAGCACTCGTAGCATAGCCCGCGATACTGCATCATCTTCTCCTATCTGATCTTGCTCCTCCGTGCCCATTGCTGGCGGCGGCACTTCATTTTCTGACCCATGGCCAGACCCTACCGGTTCCGATACTGCCATTCTACCTCTACCGCGTCCACGACGACCACGTTCCCTAGAACTCATTTCTAACGTCGTGATTTATCTGATTAAAAATTTTTATGCATTAGTACTTTTGTTCCACTGATTAACCGCGAATAATTTTATGAAAAGAGTTTTAAAAGTGGTTCTCTCGTATTCATACATGCACACAGTCTTCAGATTCATTCATTCATCCATCAATCAATTATGAACTTTCGTTCATTCAGAGAAATGTTGTAGTTCTCATTGTTGTCGTTTTTTTTTCCGCTACCTAGGGGTATTTTCGTAATTTGCCCTACAGGGGTATTTTTTCGAAATTTTTCAAAGAAAAAAGTTCCTTGGTGATTTTATTAAAAAGTATTTTGGAATTTTTAAATTCCCAGGGTATTTTGGAAAATTTGAAATCCGGGGGTATTTCGGTAATTTTGGACCTCGGGGGTATTTTGGTAATAAACCAGGGTAAATTTGTAAAGCATAATAATTCCGGGGTATTTCCAAATTTTGCAAAACTTTGAGAGTTCTTTTTGAGAATTGTACTTTCCAAAACGATAATATTGCAAAAATTTTGGAAATCAGGGTCATTTTGGTAATTTTGTAAGTTAGGGGTAATTTTGTGATTTTCCAAAATCAAGGTATTTTGGTATTTTGTAAAATATGGTTTTTGAAAACTTTTACAACGTAGGAAAATTTTATTAAAATCGAGGGTAATATGGTAATTTTAGAAACCAAGGGCATTTTTGTAATTTTACCACTAGGGGTATTTTAGTAATTTGGCAAACCGAAAAAATTTTTCGAGAAATTTTCAAAATAAATTTTGTTACAAATCGAAGGGGTAATTTAAGGATTTTAAAAACTAAGGTGTTTATAAAATAGTATGGCTAGTCCCTTTCGGGTTTTAATTATCGGGTTTAGCCTGTGAATAAGTCCTCTTGGTTAGGGTGAACCGTAGCTACGCACCAGGTAGGATTCGAGTAAAGAGGAGGTTAGTCACTAGGGCTGCTTAAGTACCAAGCTCTTACTGAATCCACTCCTAGACATGCGCACAATGGTTGCCACACCTTAACTCGGCGACTTAGACACAGGTTTGTTTAATTATCCTTAAGTCTTATGCATGTGTTTGAGTGTACTAGTCCTAGGGTTCAATAGCCCTATTCTTCTAATCTACGAGCCCAAATAAGCCCATAACATTCACATATACAAATCACTTCAACAATTAGAGGTACTTACCTGGTGGACTTCGGGTCGGAGATACAGGTGCCATGCCAGAAAACTTGCTTACTTCCAAAAATATTTTCATAAAACTCATTTGGGCTCGATTTGAAAACGTTTTGGGCCTTAAACCCCAGGCCAAGGGTTTGAAACTGGGCTCTGATACCAAATTGAAACACCCCAAACCCGGCCCATTCGATACGACCGAATTTGAAATGCCACTGCGGAAATCGTTTAAAAATATCCTGACTTGTGGTGGAACTTGAAAATTTTGTTCTTATTCAAAAACCATGTCCATTTAAAAATTTGAAATAATATAAGCTTGATAAAAATATCCGAATTAAAACTTTATTATATATATAGATTTAAGAAAATGAAACCATTTGCGAAAGATATCTCAATTGTCAATCCATAATAAAACATAATAATAAAGATACTTAATAAAAATACTTAAATACTTTAATGGGCCTTATTACAATAAACACTTAATCAAAATACTGAAAATATAAATACTTAATTAATTAAATAAAATGTCTTCTGCATGGGCCACCTCGTATCCACTCCAAACCCGGTCCAAGCATCACTTGCGATGTTGATAAAAATTGGGTGAGTCATACAGACTCAGTGTGTAACTAAACCACTGAATTCCACCCACATGTTAACTCCATATTAACCCACATATCAGATAACAAATATCATATTCACATATTACCACATTCTGGGCTTGGCCCACATTCATATCACATTCATATAATAGTGTAAGTAACCACATGTTTCCACATACTGGGCTTGGCCCATTACCACATTATTCCACATATCATATACTGGGCTTGGCCCATTTCTCATTCCAATCCACGTTCACATTTTGGGCTTGGCCCATTTCCACATTAATACCTCATTTCTCAGGTCACATAGAATTATGCAAAGTGCACCCAACCCAATCCTAGGTCCATCCGCTACACACCCTCTTATCCAGCCTACCACACACCAGGGGATTAATAAATCACCCTCTCCTTTTCACTCCAAAAGGCAATCAATGCCGTCCACGTGCAATAAAGCACAAAAATCCACAACGCGACCTCAGTCAGCGCCAATCCACGATGTAGCCGTAGCTAACACCAATACCACGATGATAAATATATCATCAACCACGATATGGCACATAGCCGATATCAACCACAATGAGGCACAGAGTCATTCATCAAACCACGTACTCGAAGTACACCCTGTCCTTCTTTCATATCAAATCCCACCCATGCACATGCAACATAAAATAATGCCATGATAATGCATGTACATGTTATTTAGCATATTGTCACATATTCACATCAATAATCACATTTTATCAGATTCGGTACTTACCGGATTATCGACATACCCCATGAGGGTATCCATATCACAATTTCCACTGCACTAGATAGCACACACATAACACATATAAAATATCACCTACATACATAAACAGTCACATGCAAATATAACTTATATCCCGGAAAACGGTAGGCTAACTACACACCTGATCACTTGTAGAACTACGCTTTCAAGATCGACGCTATCATTAAGTGATACTACGGCTATCTGCCTATTTTGCTGCTCTGACACTGGTCCACACCCCGGTGGCCAATCCCGAACTGCCGAAACGGCTCTCCTTTTAAACTTGGGGATAGGAACTTTCCCTTTACCTTCTTGACCGGCATCCATGTCCATTAATGATATCTTAATCAGAACCAAACGGTTAACCAATAACATCATAATCTAAATATACCAAATCTAAACTATACTTACTAAATATTCTTACCAACGAATCGAATCCCGAAAGACTCCCTCAATGCACCTTGACGTTAGCTGCATATAAGAGAACATATCACTTATTGCCTTAAGAAAACATTCGGCCAACCCATAGCCAGAGTTTAATCACTTGATTCGGCACCCTTAAGAAAAATATCCAAAACCGATTACTAAAGGAATACTTACCACTATCGTTGCTTACCCTTAATGGTCAATCTTCCCAAATCACCTCCCTAGGTTTGGCCACATCCACGGAATAGAGTCAGATCTCCAACTTTCGACTTTGAAGAGAACAAAAGAAGAAAAGAAGTGATAAGGGGTTTCAAATAAGGATTCGGCTATGGCTCATCAAATGGAGATGCAATATTCGGCTTTTGAGAATCAAGGTAGTGATGGTGTTTCTTTAGAGTTTCAAACAAAGAGAAGCTACTAGGTTCGGCTATGGCACTAATGGCAAATGGGGTATTCGGCCATATAAGAAAAGATGGAGAATTAAAGTTGGAAGGAAGGAAAAGACTAGGAAGGGAAGGTGAGAAGAAATTCGGCACTAAGAGAGAATGAGAGGAACAGATTTTCGGCAAAAGAAAATAGAATGAACAAAAGAATGGCCAAAAGATGATCACCCCTATTTATACTACACAATTTTAGCACTCCTACCTCCTCTCAAATTCCACTTCCTTCTCCTGTAATAACTCTTGAACACACACATTCAAAATATATTAAATAAATCTATAATTATCTTCTATCTATCAACTTAAAATAAATCCACCTTTATCACCTTAATAAAATAAAAATTATCCATCATTAATCCCTTATCAAACTCCCAAATCATCTCTTATCTACCTATAAAAGAATAATAAAAATAAATTAACAATTATCTACTACTTATCTAGCCGAAATTCAAAAATAAAATCCAGCTTAATCCCTACCCAATTAGAAGTCTAATTGCCGTCCATTACTTCCTTCTCTCTTGGCGCCAAAAGCCAAAAATAAAACAACCAACTGCTGCTCACACGCCTTGAACCCGAGACTTGCTGGAACCCTTAACTGCAGGTAACGCCCCAGGCAACTTTGCCAAGGCGCCTCTTTGTGACATAATTCACCCTGAATTTCTTTTAAGACCTACTTAGCCCAAGCGCCTTCTTGCTGTACAAAAATAAAATGCCCTTTCTTGCTTCCTTCGCAACTCGAACCTGGGCCCTTATTGCCGCAAGCCACATATAGCGCCCCAAGCCACTCTGCCATGGCGTTTTCTTATGACATAAACTCGCCACAATTTATTTTAAAGCCTCCTTCCCTAGCTCCCTCTTGTCTTAACGCCAAAACAAAATAAAAACACGTCCATGCCGCCAACGGGATTCGAACCAAGGCCCTTGCCCAGGCGTCATTCCAGGCCCTTAAGTGGCGCATGGAAGCCACTTTACCAAGGCCTGCTTTATGCCAAACACGCCTAAGATTTTTCCCTTAAGGTCTCCCTGGCCTTGCTCCCCTTCCAGACGCAAAAAGAAAAGCCCATTGCTTCCCACGCCGCTCGAACCCTGTCCACCTAGCTCCTTGAGGCGTCACTCCCCTAAGCACTAAGTGGCGCCTCCTAGCCAATTTACCACTTGGATTTCTTGTGTCCTAAACTCCAGAAAATTTCCTTTAAGGCCTCCTTGCCTAGTTTCCCCTTTTTACTTAAAATTCCAATATTTTCCAAAGTTTTTCCCCTTCTATCCTAGAGTTTCCAAAAACTCCTAAAATATATCCAAACACACTCCAAGCCTACTATCACTTGAATTATGCATTAAATGCATAACCTCTAATCTAGGATGTTACAATAGCCGAATCTGCCCTAGCCTTGCCGAAATTCTTCTTTTTCCTATACCGTTCCTATCACTTCTTTACGTTTGATATTACTCTTTTCTCTCAATCATCTCCTTCTCAAAAGCCGAAACTTTATAGATCTCTTGAGATCATATTTTCTTTTTGACCTTCTCAAAAGCTAAAACTTCATAGATCTCTTAAGATCATCTTTTCTTTTTGACCTTCTCAAAAGCTGAAATCTTCTAGGAGTTGCCGAATTCTCTGTAAACGTAGTGCCAATTTCTTCTGATCAATTCTTTTTCTCTTTCGGTTTTTAGAAGACAAAGCCGAAAGGCTAATGGATTGTTGGTTTCTTATGTTTACGTGTTGGGTGACATTCGGGAATTGAAGTAGATCGCTTAGATCTAAAAGCCGGAACCGCTAGTCTCTAAACCCCATATCTCTCTTTTCGGGATTTCAAGGTAAGGGGTTTTCCTTAGATTCTCTTTAGATTCGCTATCGTAATTGTGATCTTAACCATATGTTGTGATGGTAGCAACTGATAAGGTCTTGTGATGGAATCACATGTCGTTCAGGCGAAGGAGGGGATTGGATCTGTAAACCCAATCCCTAAGTTTAAGAAGTGGGCAGTGTCGGCAGTTCGAGATTGGCCACCGGGTTGTGGACCGGCTTCGGAACAACACCTTAGACAGATAGCAGTCGTATTGGATTCTGATAGTGTCGACATAGAGAGTCTCATCTTGTCTGTAATCAGGTGTGTAGATCTCTAACACACTAACTAATCTGTATTATATATGTTATGGGCTAAAAGCCGGAAAAAGGCTGCATAGACAGTCGGATTACCCAAAAAGGGTAGGCAAGGGATGCCAGGTACATAACCATAGAAACTTCTCTATGTGTGTATCGATGTATGTATGAACCCGTGATCTTCTAGGTAGTTTATTGTTTTGGTTCTGCATGGATGTATGCATGGGATGGGGTTAATATGATGAAGGGGAAGAGCATGTTAAGGTCACTTGGTGATCGGTGGTTAAACCACGAATGATAAAGTTAGGTCACAATAGTGATCGGTGGCTAAGCCACGTTAAATTTCTTCCTGACTGTTAGGAATAGGCAGCATGGCTGTCGATATGGTGTGTAGCGATTGGTAGGTTGATTGTAGAAATCCCCGAGGTGTGTTGGTTGGTACGGGCTGGTGTGTAGAGGATGGATTTTTAGGTTGGGTTGGGCCATGTTGCATGTAAATATTTTATTGCCATTGTGGATGGGCTAAGGCCCATAATGTGTTTGTGGGCCCAAGCCTTTTACGTGTTTTCGGGATTTGCACACTGAGTCTTGGTGACTCACCCTTTTATTTTCTTGACTTGTCAGATGAGCAGTAGATCGTGGGCATGGGAGCAAAGGCGGACTCGAGGGGCCATCAAGTTTCTATTTCCATAAATTATTTTTTCTGGTTTTTCTTTAAGTTTTAATTTTGGGAATGTTTATGTAATAAGGCCCCATAGCTTAGGCTATCATTTTATAATGGTTATTGTTTTCTTTTTTTTTTTTAAATTTATGTTCAAAGAATTATCTACAAGAAGTAATAAAATGGGATTTCCAAACACGTTCAAAGAAAGAGCAAAGGTTTTCTTCCAATATCACTTATTTAACGAACACCTAAATAAAGAAACTGAATTTCCAAAAATCATCCGAGTGAAGTTTAACGTAAACCCCGTAGCATACCAGATCTGGTCGTAGCGTTTGGGCCGGGTTTGGGGTGTTACAAAGAAATTTGATAATTATGCTACTTAAGTATACATATCGTTCAAATTACCTCCAACAATTGTTATACTAGCAAAATTAGACTAAATGTTTCTTAAATAAGACATGTTAGTCACTACCAATTTGATTTTAATTTCTTATTCAAAATTAAACTGCAATCATCAAGCTTAACCGATGTCTTCATATGTTGAACAGAGCAATTTCTCTCCACTAATGTAGGTAACATTGGAACTTTGAATCAATAGGTCTTTAATAAGGTTGTAACGTGGCTGCGCTTAGGGCTAGGTAAAAGATAGTCAATTTTTTGGTTAAAAACCCTGGACTCAGCTTAAAATTGAACCTTCAGAATTCTCACCCTTGATACACTAACTTTTGCTCTTTCGACCATTTATTTCGAGTACATGTTTTTTTTTATAACTCAAGCTTAAATTCGAGCACTTGCTTCATGTACTACAATTTTTCGAGCAATTGATAGTTCTTTTCAACTCCCCCAAACTTATTTTCAAACGATATTCTGAATAGTACGGAGTCTAGTGTTTGGGACAATTTTAAAAGTAATGAAGAGAAAATTGATGGCTACATATTGCATAGGTCCAAATAAAATTAGGCCATATAGTCTCAAAATTGGGTTTCAAAGGATAATTTTATCATGGTCGGCTTGAAAGGCTCAAATGGTCCAAAAAATAGTTGCCTAAATCATTTTCAGTATTCCATGCTTCCTAGGATTTCGCCTCAAGAAATTACTAAGTCAATTCTAAAGACTTAAACTTTCATGCATGCCTAATTTTGTCGTAGGGGACTAAAAATTTTATGGTATGAATTTGCATGCTTTATTAAAAATACATTCATATCATTATTAAGCTAACATAATAACTTATTGAAAATAATAAAACTTTATTAATACTGAAGTTCAGCATACTTAACAAAATTTCAAATTATTGAATAAAATATATCCTAATCATAATTAAAAGAAAATTTTATTCTGAGTGGAATGAATTCAAATTTTCGGTCCCTCCACTTAAAGTGAACAATGTCCTCATTGTTTAAAGTGAATAGATACTATACACCAAGTAGGATATTTAGAACAGAGGAGGTGAGTCAATTTGACTGCTTAAGTACCAGACTCTCTCTAAAATCCAATCCTAGACATGTATATATCTATTACCACACTTTAGCCTTTGACTTGTTCAGATTTTATTCATGATTCCTATCTCTTGTTTTATTGTGCACAAATAAAAATTCCTAAATAACTTAATCCTAAAATAACTTAAGAATAAAAATAAACTAAAGCTGAATTCCTCCCCTTTTTTATTTGTTTGACGATCCTTCCGAATTCGACTCATCTTTTGCTCCATCAGTATTGCCTTTGCATGAATCGCCTTGCTCCTTCTTTGATGATGAAATCCATGGTTCAAATATGAAATCTGGAAACTCAAGCACAAGAATAAATGGGTCATTATAAATTTTCTAGAGGGCACTCCTCATCGAGTCATCCCTTATTTTTGAGTATCTCCAGAAGGCTTGTTGCTGCCATTGCATGTGTTGCATTAAGTCCATCAACTTTAACAGCTCATCACGAAGATCTGGGCTAGGCGGTGGAGTTCCAAACATTGAGGTTTCGATATCAGGTTCAGCTTCTGGTTCCATTGATTCTGCCTTATTAGGGACTTTAGTTGATTGCTCTGGCGGGATTTCTGTGGGATCATCTTCTGCTTCTTCGAGATCCTCGCTCTCTTCAACTCGTTGCTGTAGAACAGAACCGTTGACTACTCAGCAGATGTCCCAATCGGTGATTGTGCCTTGACTATACTCTATCCTCTTCACGTCCGCAAGGATTTTTGCTTTTAAGCATAAAATTATTATCGTAAAGGGGAAATAGGCCGGGCCAGAACGTCTAACGGCACAATTTCGCATTTCTCTTAGGATGATTTTGCCCACATCAATGGTCTTTCTAGTTAGAATCGAGTATAATAGGACCATTCACTCTATTGAGATTGTAGTCCCATGCGAACTAGGCATAAGGCTGAAACGGATGAAATAGAACCATACCTTCGCAAGTGGTGTCAAATACTCTCTTCGACACGTGTGAATTCCTTGCTTTGACACAGTCCACTTAGAACCTGGAATTGTAAGTTCCTCGAGAATTTCTTGCAAATTTTCAGGCTTAATGTTGCTCAACAGAGAAGAATATTCATCGTTTTCGAAATCAGGTAATTCAAAGAATTCATTAATAGCATTTGAATTTATTGGTACCTTGATTCCCCGGACTGGAACATCGATCAATTCGCTTGAGGTTAAGTTCGCGTAGAATTCACGAACTAGTTCCTCATCCACACTTGGTCTCTTTTCACAAAACAATTCCCAATTGAGGGCTTCAGCAACTTGATGAATACGTGCCATAAAGTCTCTATAGTTGCTTTCCTTCAATGTGAAGCCTTTCTCTGGATGCATCTATTGATTTTTGAAGATACTTTCGTATCTTGCTTTGGCTTCTTCACAGTGAAATTTGTTTTGGGTTTGGTCAATTTGGGCGGAGGCATGAGTTCTCTTGCGAGGCATGAAACACCCCAAACCCGGCCCACGAGCCCTGACCAGATCTGGTATGTTCCTCGAAGAAAATTGATTCAAAACTCTTTTGTTACTTAGGAAAAACTTGTGCGTTTTGAAAGAAAGTTTGTTTTTGGGTTGGGCTTGAATTGAAAATGAATTAATATTATCTTAAAACTCCCTTATTATTTAAGATGACAAAACACTTGGAGTTTATTTTTTTTAAAATAAATTTACTTGATCCTTAAATAATAATTTGTAAACATAATAAAAAGTAAAAAGAAATAAAGAAATTCAACTATGGCCTTATGGCCTTATTACATCAAATAGTTTCCAAAATATTTCAAAGTACTAAAATAAATTCAAGAGTCCATAAAAATATAAACTTCATGTTGAGCATGGCCACCACAAGTACTGCCGTCCCGGTCCATCACTGTTCATCACCTGAAACATGGTCCCACAACGGGGTGAGTCAAACAGACTCAATGTGTACACGACACTAAATCATAATAGAATCAGGCATACAATAGTTACACATTCAAAACATAAAATACAAGTTATGATGCATTCCCAAACCCAAACCTAATTGTCCATCCGCTACACACCCCCGTACCTGCCAGTCACACCGTGGGGACTACTAAGTCGACCCTCCTTCCGCTACACTCCAAATTGCGGTCTTAGGTCACCGCATTCGTGGTCTTAGGTCACCACATTCAGATTACTGTGGTCTTAGGTCACCACTTTCAGATTACTGTGGTCTTAGGTCACCACTTTTCACTTCCCCTTTCAAACAAACCCATATGCGCATAACATATTATGCAATTACATGCCCAAGTTCACATTCTTATCATATTCTCATGTTATGAATAACATTTTTCATATTCCTAGTAGAAGTAGGAAATGTACCTGAGTACTTAGTACCATATCATGGTACCTTAGCCACTTTCATATTCTTAATATCACATATATTATTTAACACAGCCATAAAACGTATTATGAAATAGTGTGGGGTACACACCTGATTTGCTTAGGGTTTCCAATCCAAATCCCGAGAAGTTTGATCTAATGCCTTAGATATTAGATCTCTACATTTAATCAATCATTCAATACTTAGTAAAGAACCATTCGGCCATAAATCCAAATCCTAGTAGGATTAGTACACTAAAACTTACCTTGCAATTTCCAAATCCCGAAAGTATTCCTTGCCTTATATGTCTGTCGAAATCCCTATAACTTCATGTTAGATCAATTTCTAACATTTATTCATAACAAATAACCCTTAGCCGAATGTTAAATATGACTTACCTTGTGGATTTTAAATCCCAAAATTCACCGAATAACTAGGGAACACGCAGCTTATGGTGTACCTTCGGGAAAAGAACTTCTCCTTCCTTGTAGTCTACACTTAGTAAATCCCGAAAGATCCTTCCATATTCGGCAACCAAAATATGTATGGGGTTAGATTATCTCTCGGCTAATCTAAAAGAAAATAATGGAAACCAAACTTGGATCTTACCCTTATTTGAAGAAATCGATTGCACCTTCACTTCAACCTTCAGAGATTCGGCTGTGGCTAAATGATGCTCTCACAACTTTCGGCTTTTGGAGGGATTAGAAAGAAAAGAGAAGGAAGAATAAAGATGGAGGATTCGGCTAGAACACAAGGTATTTCGGCTTGGCAAAAATAAAAGAAGAAGTGGATTTGGTGAAGAGAATTCGGCAGAGGCTTTCAAAGAACAGAAAATAATGCAGAATGGCCTCTCCTTTCCTTTTATAGCCGAATTTACTAGGCTAGAGTCCCTTACTTGGCCACCACTCTTCTAGTTTGATAACTTTATCCCTTGATTTATCACTTTAATTATCAACAAAACTTAATCCAATATTTATCTCTTATCTCCTAATAAAAATAACAATAATTATCCATCATTTATCTCTTGAAAATAATCTAAAATAAATCCATTATTTATCCCTTATTTATCCACCCTTTTTCTCTTAAAAATAAAAGAATAAAAGATCCTAATTTATAGCCATGTGCCGTCCACCTCACTTCTTCTGGAAGCAAAATAAAATTTCTTTTATTTGCTTCCCATGTGACTCGAACTCAGGCCCACTTGCTCATGTAGGTGGCGTCACTTACCTGGGCCTTAAGTGGCATTTCCAGGCCACTTTTCCAAGCCTGTTTGTGTGTCAAATTCCTCCTATTATTTTTCTTAAGGCCACCTTGCCTTAGTTTTCTCTTTTTAAGCCTTAAAACTTGACATTTCTTTACATTTCCAAGTTTCCAAAAATTTTCGTTTGGCTCTTTAAACTTGACATTTCCTTACATTTCCAAGTTTCCAGAAATGTTTACTTTCCTCTTTTGAATCATTTCTAAATCTTTTCCTTACATCCCCTAGTTTCCAAAAATGTTCACTTTCCTCTTTTAAACTTAACGTTTCCAAAGCATTTCCTTACATTTCCTTACATTTCCATACATTTCATGAATTACACATCCAACACACCCACTGAGCCCACTATCTCATGAATTACACACGAACGCATAACCCCTAATCTAGGATGTTACAGTTCTACCCTCCTTAAAAATAATTTCGTCCTCGAAATTACTTATTAACAGCCGTACAATCCTTCTCACCGCACTATGCTTTCGCTACGCACTCTGATCTTAATAGAACCATCATACTTTCTAGGCACAATCTCTAAGTTCACGTCCCTTAGAACTCATTTTCTAACGTCGCGATTTAATCTGATTTAAGAGTTTTATACATTAGTCTTTGTTTCACTTGATTACCCGCGAAGAAGTTTTATGAAAAGAGTTTTAGGAGTGGTTCTTTCGTATTCATACAGGCACACAGTCTATTCATACATTCATCAATCAATTATGAACTTCCGTTCATTCAGAGAAACGTTGTAGTTTTCATTGTTGTTGTTTTTCCACTACCCAGGGGTATTTTCATAATTTGCCCTACAGGGGTATTTTTGTAATTTGTCAAAATAAGGTTCCTTGGTGATTTTGTCAATAAGGGTATTTTGGTAATTTTTGAAATCCGAGGGTATTTCAGAAATTTTGAAATTCCAGGGGTATTTCGGTAAATTTTTACAAATCAGGGTAAATTTGTAAAGTTCAATAAATCAAGGGTATTTCAAAATTTTGCAAAACTTGAGGGTTCATTTTGAGAATTTGTTTTCCAAATCGGCGATGTTGCAAAAATTTTGAAAATCAGGGTCATTTTGATAATTTTGTAAGTTAGGGGGAATTTTATAATTTTCCAAAATCAAGGTATTTTGATATTTTGCAAATAAGGGTTTTTTTTTGAACATTTATAAAATAGTGAAATTTTGGAAAAACTGTTGGGTAATTGGACCTTTTATAAACCAAGGGCATTTTTGTAATTTTACCACTAGGGGCATTTTAGTAATTTTGTAAACTAGAAGTTTTTGGAAAATTTTTGAAAATAACAATTTTCTCAGTTCAAAAGAGTGACTTGTTGAAATATTTTTTTTTAAAAAAAAGACTAGGGTTTCCATAAAAACACGGCTAGTTCCCTTTCGGGTTTTAGTTAGGGGTTTAGCCTATGAATCAGTCCTCTTGGTTAGGGTGAACCGAAGCTACGCACCAGGTAGGATTCGAGTGGAGAGGAGGTGAGTCACGCGGACTGCTTAAATACCAAGCTCCCACCGAATACCAATCCTAGACATGTGCACAGTGGTTGCCACACCCTAACTCGGCGACTTAGCCACAGGTTTGTTCAATTAAACAATTAAAATCTTATGTAACTGTTGGGGTAAGCTAGTCTTAGAGTTCAAGTACCTATCATACTATCTACGTTCCATTCCATTTCTACCATTCTACAAATCACAATATAAATCACACAAAGGATAGGGGTACTTACCTGGTGGACTTCGGGTCGGAGACTTAGGTGCCATGCCATAAAACCTGCTTATTTCATAAAATATTTCCATAAATCTTAATTGGGCTCGATTTGAAAATGTTTTGGGCCTTAAACCCCAGGCCGAGAGTTTAAAACTGGGCTCTGATACCAAACTGAAACACCCAAAACCCGGCCCATGAGCCCTGACCGGATCTGGTATGTTCCTCGAAGAAAACTGATTCAAAACTCTTTTGTTACTTAGGAAAAACTTGTGCGTTTTGAAAGAAAGTTTGTTTTTGGGTTGGGCTTGAATTGAAAATGAATTAATATTATCTTAAAACTCCCTTTTTATTTAAGATGACAAAACACTTGGAGTTTATTTTTTTTAAAAATAAATTTACTTGATCCTTAAATAATAATTTGTAAACATAATAAAAAGTAAAAAGAAATAAAGAAATTCAACTATGGCCTTATGGCCTTATTACATCAAATAGTTTCCAAAATATTTCAAAGTACTAAAATAAATTCAAGAGTCCATAAAAATATAAACTTCATGTTGAGCATGGCCACCATAAGTACTGCCGTCCCAGTCCATCACTGTTCATCACCTGAAACATAGTCCCACAATGGGGTGAGTCAAACAGACTCAATGTGTACACGACACTAAATCATAATAGAAGCAGGCATACAATAGTTACACATTCAAAACATAAAATACAAGTTATGATGCATTCCCAAACCCAAACCTAATTGTCCATCCGCTACACACCCCCGTACCTGCCAGTCACACCGTGGGGACTACTAAGTCGACCCTCCTTCCGCTACACTCCAAATTGCGGTCTTAGGTCACCGCATTCGTGGTCTTAGGTCACCACGTTCAGATTACTGTGGTCTTAGGTCACCACTTTTCACTTCCCCTTTCAAACAAACCCATATGCCCATAACATATTATGCAATTACATGCCCAAGTTCACATTCTTATCATATTCTCATGTTATGAATAACATTTTTCATATTCCTAGTAGAAGTAGGAAACGTACCTGAGTACTTAGTACCATATCATGGTACCTTAGCCACTTTCATATTCTTAATATCACATATATTATTTAACACAGCCATAAAACGTATTATGAAATAGTGTGGGGTACACACCTGATTTGCTTAGGGTTTCCAATCCAAATCCCGAGAAGCTTGATCTAATGCCTTAGATATTAGATCTCTACATTTAATCAATCATTCAATACTTAGTAAAGAACCATTCGGCCATAAATCCAAATCCTAGTAGGATTAGTACACTAAAACTTACCTTGCAATTTCCAAATCCCGAAAGTATTCCTTGCCTTATATGTCTGTCGAAATCCCTATAACTTCATGTTAGATCAATTTCTAACATTTATTCATAACAAATAACCCTTAGCCGAATGTTAAATATGACTTACCTTGTGGATTTTAAATCCCGAAATTCACCGAATAACTAGGGAACACGCAGCTTATGGTGTACCTTCGGGAAAAGAACTTCTCCTTCCTTGTAGTTTACACTTAGTAAATCCCGAAAGATCCTTCCATATTCGGCAACAAAAATATGTATGGGGTTAGATTATCTCTCGGCTAATCTAAAAGAAAATAATGGAAACCAAACTTGGATCTTACCCTTATTTGAAGAAATCGATTGCACCTTCACTTCAACCTTCAGAGATTCGGCTATGGCTAAATGATGCTCTCACAACTTTCAGCTTTTGGAGGGATTAGAAAGAACAGAGAAGGAAGAATAAAGATGGAGGGTTCGGCTAGAACACAAGGTATTTCGGCTTGGCAAAAATAAAAGAAGAAGAGGATTTGGTGAAGAGAATTCGGCAGAGGCTTTCAAAGAACAGAAAATAATGCAGAATGGCCTCTCCTTTCCTTTTATAGCCGAATTTACTAGGCTAGAGTCCCTTACTTGGCCACCACTCTTCTATTTTGATAACTTTATCCCTTGATTTATCACTTTAATTATCAACAAAACTTAATCCAATATTTATCTCTTATCTCCTAATAAAAATAACAATAATTATCCATCATTTATCTCTTGAAAATAATCTAAAATAAATCCATTATTTATTCCTTATTTATCCACCCTTTATCTCTTAAAAATAAAAGAATAAAAGCTCCTAATTTATAGCCATGTGCCGTCCACCTCACTTCTTCTGGAAGCAAAATAAAATTTCTTTTATTTGCTTCCCATGTGACTCGAACTCAGGCCCACTTGCTCATGTAGGTGGCGTCACTTACCTGAGCCTTAAGTGGCATTTCCAGGCCACTTTTCCAAGCCTGTTTGTGTGTCAAATTCCTCCTATTATTTTTCTTAAGGCCACCTTGCCTTAGTTTTCTCTTTTTAAGCCTTAAAACTTGACATTTCTTTACATTTCCAAGTTTCCAAAAATTTTCGTTTGGCTCTTTAAACTAGACATTTCCTTACATTTCCAAGTTTCCAGAAATGTTTACTTTCCTCTTTTGAATCATTTCTAAATCTTTTCCTTACATCCCCTAGTTTCCAAAAATGTTCACTTTCCTCTTTTAAACTTAACGTTTCCAAAGCATTTCCTTACATTTCCTTACATTTCCATACATTTCATGAATTACACATCCAACACACCCACTGAGCCCACTATCTCATGAATTAGACACGAACACATAACCCCTAATCTAGGATGTTACAAGGCATGATTAACCTGAACAGAGGATAGAAAAATTATTTTCTCAAAAATTCTCCATCCCATAACTATTCTCGTGGGTATCAACTCGTTATTCTCGTTCTCCACGACTGTGATACCTCCTTTCTTCGGCATGCACTGGACTGGACTCACCCATGAACTGTCTTAGATGGGGTAAATTATACCCGCATCCAACCATTTGATAATTTCCTTTTTCACTACATCTTTCATGATGGGGTTCAGTCTTCGTTGTCCATCAATCGTTCCTCTCTCGCCATCTTCTAATATGATCTTGTGCATGCATACAGATGGGCTAATACCGCGAATATCGGCTATGGTCCATCGGATAGCCTTCTTGAATTGTTTCAAAACTATGATAAGTTTCTCTTCTTGTTCAGTAGTTAATTCTGCTGAAACAATCACAGGCAGAGTAGAGGCGTTACCTAAATAAACATATTTTAAGTGTGAAGGTAATACCTTGAGTTCTAACTTACGTGGCTCCTCGATTGATGCTTTTGGCTGGCTATAATTTCTTTTCTCTAATTCCAAAGATTCAAAATGGGATTGCGGATTAAATCCCTTTTGATTAGCTTCTAGCAAAGCTAAGTATTCATCCTCCTCTTCATCATTTGGAGGATCCGATGTCAAAATTCTTTCCAGTGGGTCCTCAACACAGTTAAGTTCATTCTCTACAATTAATTCCTCTAAATTGGCTACTGTAGAACAATCATCCATTGTGTCAGGAAATCGCATTGACTTAAAAACATTAAACGTTACCTGATCATCCTGAACACGCATAGTCAACCCGCCCTTTTGTACATCAATAAGGGTTCTTCCAGTTGCTAAGAATGGTCTTCCTAGGATAATTGGCACTTCTTTGTCTGCTTCAAAGTCTAGAATTACAAAGTCAGCAGGAAAGATAAATTTATCTACACGTACCAATACGTCCTCGATTTTTCCTTCTGAATGTTCTAAGGATCGATCTGCTAGTTGAAGTGTAACCGTAGTTGGTCTAACCTCTCCTATCCCCAACTTCCTAAATATTGACACAGGCATCAAGTTGATACTTGCACCTAAGTCACATAATGCCTTACCACAATATATTGCTCCGATGTTGCACGGTATGGTAAAACATCCAGGATCCTTCAATTTTGGGGGTAGTTTGTCTTGAAGATATGCACTGTATTCCTTCGTCAGAGCTACCATCTTAAATTCTCCAAGTCTTCGTTTCTTTGACAAGATATCTTTCATGAACTTGACGTAGTTTGGCATTTGCTCAAGTGCTTCGACCAACGGGATGTTGATGTGAAGTTGCTTGAGTACGTCAAGGAACTTCTTGAATTAAATCTCCTGCTTCGGCTTCTGAAGTCTTTGAGGGTAGCGTGGTGGTGGTTTCATTACTGAAACTGATTCTGGTTGATTCGCCTTTGGCGGTAATTCTGCTTCTAACGAAGTTGTTGGTTGATCAGAATTGACTGGTCCTGAGGTTACTTTGCCGGGTTTTGCAAATTTCAGTTCGGGTGAAACTAGGGTTTCAACACTTGGTTGAACTTCTTCTGCATCTTGAGCATCAGCTTGCTCCTTTTCAACTTCGACAGTGTTGGGTTCTATGATATTTTAGCTCCTCAATGTCAACGCTTTGCAATGTTCCTTCCCCGGATTTCTCGGGTTTTCTGTATCACTGGGTAAAGCACCTTGTGGTCGGTTCCTGAGTTCAGTAGCAAGCTGGCCCACTTGGTTCTCCAAATTTTTCAATGTAGCTACTTGGATCTAGATTAAGGTATCATTCTTTGCCATGTATGTCTTTAGCAATCTCTCCAAGGTATTGGACGCTTCAGCTTAAACTGGTTTATGAACTTGTTGCAAAAAATTAGGCAGCTGGGTTGGTCTGGGTTGGGTGTAAGTGGTACTAGTTCCAGCCCCTTGGTTACTCCAGGAGAAATTTGGGTAGTTTCTCCATGATGGGTTATAAAAAATTGATTGCAACCCTTGCCTTCCTCGGTTTTGGTTCTAATTTCCCATGTAGTATACAGATTCTGGGTTCGACGGACATTCTTCAAACAAATGCCCTTCCCCACAATAAACACAGGCTATATTCTCGAATTGATTAGGCGGCTGTGCTGCAAAACTATTAGACCCATTAGTAGTAAGGTTTTTAAGCATTGATGATATTGATGATACTTGAGATGCGAGTGAAGTAAGAGCGTCTACTTCATGAATTCCTACGACTCGTCTTCCTGACGCTGCACTACTGGTTGGCCATTGATAATTATTGCTGGCAATCCTCTCAACAATTTCATAAGCCTTGTTATAAGACTTAGAAAGGAGAGCGCCATTAGCAGAGGCATCCACTACCATCCTTGTGTGAGCGTTGAGACCATTATAGAATGTCTCAAGTTGAATGCAATGAGGAATTCCATGATGAGGGCATTTTCGTAATAGTTCTTTAAATATTTCCCATGCCTCATACAAGGATTCGTGATCCATTTGGTGGAAAGCAGTGATCTCGTTCCTCAACTTAGTATTCTTGCTTGGCGAAAAATACTTCATGAGGAATCTCTCGGCTAACTCTTGCCATGTAGAAATGGAGTTCGGTGGCAATGAATTCAACCAGGCACGAGCTCCATCCCTTAACGAATATGGGAACAACTTCAATCGTAAGGCATCTTCGAAAACTCCGGTTAACTTGAAAGAATTGCTCACTTCCATAAATAGTCTTAAGTGAAGATGAGGATCTTCAGTAGGCATTCCACTGAATTGGCCCACTGTCTGAAGCATCTAGAACACGACTGGCTTCAGCTCGAATTGTTCTGCCTCGATTTTGGGTATCCTAATACCCGGATTAAGATCGTTAAATACTGGCACGACATATTGTCTTAAGGCTCTATCCCTATCATCAGTAATGAATAGGATTCTGAGCAGGGTTTGCTCCGTTTCCTTGGTTCATATTCTCGAAGTTCATTTCTTCGGTCCTTCTCTGGTTTGCTTGTCTTCTTCGTTGTCGAAAGGTTCGTTCTATTTCAGGGTCCACAAGGAGTAAGTCAATAATCTGGTTAATACTCATAAACACTTGAAATATTCACAAAAAAATTAATTAAGTAAAGATCTCAACACGAAAAATACATAAACCAAAATGTAAAATAGATTCACAAATAATGGCTTTGAAAAAACAGTCCCCGGCAACAGCGCCAAAAACTTGGAACGGTGGAAATGTGCAAGTGTACACAATCGTAACAAGTAATAAAGTGACAAGTAAATGTCGAGTTATCGTACCCACAGGGACTGTAAAAGAATTATTTATGAAAATGATTTTAAACACTTTGGTGAAAGAAAAATATTTGGATTTAAGAAATATTTAAAAACTAAAAAAGAGAAAGTAAAATAAAATAAAACAAAGTTCTAATGCACGATTTCAAAAGCTGATTTTAATCAAGATGAAATAATTGTGTTGGATTAATTACATTTCTTACCTTAAAATTATTAAACTTATGCTTATACTTGTTACGAATAAATCACAGCAACTCGGTAATTTGCTAACTTATGAACATATTTACATGTTATTGGACATACATACTTATTAAATTAAACAATCTCTCACATATTCCTATGTGATTCAACTGATTAATTCAACCTAATAAGCATATAAAAGATCATGTGAAGTAACAAAGTATCCTTACATTGAAACAATTTAATCACAAAAATCTTGCAAGTTATGCAAGGCATATGTATTGCCAAATACAATGCTAATTTAATCTTCAGCTACCATAGAAGAATTAAACATGCTCAGATTAAGTATTGTGTCCATTAATTACAATTTCAATGCGTTTAAATAATTAATTCTTTAGTTATCTAAACAATTATAATGCCAGAATAACTTAAGCATGATTTTACTTAATCAAACATTTTACCGAGACCTATAACAGCATAAACACAATTTTAATAATTTAAGAGGACGAACTGCAATCAACCCAACACGAATTAAATTCAAGCTAAGCTAATTAAAATAACCATTTCAATAGCATAAATATTCATAAACATGTTTGTCAAAACAACAACGAAATTTAAAGAGGTAAGGAACAAGAAGCAAATCCGGTGTTTCTCCGTGGCTTGACTGATTGCTCCGTTCTTCGTTCTCCGTTGTCCTCGGCGATCAAGGTGGCTTATGAACACTCCAATTGCTGCTCCAAATGGCTGAGAAGACACCTCTTTTCCAAGAGGGGAAATCGGCACAAGAAGGCTTGGTTTTGGTGGAGAAAAGGAGAGAAATGGAGAGAAGAGAGAATGAGAGAGTGAATGAGAAATAAAGGATTGAGGAATGATTGAGGGATCAGCAAGGGGTGGTATTTATAGATGATTGTGGCTGCTAAAAATAGCAAATAGTAGCAGCCAAAGAGACCTCCCTTGGCCGGCTATCTATGTGGCAAAGTTGATGGTTTCAACTTTGCTAAATATAGCATGGGGCAAATCTACAAAGCCACTAAATTTGGAGGGGTTTGAATGCAATTTTGAAAAGTCTTCAAGGGCTTCTTTGCAAGCTTAATTAATCAGCTAATAAGCTGATTTTGGGCCAGCATATGGATGGTTTGGGCTGCCCAACTCCTTGCTCGATTCGGTTCAACTTGTTTGGTTCAACTGATGCGGTTCAAGTGGGCCTTTTTCATAATTAATTAAGATTAATTTATTTAACCCAAATTAAATTGGGAATAAATTAAAATTAATTAAATTATAAATAAATATTCATAATTGGACCGTCTTGGGCTGGAAATAAATTCGCCTTAATACTTCAAATTGCTTCTCGGGTTTATTCTTTGAGCAGTGTCTGCCGAGCCAATTTTCGCCCTTTGTGCGAATCTGTCAAAAATAGTCAAAATAAATCAAAATTAACTATAAAATTAATTAAAATTCATCATGTTTATATTTTTAGCACAATTTAATTATTTTATAATTTTTAACTATTTTCCGACAATAATTTAATCGAAACTGCATAAATTTGAGTTAAAAAGGGCATGAAAAAGTGTATAAATTTCCGTGTTTCCAACAAGTCAGGGAGCACCCTGATTTGAACATGGCCTGTAGTATGGGAGTGTCACAGGGTCACACGGGCGTGTCCCTTGAACCACATGGGCGTGGGACCCCTATAACATGAAAATTTTTCTAAGTTTTATAAATTTCCTAAATTTCTTGTTTAGTCTCGAACCACTTACAAAGCATGTTTCGGGCCTCGTAGGCTCGTATAAGGGACTTTATGATTGAATGTGAAAGGTTTTAATTTGGATGCAAATTTATGACTTGGAATTGTACGAATGCATGCGTTATAAGTCCAGTAATGCCTCGAGCCCTGTTCCGGCGTTGAATACGGGTAAGGGGTGTTACATTTAGTGGTATCAAAGCTACGGTTTAGTCGAATCTCGGACTAATGTAGCGGGTGTAAGAGTCTAGTTATACATGCCGTATATAAACCGTGATAGTATGATGACTCCTGACAACTTTAAATTGTGTTTTCATATAGTAAATGGATCCCAATCGAGCCGAAGCTGATGATGTAAAAAGTAATGTGCTGACTCTCGCTCAAGGGACCGTGCCATCTGAAAGTAGACCAGTGACAATTGGTTAAGGAGAAGGGGCTAGGAAAGCCTCCCTCCACATGATGAACGAGTGGTATATAGAGTTTCTTCGAACAACTCCGAATGCTCAACCCCTCCACCCCCACCTATTCCTCAGCCGGTTCCCGTAGCTCCACAAGCTATGGAATTTATTATATTGAGTAAGCCTCCAGTTGATAAGATTCGAAAGCATGGGGCTGAAGATTTTAGAGCAAATGTAGATGATGATCCTGAAAGAGCAGAATTCTAGCTCGAAAACTCCATCAGGGTATTTGATGAACTGTCTTGCACACCGGATGAATGTCTAAAATGTGCTGTATAGCTTCTGAGAGACTCAGTAGTACCGAGAGAGAGGGTCAATTGGGAATTTTTCCAAGATGATTTTAGGAAGAAATATATCAGCCAACGGTTCATTCATCAGAAACGTAAGGAGTTCTTAGAGTTGAAACAGGGTCGAATGTTGGTAACCGAGTACAAGCGAGAGTTTATTAGGCTTAGTAAGTACGCTCAGGAGTGTGTTTCCACCAAGGCTATCATGTGGCTCACAAGACCACTTTATTCGGGACTACCCTGAGATGGCTGAGAAAGACAAGATTCAGATTGCAAGATCGGGCAACACTGCCACTAGGGGAGATCCCCGAGGAATACGGGGAATGCAACTAGTAGTAAAGGTGTAACTAAAGATTCAACTATAAGATCCGAGGCTAGAGGACCTGCTAGAGCCTATGCTATCCGTGCTCGTGAAGAAACGACATCTCCCGATATTATCACTGGTACGTTTTCTCTCTATAATACTAATGTAGTTGCATTGATTGATCCTGGATCAACTCATTCTTATGTTTGCATGAAATTGGTAGCTAGTAAGAGCTTACCTATTAAGTTTACTGAGTTTGTGATTAAAGTGTCAAACCCTTTAGGCAAACATCTATTAGTTGATAGAGTTTGTGAGAATTGTCCCTTGATGATTCGAGGTCACTATTTTCTGGATGATTTAATGTTGTTGCCATTTAATGAGTATGACGTTATTTTGGATATGGATTGGTTGACACTGCATGATGCGGTAGTGAATTATTGACGAAAAATTATTAAATTGAAATGTGAAAATGGTGAAATTCTTCGGATTGATTCAGATGAGTCGGGTGAATTACCTGTTGTGATCTCTTCGACGTCTGCCCAGAGATATGTAAGAAAATGTTGTGAAGCTTATCTAGCTTATGTGTTGAATATAAAAGTGTCTGAATTGAAAATTGAATTAGTGCCAGTAGTTTGTGACGATCTGGATGTTTTTCTAGAAGAGTTGCCTGGGTTGCCACCGATTAGAGAAGTTAAGTTTGGTATTGATTTAGTGCCAGGGACTTCATCGATATCGATTACTCCGTATAGAATGGCTCCGATTGAATTGAAAGAATTAAAAGTTCAGTTCCACGAGTTGAAAGATAAGGGTTTTGGGAGACCGAGTTTTTCTCCCTAAGGTGCACCAGTGTTATTTGTAAAGAAGAAAGAAGGATCTATGAGACTTTGTATCGACTATCGACAGCTCAACTAGGTGACTATAAAGAACAAGTATCCTTTGCCGAGGATTGATGAGTTGTTTGATTAGTTGAAAGGAGCGACAGTATTCTCGAAGATTGATTTGAGATCTAGCTACTATCAGATGAGAGTTAAAGAGTTGGATAAGCCGAAAACTACTTTCAGGACAAGGTACGGGCATTATGAATTTCTTGTTATGCCTTTTGGATTAACTACTACTCCTGCTATTTTTATAGACTTGATGAACCGAATCTTCCATCCATATTTAGACAAATTCGTGGTTGTGTTTATTGATGATATCCTGATTTATTCTCGAGATGAGACTGAGCATTTTGAGCACTTAAGAACTGTATTACAGATTTTGAGAGATAATAAATTATTTGCTAAATTCAGTAAAAGTGAGTCTTGGCTCCGAGAAGTCAGATTTTTGGGACATATCGTTTCAGGTGATGGTAGGCAGTTGTTGATTGGAAGTCGCCGAGAAATGTGTTAGAGGTTAGAAGCTCTTTGGGCTTAGCCGGCTATTATAGACGTTTTGTTAAGGGGTTTTTGATGATTTCTACTCCTATGACTAAGTTGTTGCAAAAAGATGTTAAGTTCGAATGGTCAGAAAAATGTCAGCAAAGTTTTGAGAAGTTGAAAGCATTATTGACTGAGGCACCGGGTTTAGTGCAACCTGAACCAGAAAAAGAATTTATGATTTATAGTGACACGTCATTGAATGGTTTGGGTTGTGTGTTGATCTAAGAGGGAAAAGTGATAGCTAAAGCCTCAAGACAGTTGGAACTGCACGAGAAGAATTATCTGACGCATGATTTGGAATTGGCCGCCATCGTTTTTGCTTTGAAAATTTGGCGTCATCATTTGTGCGGTGTGAAGTGCCACATCTATACCGACCACAAGAGCTTGAAGTATTTGATGACTCAAAAGGATTTGAACTTGTGACAATGGAGATGGCTCGAGTTACTAAAAGATTATGAGTTGGTAATTGACTACCATCCTGGAAAGGCGAATGTAGTCACAGACACTTTGAGCAGAAAGTCCTTGTTTTCCTTGAGAGCTATGAATACGAGGTTGACTTTATCTGAGGATAGTTCGATTCTAGTTGAGTTGAGAGCTAGATCGGTATTCCTTCAGCAAATTTTTGAAGCTCAGAAAAGTGATAGTGAATTGCAAGCCAAAAGATCTCAATGAGAAATAGTTTCACGGGGTTGACTTGGTTAGAAAAACCGAAGAAAAGTTAAAGGTAATTCGTGACTGTTTGAAAACCGCTTCTGATCGATAAAGGTCTTACACAGATTTGAAAAGAAAAGAGATCGAATTTTATATTGGTGGTAAAGTATTTCTGAAAGTATCTTCATGGAAGAAGATTCTGAGATTTGGTCGCAAAGGCAAATTGAGCCTGCGTTTCATTAGGCCATATGAGGTTATTGAAAGATTAGGGCCAATGGCATATCGGTTAGCTTTGTCGACAGAGTTGGAAAGGATACACAATTTATTTCATGCGTCGATGTTGCGATGTTATCGATCAGACCCTTCGCATGTGATTTCTCCAATAGAGGTTAAGATTAGACCCGATATGACTTATGGTGAAGAACCGATCAAGATTTTGGCTCGGGAAGTCAAACAGTTGAGAAATAAAAGTATTGCTCTAGTGAAAGTTTTGTGGCAACGACACGAGGTCGAAGAGGCTACGTGGGAACCTGAGGAAGCTATGAGAAAACAGTACCCAAACCTCTTTTTCGATAAGATTTTCAGGGATGAAAATCCCTAAATGGGGAGAGTTGTAACAGCCCGATTTTGGGTCTAGTCGGAACAGTGTTTTTGGGACCACAAATTCGACATAGTAAAATTTATTTTTATTATATTTTTATAGTCTACAGTTTTATGGAATGATCTTGTGAAAATTTCGTTCGAAAATTTTGACGTTTGGGCACTCAATTTAGTTAAAAAGACTAAATTGGAAAAGGTGCAAAATGTGTGTTCTAGAAGCTAGAGGTGTCTAATTGCTATGAAATTTCAAATTAGAGGTCCTTAGATGGTAATTTGAACATGGCCTGTAGCACGAGCGTGTTACAAGGTCACACGGGCATGTCCCTTGAACCACACGGGCGTGTGACCCCTGTAACATGAAAAATTTTCCAAGTTTTGTAAGATTTCCTAAAGTTCTCGGTTTAGTCCTGAACCACTTACAAAGTATGTTTTGGGCCTCGTAGGCTCATATAAAGGACTTTATGATTGAATGTGAAAGGTTTTAATTTGGACGCAAATTTATGACTCAAAATTGTATGAATACATGCGTTATAAGTCCGGTAATGCCTCAAGCCCTATTCCGGCGTTGAATACGGGTAAGGGATGTTACAAGATACTTGCCACAACGTCGGTAGCATCACCATCCTTATGTGTCCGTACAACATAAGCTTGTGCTAGTGCTGTGGCCTCTGCCTAGTGAGTAACAATATCATTTCCCTTTCTAGCACCACCTCTAGTAACAGAACCACCGTGTCTTATCCCATGGCCCCTAGATGCAGGCACAGACCTCTGAGAAGAAACATGAGTAGCATTATCATTCTTCAGAAATTTCGAGCAAAATGTTCTAAAGATCCACAATGAAAACAAGCTCGAGTTAGCTTCCAACATTCACCACGGTGCTTTTCCCCATTACGTTCACAATTTAGAATATCAGTGTCCATGGATGGACCTTGCACACTACCCGTGGACATAGTTGGTTGTCGATCACGGTTTCTATCAGATTTGTCAGACTTTAAAGTTGCTTTCCAGCCACCACGAAATTCCTTTGATTGTTTTGATTGTGGATGCGAGCTAATAGCTCCAAACCGCCTCCTAGAAGTGCAAGTAACCTCAGCCTTTTTATCAAGTCCCAAGGCTTATTCTACCATCTTTTTCTGTTCGACTATATCGAAAAATTCTATAATCCGATGCGATACCAATTGTACTCGTAGTTCATCTCATAGCCCATGTAGAAATCACTTACAAATTTTGATTTCAGATGGTACAAATTCAGCAGCGTATTTACTGAGTCGTACGAACTCCCGTTCATAATCAGCCACTGACATCCCACTATGCTCTAACAGTAAAAACTCTTGCCTTCTATCTTCTATGTATAATTCTCTGATGTATTTCTTTTGGAATTCCTTTTGGAAGAATTCCCAATTGGCATGTTCAATAGGTACGTGGTTTGTTACTAACTGCCACCAGGTATACGCTTCTCCTTGCAGCAAAGAAACAACACAAATTACACTTTCACGTGGGTTGCATTCAAGTTGTTGTAAAACACATTTAAAGGATTCAATCCAAACTTTCGTTGCTGAGGGATCAACCCCTTTCAACCCTAAAAACTCAGTGGCACCATATCTCCATAGTTCTTTTATCAAAGCCCGTCAAACAACAAGTGCAGGCACTGTAGCAGACGTAGTTCCCGCAACACATTGAAGTTCATCAGTAGTAGCTCTAAGTAGGTTTGAATCACCTGCTCCATCATTATTATCTAGCTCAACATTAGGTCGTTGAGCACCAGTTGTGTTAACATTCGGAGTTACCAACTTCGTTTCCTCACAATCGTCAGTATGCTCAACGTTAGAGTAAAACTCTTGTTTAACTTCATTATCAGAATTATATTTAACATCCAAATCCTGACTCAACTCGACTCAACTATTGTAACATCCTGAATTTTTGGGTCTATGCGTTTAATGTGTAGACATGTTTAATTAGTTAATATGAGAATTAGAGATGCAATGGGGCTCAAGGATTGAGCCGAGGCTTTGATTAAATATTTTGTATAGACACTTTAGGGGCTTAAATTAAAGTTGTAGTAGTTTAATTGACATATTGGGCTTGTGGCCCAGCAACTAGGGGCACAGTAAGGTGAGCTATAAGTGGCGTCACTAGTGCATGAGGAAGGCCCAAATTTTGGTTGCTTGAAGCCCAAGTTATAGGGCTCAATTTCGGCACTTAATTGAGTAAGGGGGGACGGCACAAGGCTATTTTTTTGGGGAATTTTATTATATTTATTTTATATGGATAATAAGCAGATAAAGGCTATTATTTAGGGATATAGCCTTTAAGGATAATAAGCAGATAAAGGCTATTTTTGAGGAGATAACAGATTAAGATAAGGGAAAAGGGATAGGAAGGAATCGATTTTCTATATAAAGAGGGGGTGTGCCGAAATTTTGAAGCCTCTCTTCTATTTTTCTTTTCTCATCTTCTTTCTCTCAAAAGCCGAAAGTCATTATCTTCTTCACCCTTTCTTTCTTTCTAAAATTTCTTAACCACTATTGTTATTCTTCTTCTAATATCTAAAAGCCGAAACTGCACCTGTTATTCTTCTTAATATTCATTGGCCAAATCACCCTTAGCCACCTTTTCAATTTTTAAATCTTCCAAAAGCCGAAATCACTAGGATCTCACCTCCTGAAGTTG
This sequence comes from Gossypium australe, assembly GCA_005393395.2. Lineage (NCBI taxonomy): Eukaryota > Viridiplantae > Streptophyta > Magnoliopsida > Malvales > Malvaceae > Gossypium > Gossypium australe. The sequence goes on along the minus strand of CM016625.1, from coordinate 47,186,295 downwards.
CCGAATCTTCTTTAGTGGAGTCTACTTGTGCCGAAATCTGAAGGAAACAATAGGTAAGTGTTGATTTTGGGATTTCAATGTTCTTTCAGCTTTTCAAAGTCCTTAGCCGAATGGCTATTTAGAAACTAATCCTTTATTTTACTATTATTTTCGGCATTTCGAGATTTGAAGAAGGAGTCAATCGCATAGATCCCTAAGTTATAGAATCGTGATACTTTCAGGATTTCAAGGTAAGAAATTTTATTGAATTTAGTATATAAAATCGGGTAGAATACTAACTATGGCCGAATATAGGAGAGGCCTATTTTCACATCTTTCCGGCTTTTTGAAGCAAAGCGTAGATCAGTTTAGCAAGGGTATCTACATTAATCAGGTGTGTAATACTTCCCCACCATCTAGATCTAATCATAAAATGCATGATCATAAGATTTATATGTTTTGATAATTGCCAACATCTCGGTTTATTGATGAAAGCCCAAGGAGGGTAAAAGTGGATCACCAGGTTAGTAAATAATCTGTTTAAATGTTATAAGTAAAATGCTTGTATGTGATTGCATGGGTTGGGTTGATGAAAGGAGGAAGTTATACGTTATATGTGTAGCGGTTTTACCATGATCTGATGTAGCGGCTAATGCCGTGAATTGTTATACGGGCTTCGGCCATTAAATGTTATACGGGCTTCGGCCATTATATGTTATAAGGGCTTCAGCCATCATATGTGGATGGGCAGCATGACTGCTATCTTGGCGTGTAGCGGTGTGGGTCGATTGTAGAAATCCCCAATGGTGTGAATGGCTGGTACGGGGGCGTGTAGCGGATGGAAACCTAGGATTTGGGTTGGGCTTGCATATTAATTTTTATTATGTATATTAAACTGTTTATTTTGTTTTATGGGGCTAAGGCCCACATCTAATGGTGCATGAGGGTTGCACACTGAGTCTCGCGACTCAACCAATTAATTAATATTTCAGGTAGCACTTAGTGCATTAGACCAGGCTGGAGAGGAGCGCAAGGTGGCCATGCAAAAGAACATCTAGATCCAGCAAAAAGACTCAAGTTATTATTTTATATTTTTAATTAATGGATTTTAAATCTCGTTGTAATAAGGCCATGGGCCACTAGTTTATATTTTGTTTTATTTTGGGCTTTAATTACTTTTAGTTATTTAAATTCTTATTGAACTAATGCATGTATTTAAATTTGGGTTTTTAATTCATAAAGGCATATTTTATTTAAACTATCAACTACTTATTTTTTTGAATAAAAGGATAAACTTTAGAAAAATATTTTCTGAAAATACGACATGTTTTCCAAAATTTTCTTAGTGACATACCAGATCCGGTCATGGTGTTTGGGCCGGGTTTGGGGTGTTACAACTATGGCATGTACATCTAGACTCAATTATGAGTTTTATTTAGTCTGAGAATCGGCTAAACCTGTAGCACTAATACCATTAAATGTAAGACCCCTAACCCCTCTCCGTCATCGGATTAGGATCACGGGCATTACAAATAAATCAAAACAAATAATCAATCATAATTAAACATGTAAGTTAACCATTAACATTATAGTAAACAAGGGTAGGTCACGTCATTCTAATATTTTCATATTAGAATCTTATAAAATCAAATAATGTATCATGCTATGCAATGCTAAACTTGGTCTTCCACTGCCTACACTCTTATCTCAATTTATCCCTTCTTGAATGCTAGAAGTCGAATACATACAAGACTATTGCAATTATTAGCATAAGAATATTAGTCCACACTCCGACCATATTTTTTTTATCTTCGATGATGTTAATAGAATGCACTTAATTTAGGTTTTCTAATTCATTCCAAATCACAGTAAAAGTTCCTTTTACAACCCCTATTTCGAGTCTATTAGCCTTTAAAAATAGTTTAAAAATAGGTAGGGACAAATTTGAAACAATTTTGAAAGTTTAGGGCCATTTTCAAAAAAATTCCTAAAATTAGGAGACACACGGCCGTATGGAATGCCCCACGCCTTGTGACTCTCAAAATTAGGACACATGACAGCGTCCCATCCCGTGTCCTTACCTGTGTAACTCACTGACTTGAGACACACGGCCATGTCCCAGCCCCTTAGCCCGTGTAACTCACTAACTTGGGTCACACGGCCATGTCCCAGGCCATGTGTCAGCCCATGTGGAAACTGCCTTTATACTATTTTTCAACACGCCCAGGGCACACACCTGTGTGAGTTACTTGTGTGTGGCACACGACCGTGTGGCAGACCGTGTGTACCTATATGTACCTTAAAACTCAACTTTACCATTTCTAACTTACTTGGACACTAAGCAACTCAATTTCCAATAATTTGACCTACTCAAAACACGATTAAACATGCTCAAAATATACCAAATCCATCACCTAACATGCCTAACCAATGTACCTTCATTGGTACCACATTTTATATTTTCAAACATTTCAACAATGCATCAACCATTCAAGACTTTCATCCATACCAAATTTACCAATATTGAACTAACATTTAGCTATTTAGGATATCAAGCTTTAAAACTAAATACATATACTAAAACCTAACTTCAACCATAACATATATACATATAAACATCAATTCACTTGAAATCCAAAAAATCATCACACTATCAACCAAAAGACCTCCTAGGTACATGCCATTACAAAATATAACATCACCACACTTGAGCTAGGGATTTGTCATTTGATCCTAGATCGGAGATGAGCCGAGGAGTACGTAACCTAGGCACGGAAAATAAAACCGACGTTAAGTATAACTTAGTGGTATTTCTATAATCCGAACAATTTAACTTAATAAGAGTAATCAAAATGTGAGAATGTAAAAAGAAATATTATGTACTTATGTTTCAAATCAATGATACAAAATTTTCCCATTCTTTATTACATCCTCTAAATTCCACATGTTCAAGTACATATATATCAAAGGCATTTCATATAGCATTATTCATCTCTTTGATCATTACTTGAATTCATTCCAAGTTTCACATCTCATTTCATCATTTCATATCACATTTCTCATCTTTTCCAATTCAATATTTCTCATCCTGGCCATTTCAATATCAATCACATAAATTATTATTAAATTTTCCCCTATTAACACGAATCAAAATTGGATGGATACACGGATTGAACCTTAACATGACTCAGACTTGGACGGATACACGGATCGAATCAACACACCAGTTTGGCACCCAGTGCCTCATCGGATAAAATCGAAGTAATAACTGCACCCAGCGTTATATAAATTGACACCCATTGTGTCATTGATTAAACCGAAACAAATTAGCACCCATTGCCTCATCAATTTGAGGTCAAAGAAATCCTTGAACTCTTCCTATCCTATAGCATGCAATCTATATCCGACTCAACCCGATATAGTTAATAAGGTTTCATTTCACTTTTCAATACAACTAATGTCTCAAATTCACATATATATATGTTATCACATATAAACATATATTCAATTCAATCTTAATATTTCAATAAATTCATAATATACCAAAGCAATACATTTCAATTGAATATGAATTCAATTCAATTTGAAAGTACAAAAGTACTCACCTTAAATGCTTAGCATATGCAACAATTCAAAATGCAATAATTTATAACTTAGCTCGGATTATAGAAACACAAACTGTTAATTCTGAGCTATTCGACGTCGATTTTATCCTCCCCCTTTTTGCTCGAGGTTCCGGTATGGCGTTAGCTATGAAATAAAACAATTAAAATACATTAATATTTCACAATTCAATTTCACATTAAAATTTCAATTTTCACACTATATTTTGTTTATTTTTCAATTTAGTGCCGAAACCGAGACTAATTTTAACCTCCACATTTGAACTCAAATTTTTATACTAATTTCACTATACACTAAATTTAGCTTCCTCTTTTCCAGTTCGTCCCCTTAATTTTGATTTTTTCTCAATTTAGTCCCTATTGCTCAAAATCAACAATTTATTCCACAATTTAGACCTTTTCCATTTCTAACTTAAAAATCTATTTATTTAATCCTTAATACTTAAACTATTCAACTATGTCAACATCTAAAATCTTGAACAATACTAAAAGTTACAACATGGGTAGGGTAGTCCTAGGTACCAGGATTCCAAAAATGTAAAAATTACAAGAAAAGGACTAAATTGCACTAACCAATTTGAGCTTGAACCCTAAGGTCCCTGGTGACGTGCGTTACTCTTCTTCTGTTCTTCTTTCTTTTCTTTTCATTTTCTTTCTAATTTTTTCATGTCATTCTCTTTATTTCAATTTATAATTCAACTTTTAACTCATACACGATTTAGTCCCTGTACCTTAACAACTCCTAATTTCATGAAATTTACTAATCCAAAAATTAATTCACTACTAAACTAGCCTTGTAAATATTTCAATATTTATATGTTTGATGTATGGGTACGGAGTCCCAGAAATAAACTTTTCGACACCCCTAACTATCAGGTCGTTACATTTTCTTACCTCACCTTTCTTATATTTTGTAAGCGTTCTTACCATAATCGTAATCATTCGACTTACTCGTGGTCCTGAACTCATGACTTAGTTTCTTTTCACTGTGACTAGGGTAGACTTCGTTCGTTTCTCAGTATGAAATTTTCTTCGCCACTCTTTAATTATCGCAAGCTCGATAGCTGCACTTTCCTTCAGAGTTCACCTATTTGACGTTGCCTTTGTACCATTGTCCCTAGATCATTTCATAAACAATGCCACCAAGGTGTATTCTTGACTTCAATTTCTTTCCTTGTAACTCCCCCAGACCTGGCCCAGAAGTTATGGCCGAATTCGGGAATGTCACATAAAAGGCATAATTCAAAATGATTTTGCTAAGTTAAAATTTAAGACCCAAAAGCCCAAAATCCCTGAGTCTTGTTAAGTAATGATAAAAGCCCATTTAATTATTTTAAGTATTCCAAAAACCATGTTTAAGAAATTTTATTTAAGTTTAACCATTAAGTAAACAGTTGAACAATGATAACAAAACACAAAAACTAAAGTCAAATCGGAGTACAAGGCCTTATTACAACCAACAAAAATAAAGTAATTAAAATCATGTCCTTTGAAACAAATAAACAAAACTCCTAAACATCTTGTAGTGTGGCCATCTCCGAGTCCTCTCCCATGTCGAGCCGTCTACCGAGGGTCACCTGAACATTTAATAAAAGGGTGTAAGTTTCAAAACTCAGTGTGTATGACCCTTGGTAACCAATCAACATGCAAATATCACATTGGGCCTAAGCCCTATCAAATTCGGTGGTCTTGGGCCTTAGCCCGCAATGACCTCACATCACATCAGTATCACATGAATGCAATACACCCATCCCAAATCCAACCTTACACTCCTGTGGGGATATAAATATCAATCTACCCATCCCTGCACTCTAAAGGTATCACCAGCAGCGGCACTACTCAAATGTTGCAGCAAAGCTGCTATAATGGGCTTGAAGCCACTGGTGGATCCACAGTTGTTAAGCGACTATGCGATCCTCAAATCTTCCTCCGTATCATCAAAACCCACCCAAGTGCAACATATATTTCATGAATGCAACATACACATTTCCACACATTAGCACCTAGGGGTATTTTAGTCATTTCACTACCCAGGGGTATTTCCGTAAATCTACTCTACAGGGGTATTTAGGTAATTTTACAAATCTACGAATATTTTGGAAATTTCCAAACTAACGGTATTTTGGTAATTTTCAAATCAGGGGTATTTTGGTCCCTCTCGGGTTTTAGTTGTGACCTTTGGCCCATTAACAAGTCCTTGTGACTAAAGTGAACAGACACTACGCATCAAGTAGGATTCCAGAAAAGAGGAGGTGGGTCGCTAGGACCGCTTAAGTACCAAGCTCTCCCTAGATCCAATCCTAGACATGCATATGTCCATTGCCACACTCTAACCTAGTGACTTGTCCCCGGACATGTTGATTATTAAATTAAGTCTTATGCGGTTTAAGAGTTGTTCAGAACTAGGTCTAAAGTCCATCAAACCCTAACATACTTGTCTACGTCCCCATAAAGCCCATCAAGCCCATTTCACGTTCATATAGCCCATTATGCCCAAATCACATCCTTATGGCCCATTAGGCCCAGATCTCATTCAGATGGCCTATTAGGCCCAAAAAAATTCCAGATCATGTAACATGCATGACTAACTCAATTCATATAACCAAATCAATCAATCTCATCAAATTTAGCCTCAGGACTCACCGGGCCCACTTAGCCACTTTTGACTTTCCGGCATTGCCGATATCATGTGTGTGTAGTGTTTGTACACACCTGGTTATTGCGACGTGCTATACTATCCTTGGTCTTGAACCTACAACCAACTAACATTTAACCAATCACCCATACTTAATCAAAATATTTACCAAAAGCCGAAGCCTTACCGTAACCTTATCGTGTGCCACCGTGTTCTAAGAGCCCTTCCTTAGCTACTAATCACGAGTATGCCATAGATCTACACTCACACATACACCATCAAACTTCAAGTGACTTATAATCCACACAACTCACCCCTATAGATCATACTCACATTCGGCCATTTACTTAAATCATAATCTAGTTGAGTACACTTACACTTTGCTAACGATCCTTACCACGCTTGCGATCTCTGAACCATACCCTTGATACAAGATTAACGACAATGAGAAGTTATATAGCCCTTCAGCTTTTAACAAAACACACTAAGGGGTTAACTGAACACTTACCAAATCCACTTTTGATCTTGCGGCCTAGATAGCTACTGAACGAGATTCGGCTTTTAACCTTGACTGATAGTGGATAACATTCGATTTGTGATGGAGGAAAACAACAAATATTCGACACTAATAGGGATTTCGGCAAGAGAAGATATGATACTTCGGCAATAAAAGAGTTTGGCTATGAGAGAATTCGGCAAAAAGGGATTCGGCTATAAGAGATTTAGGCAACAAGGCAAGGTATTTTCGGTTGTGGAAAAATAAGGTTTCGGTAAGGAAAATAAAAAGAATGGAAAATTCAAAATTACCTAGGACCCCAAATTTGGCACACACACATTTATATAGCCTATAGCCGAAACTTAGCCACCCCTAAAGTCCAATTCGGCACCACTTCATCCACTGCTCATCTCCTAATTTTTCTCCATGATATCTCCCTTATCCTTCTCCTAAATTCTCTCTACTGATCACTTCTCCTTAGAGTCCCTCTACACGCCACTTCTAGCCTTCTGGAAGCCTAAAATTAAACTCCAAAATAAAACTAAGCTAGCACTTGAACCTCAGACCTCCCTGCATGCATATGTCGCCACCTCCCTACACCCTAGTGGCGTCACTTAGCCACTTTACCACAGGCTTCTTTGTGCCACTTTTCACTTATTTTTATTTAAAAGCCCACTACTCACAACCCTGATTCCTTAATTATTTAAGAATCCTCCACCACAAAACTCGAACCCAGAGCTTCTCCACCACACCTAGACGCTCTAAATTCATTAAACCTTTAAAGCCGTCATGTCATTTGTCATTTTCTTACTCACTTAAAAATTTTATGAGACCCAAAGCCCAATAGGCCCAATTCTACTTGGCCCAAATTTGGGGCGTTATATTCCTTGTCTCTAAAATCTTCAAACACTCACTTGATCCACATATAGCCACAAAGGCATCCACTTAACTTAGATAGCCACAAAGGGGTCCATATACATATACAAGATAACCATAGAGGCATCTATACAAATAGATAGCTACAAAGGAGTCCATATAACATCAGATGGCTACAAAGGCGTCCACTTATAATAGACTTTGCCACGAAGGTACACTTAATAGATACAACCACAAAGGCTCTTATACAAAAGAATTAGCCGCTAAGGCTTTACTTTATTAGAATCAGTCACGAAGGCTCTTCTCATAACAAAACAACCACAAGGGCTTCTGCATATAACATATTCAGCCACAAAGGCTCACATATAACATATTTTTCTACTAGGGCTCACATATAACAAAAAACAGCCACATAGGCTTCCACATATCAGAGAACATCCACAAAGGCTTCCGCATTATAGATAACATCCACAAAGGCTTCCACTTTTTGGTAAATGGCATTTTTGACAATAGAGATTTACCTAAACTCAATGTCTTGAGGTTTTCCACTCATCGCATGATACTTGCCCAACCATCCTTTAGCTTTCCCCCCATGACGCTATAGTCCTAAACTAGGTCTTACACTATATGGTTTTCATTTGCCATATGATGCCATAGGAAACAGGTAGGCCTTACACTATATGGATTTCACTTATCATGGTTAGAATTTTTGTTTACTATCCTGACAGACTCACATGCAAGCAAACTATTTATGTAGACTCATACTTGACAAACTTACTCTTCTAGACATGAAACTTATACAGATACTCGTTCATGTTTCAAGTGCGTTTATGCTTGTACATATTCACTTATAGTTGGCAGAATCATATCATTAGGCTCATGCCTTCTCACACATTCATTGTGCACACATTTCTTTTCTTAGTAGAGGCGTGTTATTGTTTAGGCAGCAAGCCACTCATGCAAACTTATTAGATTCACATTTTCATAGAACTAACATATCACACATGCATAACTCATCAAGCATTCATCTTTATAGAATTGACATATCACATTGGAAACACAAAAATATACACACTTTTTCATGCCCTTTTTAACCCAAATTCATGCAAGTTCGGTAAAATTATTGTTGAAAAATATATAATTATTATAAAATAATTATTCTGTACTTAAATTATTAACATAATGAATTGTAATTAATTTTATAATTAATTTTGATTAATTTTGATTATTTTCGACAGATTTGCACAAAGGGCAAAAAACGGCTCGGCAGACACTGCTAGAAGCACAAACCTAGAAGTAATTTTGAAGCATCAAGGCAAATTAATTATTCAACTTAAGATGGACAAAATTATGTGTATTAATTCATAATATAATTAATTTTAATTTATATCCAATTTAATTTGGGTTGAATAAATTATTATTAATTAATTATGAAAAGTGGCCTAGTTGAGCTGAACCGAGAAAAAACCGAACCGACCGATTACTGGGCAGCCCAAAACCGTCCCACATGCTGACCCAATCAGCTTGTTTGGATGATTAATTAGCTTGCAAAATGGCCCTTAAATACTTGTTCAAATTGTAAACAAACCCCTCCACTATTTGTGTCTTTCTAGGTTTGCCCTTACCTTAAATATAGCAAGTTTGAAAACTTCAAACTTGCCACATGTGTGGCTGGCCATGGGAGGGCTCTTTGGCTGCTGTTTTTTGCTATTTTTAGCAGCCATATCAACCTATAAAAACCCCCCTTGGCTGCTCATTTCAAACACACCTCAACTTTCTCATCTCTTTTCTTCTCTCTCAATTTTCTCTCTTCATTTCCCATCCATTTCCCTTTATTCTCTTGCCAATTTCACCTCTTGAAAAAGAGTCATTCATCCATCATTTGGATTAGCATTGAAGTGTTCGTAGCAACCTCGGTTCGACAAGAATAAGTGGAGAAGGAAGAGTGGAGCAAACTAGTCAAGTCACGGAGAAACACCGGATTTGATTCTTGTTCCCTATCCTTTTACTCTTTGTTGTTGTTATGATGAACATGTCTATGAATATTTGTGATGTTGAAATGTTTAAATTAATTGATATGGCTTAAATTTAATTCGTGTTAGGTTGATTGCATTTCGGCTACTTCATTTATTAAAATTGTGTTTGTGTTGTTATAGGTCTCGGTAAGATGTTTGATTAAGTAAAATTATGACTAAGTTATTCTTACATTACAATTGTAAGGTAACTAATGAATTAATTATTTAAACGGATTGAAATTGTAATTAATGGACACAATACTTAATCAGTGCATGTTTAATCATCTAAGGTAGCTGAGGTTTGAATTAGCAACGACATCTAACGATACATTTGCCTTGCATAACTTGCAAGATTATTCTGATTAAACTGTTTCAAGGTAGAAATACATTGTTACCTCATGTAATCTTTTATGTGCTGATGAGATTGAATTAATTGTTTGAATTGGCATAGAGATATGTACAAGAGATTATTTTAATTTCATAAGTATGTATGTGCATTAACACATTTGCTTATTAAAATCTGTTTAATCGGTTGAATTGGCATAGAGACATAGTCAAGAGATAAATAGATTTTGGTAGGTAAGTATGTTCATAAGTTAGAAAATTATCGAGTTGTTGTGCATTTATTCGAACAATATAAACATGAGTTTAATAATTCTAAGTTAAGAAATGTAATTAATCTAACACAATTATGTCATCTTAATTGAAATCAGCTATTGAAATCGTGCATTAGAACTTATTCTATTTTATTTATTTTACTTTTTTTTTATAGTTTTTAATCACCTTTCAAATCAAAATATTTTTCTTCACCAAAGTATTTTAAATTGTATTCATAAATTATTATTTTCACAGTCCATGTGGGTACAATAACTCGACATTTACTTGTCACTTTATTACTTGTTACGATTGCGTACACTTGCACATTTCCGTCGTTCCACACATTTCCATGCCCTTCTTTCTCATTTTACAAACAGTCATTAACAGAAAGATAAACATATAAACATACAATCATACATGTACACATAAGGAGATCAGTTAGAGATTCGCGAGGTACCAACCAAAGCTTCACGATATCCTCACATAAAACCTCACCTTAACAACTTTGTGCTACTCTCTTTTGGCAGATTTAAGCATTAGACCCAGACTCCCATTGAGTTGACCAACAGCCCCTAAATGTTAAACCATAAAAATGAAACATCCCCAAAAAATTTCGGAGTCTTAAACAGTGATAAATATATAATAAATTAGTCAAAATTTTGAGAAAAGTTAGAAACTGGAAACTTAAAGAGTTATGAGACAAAAAAAGATAGGTGCATAAAATATTTGGAAAAGTATAAATATTAATATAAATTTATTTGGGGAAACGATTAAATTAATGAAAATTATTGAGACAAGGTGAGAAAATTGGGTTTTGAAGGATTAAATTAAATTGATGAAAAAGGAGGAGAGACTAGAGGTGAAAATATACCAAAGGAAATAGGACACATTGGTGTTATTATAGAAAAAGTGAAAGGGTAAAATGGTAAAATAATTAAAAATATAATTATGAAAAAGTAATGGCTTAATTGTAATTAAGTGGAAATGGCAAGATGAGAAATAACAGAAAAAGATATTTTTGTATAGATAAATTGATGGAAGAAACTAGAGGAATGGAGAAAAGAAAGGATGAAATGGTTATAAAAGGCCATCAGCCATAGTGTTTCACGTCAGCCGCCATTTTTACACAATTTCAACTTTTATTTTTCTTTCAATTTAGTCATTTTGATCAAATACAAATCAATTAAACTTGTTTATTCCAAATTTCTTCAAGATTAGTGAGTAAAATTAGTAGTGAAGTGTAGTAACTACCCAACTGTTAAAAGAAATGCATCCATACTTGTCTCAGAGGAGAGAGAAAATAATAATTAGTGTTGAATACAAGTGATTAAGGTAAGAAAGTTAAACTTCTCTTGAAATACATGTTGGTTTTATTTGAAAAACATGAAATATGATATGTGAATATGATTTAAATGTGTAAATATTGTGTATTTTGATATGGAAAAATGAAGAAAAAGTGAAGGGAAGTGAGAAACAAGTAGAGTTAAAGCAAATGAGGAGCTAAAGGAGGAAGAAGTGGAAGAAAGCTTGATTCCATATTTTGAGTTGTAATTACAACTAGATTCTTACTTGTTTGATTATGAAGTTAATTGTTAGAATGAATATAATTTTAATATGGTATTTAATTAAAAATTTATAAGTTGAATAAGTGAAGAATAAGGCTTGATAATGATTAAATTGTAACACCCCAAACCCGGCCTAGACGTTATGGCCGTATCTGGCAATGTCACACGATAGTGTTTTTGAAACCTCGTTGTTACGATGAAAACATTCCATGTTATTATCTTTAGTAAACCTTTGTTAGAACTTAGGAAGTCATCTATATTCATTTAAAACATTTGTTTCGAAACATCCCTCATTGCGGAAGCTTTAATAAAATAGTTTAGGTGATCATGTGTAACACCCCAAACCCGACCCAGAAGTTAGGCCCGAATCTGGCGTGTCACATTGAAGTGTTTTTCGAAAACCATGTTTTCATTAAAAACCCTCCTTAATATTTAAAAACTAAAGTCTCAGTTAGTGCTCGTTCAATTTCAAAACGTGGTTCATTGAAAAGTTAATCACTTTTAAAAATGTTATTAACTTCGTTAAAAATCTCTTTTAGTTGCAGAAGCTAATTTAAGGTAAAGAAGTTTAAAACGTATGTTTTTAAAAAATAGTTATTGGGTTGAAAACTTGTCTACGTCTAACAGATATAAAACTTAAAAAAAATCCCAAATTCAGAATTAAATCCAGTGAGGCCTTATTGCAGAAATTAAAACCTAAAACGGAATTTAAAACATGTATAAAGTCCAAAGCATAACAGCCCCAGTCTTATGGCCACCTCCGAGTCCCTCGCAGCATCGATCCTCCTAACGCTGGGATTACCTGCACAGTTAAAAACGGGGTGAGTTTACGAAAACTCAGTGTGTAATCCTCTTGCTAGAGTAACAGTTAGTATACAAAAACTGAAACTGAAACAGTCTGGGCCAAAGCCCTTTAACAGTAACAGTACAGTACAGTCCAGTTCAGAACATACGTGGGCCAAAACCCACTACAATATCATTTGGGTCACAACCCATAATAGAATCAATTGGGCCCAGCCCAAACCAATACAGAACAAGTGGCTCTAAGCCCAGTACAATGACAAATCTCATAAACAGTTATGAAACAGTATGAGGATGCTTCCCACCCCGGTCCAGCCAACACACCACCCGTACCAACCCTACACTTACGTGCGGATAAAATTGACCCACCCAGCCAACACACCAAGCTTAGCATCGGTTGCGCACTAAGTCAACAGAACGGCTCAGCGCCTTGGACAGAACGGCTAAAAGCCATAAACATCGCAGCAACGCTGCTAGTTAACAGACGGCTAAAAGCAATAAACAGAACCATAATCAGGATGGCACAGAGCCATAATTAGGATGGCACAAAGCTATCAGTAACTGTAATAAGTTTGGCACATAGCCCTCTGCGACGGTAATATAACTGGCACACAGCCAGGGTAATTATGATCGACACAGGGCCATCAATATATATGTTAGGCACATAGCGACAGGTAAATACAATTGGCACAAAGCCATAATCAAAATGGCACAGAGCCATATTTAGGTCGGCACAGAACCAAAATCAGATTACGCGGCTTTAAACTGTCCGTCGGTCCACAGTCATGCGACCCTATCAGAACTTCCTTCGTATCAATGTCCCAACCCCATGCAATATGTCGTGTATGTCATGCTCAATCATTATACGTGTATGCAAAATGGCCATGCTCAGTAACAGTCATTTAGACATATATTAAAAGCATTTCAGTCATACAACCACCGTCAAGTTAGTTAAAACACAATCATACAATCCCAGTCAAATCATAGCACAAGTCAGTCATTTACCCACAAGGGCAAAATAGTTATTTTACCCTATAAGGGTATTTCGGTAATCCTACCCTATAGGGGTATTTAGGTAATTTTACAAACTGAGGTATTTCGATAATTTCACAAATTGGGGGTATTTCGATAATTTCACAAATCAGGGGTATTTTAGTACTTTCACAAATCGAGGGTATTTTGGCAATTTCATAAATCGGGGGTATTTCGGTAATTTTACAAATTAGGGGTATTTCGGTAATTTCACAAATCGGGGGTATTTCGATAATTTCACAAATCGAGCGTATTTCAATAATTTCACAAATTAGAGGTATTTCGGTAATTTCACAAATTGAGGGTATTTCGATAATTTTACAAATCAGGGGTATTTCGGTAATTTTACAAATCGAGGGTATTTTGGTAATTTCATAATTCGAGGGTATTTTGGTAATTTCACAAATCGGAGGTATTTTGGTAATTTCACAAATTGAGGGTATTTCGGTAATTTCACAAATCGAGGGTATTTTAATAATTTTACAAATCGGGGTATTTCAGTAATTTCACAAATCCGGGCTTAACAACCCAACACCGTCGCCTCGAGCGACTTAAGTAACCCCAAATGGCACAGCCCAAACAACAGTTACCACATCACATACATTTTATCCGTATGGGCCCACCGACCCATTTCAGTCCAACGAGGCCCAGAATAGCCCAAGACCACGAGAGCGTTCATGGTGGCCTTTACAGACTAATGCCCCTGTTCGTGGGCTCGGTTCACCACACGCACGATCGCCCGCTCGTGTGGCATCATACGCCATATTTCTGGCTTTTCGGCATTTTGCCGATCTACAGTCATAGCAGTGTAAACAACACATAATTTCGGCTTTTCAGCGATCCTCGAATACCGCATACAAATACACACACCTATTGACTTTCCCGCCGACTATCGAATACAGGGTACTGTTACACACCTAATCACGTAGAGTACTAAGGATTCACGATCTCCAGAACCTACATTCAAACATAACATTCAGTTAACCACTAAACAAATAATGTTAAGAAAAACTCTTAGCAACCACCTAACAGAGAGATCGATACCACATGCCTTGACTAGAGCGATCGACTGTGATTTGGCTAGTTAACCCAAAGTTTGATCAGCTACCCTTCCGCATCCTAGCGGAAAATCCCGAACAGCTGACACCTTATGCCGTTTAAACTTCAGAGTAGAGGCTACGCGCTCAATCTTAGCCGGCACCTTTGCCGTCACTTTACTACTAGAATCCTCTTTACCCAACGAGAGTTCTTGATTGAATAACAAAAGAGTTTCAATCGCTTCTGAAATGCTCGCACCCCGTCACTTCTTGTAGAAATCCAAAAACCCAATGATCAACTTAGGAAACTAACATTCGGTAATCAAAGAATAAGATGGAGGAGTATTCGGCTTTTAGAAAAAGTAGAAGAAACAGATTTGAACACATATTGCAATAACAGAGAAACAACAGAGAGAACTTATGAGTACCTATCGATTCCTCAGAACCCTTGCAAGACCGAAACAACACCAATGGCAGAGCACTAAAACAGTCAGCCAATAATAGGGAGAGAAGCAGAATATTCAGCCAAAAGAGCAATAAGTAGAGGGTAATATCGAAAGAGAAAAGAGAAAAGATGGAGAAGAGGCAATCGACTAGAGGAGAATAAGGAAAAAGAAAAGAATGAAACCGAGGGGAAAAGGGAAAATATAATCGGCTAGACAAAATGTAAAACAGAAGAGGTGAAAAAAAAGAACAATTCGGCAACTCAAACTAGTTTTTCCCAAGGCAAAAGTGACCGAAACCAAACCAAAAATGAGAGAAACTATCCTAGCCGAATTTCCTATGCTTCCCTTTACAATTTCGGCACAACACTCCCACACAGTTCAAACTCCTTGTTTTTCTCCATAAATCACTCCCTTAATCCCTCCACCGAATTTTCTCCTTGATTTACTCCAACTCCCCATTCAAATTCAATTCAAATTCTTATGACCAATTCAACTACAGAGTTCCAGTCCAGTTCCAACACCTCTCCAGCTCAAGCAGGAAAATAACATACAATTGTGCACGCCATGCCTTGAACCTAAGACTCATTGCCACAAATGTAGCGCCACCTTGCCACTAGGTCACCCACTCTCTTTGTGTCACACTTTACCTTTAATAAATTAAAAGGTCTAAAGGCCAAAGACCAGGTTCCTTTAAAAGAAAAACCAAAACAAATTGCAAGAGCCAAGACTTGAACCTAGGCTCCCTTACAACCTTAATGACACCACAATCACTAGACCACATGCTTCCTTGTGTCATTTTTTATCCTCAAATATTAATAAGTCCTTCCAACCCACACCAAGTTCAATTTTAGGGAAAACTAAAATTTTTTCTATAGCCTAGATTTGAACTCAAGACCTCCCAAAACACTCCCATCACTCCTAAAGCACATAGCTAGTAAAGCAAACATGCAATTAGTGAAATTTTTCTCACACAACTAAAATCCAATTGCTCCGCTGCTCAAAGCCTATTTCTTCTAAGCCCAAAATTCGGGGCGTTACATCATGCGTTTAGAAATTACTTTATCTTTTTGAAAATCAAATTTTTTACGGCCAACAGGTATAAATCCATAAAGTAAAATAAATAAATAAAAACCCAAATTTAAAACCAAAGTCCTAGAGGGTCCTCAAATTACAACCCAAATAATCAATAATAATCAAATCGTAAATCGTAAATTGAAAACTATAAAGTCAAAAAATTACTGTGGTCACCGCTGAGTCCTCCGTCGCACCAATCTGTCTAAGTTTGGGGATTACCTGTGCACATTAAACAAAAAGGGTGAGTTTACGTAAACTCAGTGTGTAATCCCACAGAAACAAACAAACAATCAATATTCACAATGCACAGTTGAACAGTCTTGGGTTTAAGCCCTTTTCATTATTAGTGACAATTTGGACCTTAGCCCATCTTAGTACAGTGTCAAAATGCAGTAGGGCCTTAGCCCATCACAGTATCAGTAGCAGTAACTATTATGCAGTAGCAAAATCCTACCCAACCAGCCTCTACACACCATCTCCTTCCAACCCTACACTCCATGTGGGGATATAATCAACCAACCCATCCCTACACTCCAAGTAGTATTGAATGCGGCATAATACAGTAGTTTATAGCTGAGCTGCCAGTAAATTAGGCTTAAAGCCTTTCAGTACACTCTCTCCGAATAACAACCCCCAACCCAATGCAATGCAACACACAATGGATGACAAGCTATTATGCAATTTCAGTACATATATTCAGTTTAGATATTAACATGCCCAATACAGATATCATTCAATCAATTTCACACATTTAGGGGTCTAAGTAGCGCTAACCGACCCTACAGTAGGTTCACGATAGACTTGGGCGACCCGTGCAACCTTAAAAAATATTTCGATAAAAATGGGCCCACACGCCCATGTGTCCCACTCAGCCCAAATTGGCCTTGGCTGTGTGATCCATTTTTTAAAGTAACCCATGCTAGCTCTGTAACTGCCCGATTTTGGGGCTAGTTGGAACAGTGGTTTCGGAACCACTAATCCAAGGCTGGAGAAATTATTTTTAATATTAGTTTATGTGTTATAGCATGATTATATGAATTCATGAAAATTTTTGTGAATTAATTTTAGTGATTGCATTCTTAATTTTGAAAAAGGACTAAATTGCATAAAGTGTGAAAGTTTTGTTCTACAAGCTATAGGTATCAAATAGCTATAGAACCTTAAATTGGAGGTCTTTAATGAGAAAATAGGCCCTTATGATAAGGATGGCCGGCCATAGGGGACAAAAAAATGAAAATTGGTCAAAGTTGGTGGAATTAGGTGGCTTAATTGATGAAATAAAATGAAATAAAATAAAGAGAAGAAAAGATATCATTTTTCATCTTTCTTCTCTCCACCGATTTTTCCCCAAAGAAAATAGCCATGGAAGCTTGAAAATTTTCAGCAACTTATAACCCTTGCAAGTAAGTGATTTTGGTGGTTGTTTTTTTTTTATAATTTTTGTACTTTTAGAACCCCTATAGCTTAATCTAACTAATAAGGTGACTATTTTGCAAAATGGTTGAGAGTCTAGGGTCTTACCATGTGAGTATTCATGTTTCTTGCTGAAATTTTATGGATGAAAATGAATCTTGGTTGTTAAGTAAACAACTTTTGTGAAAGGATTTTCCATGAAAACAACTAAAATGGACCTTTTTGTAAAGTTTGTAAAATAGGTAGTAAATGTGTGAAATAATTAGATTTGTGAGTTTCTATAAGATTAAAATAGATTTGGCTATGCTTGGTTAATGAGGAAATTTGATGAAAATCGATTTACGAGCCTAGGGGCAAAACCATAATTATGTGAAAATTTAGGGGGCAAAACAGTAATTTTGCCAAAGTAGGAATTTTGAAATTTCTTGATTAATGTGGTAATTAAATGAGTGAATTTTATCATTATAGTTCAAGAAAAACAGAGTCCAGACCTAGACCGGGGGGAAACCAAGCTAGTAGACTAATTCAATTTAGTCGCTCACTTTTTTGTATACCGAGGTAAGTTGTACGTAAATAATACAACGTTATTGTATTTATGCATTAAACAATTGATATTGCATTAAATGTTTGATTATTTCTATGAATATGCATGACGAAAGTTGATGTGATATACTCCCGGTTGAACTTTAGAAATAGATTGGGTATCCAAGCCATGACATTTGAGCGATATGTACGCTAGTGTAAGACCATGTTTGGGACCTGGCATCGGCCACAATACGAGAGCCAGTGTAAGACCATGTCTGGGACATCGCATCGGCGTTGATGTGTGTGCTAGTGTAAGACAATGTTTGGGACATGGCATCGGCCACAATACAAGAGCCAATGTAAGACCATGTCTGGGACATGGCATCGGCACTGAGACGAGAGCTAGTGTAATACCATGTTTGGGACATGGCATCGGCCTTGATATGTGAGCCAATGTAAGACCATGTCTAGGACATGTCATCGGCATCGTACTCTCTTGTGTGAGGCTTGTCGAGTATCCTTTGGTATTCCAATTGGTTCAACGGGTAATTTAGAGCTTGTCTCAAAAATGAGAAAAATTACGACTATATTGTAAGTGATACAGGTACCTACGTGAAATTCATGAGAAATGAGCTCGAATTATGGTTTATGATTAGTAAGGGTGAAATTGAGTAAGTTATACCTTTAATCATTTGAGAATTATGTGCAAGTTTATAATATGTTATGAGTATAATAATGCATGGTAATTTGTTGTTAATTATTTACATGCGACTTACTAAGCTTTATGCTTACTCCCTTTCTTTTCCATTTTCTTATAGTATCGCCAAGATAGCTCAGGAATCAACAGAAGTCGGAGGCTCGATCACACTATCAATCTGAACATTTGGTATAGTTAGATTTATCATTTTGAGTATGGAATATATAGGGACTTGGTCTTTGTCAAGTGTCATATTGTTTTGGCCAAAGGTGTTGGCTTGTCTTGAAGATTGATTCATTTTGTATAAGGCCATGGATGATGCTATTACTTATTATTGATATATGAAAATGATGATGTTTTTCATGATTGTGCAAATTGCATGGTTGAATATTTGGTATATTAATGCATGAATGAGTAGGTTATTTGATGGGGTTTATGTTAGTACAAGTAAGGGTGGCAGAAAGGGCTTGGTAAATAAGCTTGTTTTTGTCCACACAAGTAGACACACGGGCGTGTGTCTAGGCCCTGTGTGACACACGTTCTGCCCCATGGGTGTGTAGTTTGGTCGTGTGTCCCCCTACACCCTAAGTTGGCTAATCAGAATGCTCAGTAGTAACCACACGGGCTGAGGCACGATCGTGTGTCTCATCCGTGTGGAAGACACGGGCATATGACATGGGCATGTACCCAAGTCGTGTGAAGCCTACACTTGATTTTAGGAATTTAATTCGCCACACAGGCTAAGCACACAGGCGTGTGCCTTGGCCGTGTTACCTTATTGGGTTGATGACATCAGAAACAGAATGTCAAGGTTTTTACACACGGGCAGAGACATGGGTGTGTCATGGCTGTGTGAAAACCCCTGTAGGTTCGAATTGAAAAATAAATCCACACGGCTAGGGACATGGGCGTGTGTGACCACATAGCTAGGGACATGGGCATGTGTGACCACACGGTTTGTCCACACGGGCGTGTTACTCACCGCACGAGCGTGTGCCCCTGTTTTAGTGAAAATTTCGAAAGTTTTCTAAAGTGCCTGGTTTAGTATCGAACCATTTCTAAGGTATGTTTTATTAAGGACGTTAAGAGAAAGTTTGAAAAGTTTTAAATCTGAACGGACTTTTATGACCCAAAAATGCATGTTAATATGTGTTTTGAGCTAGGTAACACCTCGTACCCTGTTTTGGCGCTAAACACGGGTAAGGGGTGTTACAAGCTCAGTACTCGTATATGTTTTCACTATTTACTTATATGTTCATTCAAAGTTGTCCACTTGAGTCATTATAACTAAATTATTTATATCTTGAGCTACAAAATTCCAAATTAAGATCCGCTTGATGTTTTTGAAACTAGACTCAAATACCTTTCTATCATAAAATTTTTAGAATTTATTGTTTATAAAATAAGTATAGTAAAATCTTTAAAGTTATCCTTATTCTGTTGTTTGATAGCTTCATCCTTCCCTTACTAAAAATTATTTATCTCTTAGTACGGAATTTAAATGATGTTTCTATTTTTTTCTCTTGAAAATACACTCATTCAGGATTTAAACATATAAATTTAAGCCCTTAATTATTGTTTTACAATGTTTTTATGATTTTCCTAAGTCAAAATAGGGGAACCCGAAATAATTCTGACCTTGTCTCACAAAATTTATTATATCTCATGATTTACAATTCCATTGCTTACATTGTTTCCTCCATGAAAAACTAGACTCAATAAAATTTAATTTAATATTTTATTCAACGTCTAACTCAATTCTCACTATTTTTAATGATTTTTCAAAATTAGACTACTACTGCTGTCCAAAACTATTTTAGTGCAAAATGTTGATTTCCAAGTTTATAACACCCTTATTTCCTTTCTCTACAATTTTTCGCATCCTTTTCTCTTATTTCTCTTATTTTTCGACAGCAAGCAATTTCGGCTTTTCGCCAAATCCCATTTTCTGCTTTTCGGGTACACACCTGGTATCATTTCTGAAGCGTAAGCACTCCTAAGCTTCTAGAACCTAAAAGTCGACCAACATATCTCCAGATTAATAACTTAATTAATTTTTAATCAAGCAATTTTGGAAGGAACTCGGCTAAAAACCTAGCAAAACCCTTACCTTGCTTGAGTAACTACGACTTCGCAAAATCATAGAGTCGATTCAAAACCACCAGCCCCTTGATTAACTCCTAAACACCAAAAAGGAATCCCCCTTTTAGAGATTAACCAAGAACTGTTAACAATAGATAAAACTGTTACTTACCAAACACACGCAACAAATGATGAACAACCGAATCAATTGGAAAAAAAGAGAAAGAAACGGAAGGGAAAGGAAAAAAATAATGGAAATTTCGGTAGCAACTAGGGGAAAGAATCAATAGAGGACGAAAAAAAGGAAGAAGAAGAAAACATCAGAAAAGGTTTGGGGAATTTAAGAGAAAACTGAAACTCTACTCTTTTTTTTGCAACAAAAAGATAATCATAATATTTTCTGATAACCTCTCCCCAATTATCTCCTAAAATCACTCCCTATTAACCCACTAAAACACAACTACTCAGAATTTTGCCCCAATATAACTCTTAGCCAAAGTTGGAGCAAAAATACTGTCTCCATGCCATCACAGAGAATTGAACACAGGACCTCCGACACTCCAACACTCCACTTAACCACCAGACTAGCAGGCTGATAAACCGTAATTGTAACATATTTTAACCCACATTTAATATGCTTTTCGATGATTTATTCCTTGATCTATATAAAAAGGTGCTTGTAATCCTTTCTTTTCATGTCTTAGACCCAGGAAAGCACCCGAGGATGAAAAGAGCACAAATTGGGCCCAAAATAGAGTAAACGGGCTTTAGTACGAAAGTCACACGGCCTGACCCAAAGTCCACACGGCCGTTCCTCGACAATTACCTAGAGCACAGCCTCAACTCCGACTCACACGGCCGTGTTCCAAATTAGAAGTCCTAACACGGCCTGACCACGAGTCACACGGGCGTGTGACATGGCCGTGTCTCTATCGCTGGAAAGAACAATTTCAGTCGGAAAAGGATACTTAGGGAGAAAGAATCGCATTCCAAGAGCCTATATATATCCCCTAAGTGCCACCTTTGAGGAGGCATCAAAGCTAGGCCAAGGAGCCAAGCCGAGAAGGTTAGAATTAGGAAATAACGCGAGGATAGCCAGTTGATCCATCCCAAGAAGTCGAAGTTATACTCTAGACAGCGGAATTCTCCTTCAATCCCTTCAAGGGGTTTTAGGAATTTCTTATGTTTTGTTTTATCTTTTCTCTTGTGATGTTTTCTTTATTCATTATGAACTAAACCCCTCATATACCTGAATGGAATGAAACCTAGACGAATCTTGTTATTTGATTTTTAAGTTATGTAATGAATTACTTAGGTTACTCTTAATTATGTTGCTTAATCCAAATCTAATGTGCTTAGGTGGAGGAGGAATAGACCCTACCTAAGAGAAGATCTAACATAATTAAGCGGAGTTGATCGAACGCCTAGAGATAGGGTTACGAGATTTTGCCGGATTAAGGTGAAACCTAATATGGGAATCCACTGATCGATTTACTGCTATCATAGGGGGTTATTATAAGTGAATGAGAGTTCCACTAATTAACCTAGGGTTAGACGTTATTCGCCTCGAGAGAGGGTTTAATATAGGTTAGGGAGTCTTACGGATCAAGCTAAGTAAAGAGATTATATAATTAAGGGTTAAATAACAAGTGAAGTCTAGGTGGATTCTTTCTAAGGGTATCATCGTGATCAATTGAGTTTTCTTCAAGTTATTTTCCAATTCTTCCTTTTTGTCTTTGTGTCCTTAGTTTAGTTCTTGTCAAATTAGTTTAGAACAATCTTCACTTTAATTTTAAAGGCTAAATATTAAAAAGAAAATTAGTATTAGTACTTTTAGTTTCTTCGGGTTCGATAATCCGGTCTTGCCTAAGCTATACTACTGTTCGATAGGTACACTTGCCTTTAATCGTTGTCAGAGTTAGTCTCCAGGTTCGATAATTCTTTTATAAATTTTTAAAGCTCTGATTTCAGCGATCACAGGCCCATTCTGATATAAACTTACCAACAATTAAACTTAAGCCCTTTGCACAAGGTTAAGGCTTTATTTATAAAAAATACCAAAATTTGCCCAAGTAAGGCTTGAACTTGGGACCTCTCACACACACCCAAAACACATAACCACTGAAGCAGGTAGACATTGTATGTCACACATACACGAAATTAAAATTTAAAATTTTGGGCGTTATAATTCTACCCCCCAAAAGAAAATTTCGTCCTTGAAATTTACCCGGTCAGAACAAATAAGGATATTGCTGACTCATCGTATCCTCAGGCTCCCACGTAGCCTCCTCAGTGATATGATTATGCCAAAGAACCTTAACCAGTGGAATAGATTTCCTCTTCAGTACTTTTACATCTCGATCTAGAATCTGAATCGACTCCTCCTCAAAGGTCAAGTTTGGCCTAACCTCAATCTTCTCAATAGGGATAATATGAGTAGGATCAGAGCGGTAGTGCCTCAACATAGAAACGTGGAACACGTCATGAATACGATCCAACTCCGGAGGTAGCTCCAACTGATAAGCAACCAGTCCCACTCGCTTCAAAATACGGTAAGGTCCAATAAACCTAGGGCTTAACTTGCCCTTACGACCAAACCTCAGTACTTTTTCCATGGCGAGCCCTTGAGAAAGATGAAGTCCCCCACAAAATACTCGATCTCACGCCTATTCAAATCTGCATAAGATTTCTGCCTGTCAGAAGCCATTTTCAAACGATCCCGAATCACTCTAAACTTATCCTCTGTCTCAGAAACCAATTCAGGACCCAGAACACGTCGCTCGCCCAACTCAGTCCGACATAAAGGAGTGTGACACTTATGACCATATAGTGCCTCGTAAGGTGCCATTTGGATGTTAGACTAGAAGCTATTATTATAGGCAAATTCCACTAGCGGTAGATAATCCTCCCAACTACCTTGGAAATCAATAGCACAGCTCTTGAATCTGAGCCTTAAGCTCCACAAGTTCCTTCGGTGCCATTCTATAGGGAGCGATGGACACTAGAGCTGTACCTAGAAGTAGCTCAATTCCAAATTCCAACTCGCGATTCGGAGGTAACCCTGGTAGCTTCTCAGGAAAGATGTCCGAAAAATCCTTTACCATTCTGATATCCTTAACTATAGAATCCCCGGAATCTGAAACACTTACGTAGGCCAAGAATGCCTCACATCCCTTACGAACCATCTTATTTGCTACCAGTGCAGAGATCACATTAGATAAGTAATTCCGGCGTTCTCCAATCATGACTACCTTCTTATCCTCCTCAGTCCTTAGTACGACCCTCATAGTCGCACAGTCCAAGCTAACATAATGTTTGACCAACCAGTCCATCCCTAGAATTAGGTCGAACTCCTGAAATGAAAACTCCATAAAATCAGCTAGGAAGATTGCCACTTGTACCTCTAAAAGAACGTCCCTACACAGTTTGCTAACTCTAACAAATTGCCCTAATGGGCTCAGTACCGTAACCTTACTCGTAGTGCTCTCAACTGAAATCCCCAAATTTCCAGACACAGTACAGGTGATCGTCGAATTCAGAGTTTTAAATTTATAATGAGAATGATCGAACCTAGAAACTAACTCTGACAATGATTTTGAGGCAAGCGCACCTATCGAACAGTAGTATAGTTAAGGCAAGACCGGAATGTCGAACCCAAATGAACTAAAAGTACTAATACTAACTTTCTTTTTATTATCTAGCCTAAAATAATTGAAGTTGTTGTTTAATCTAAATTTAGCTATTTACTAAGCTAAAGACGCAAAGACAAAAAGAATGAATTGGGGAAATACTGTTGGAAAAACTCAGTTGATTAAGATGATACCCTTAGGAAGAATCCACCTAGACTTCACTTGTTATCTAACACTGAACCAGACGATGTATTCACTTTACTCGATCCGTAAGATTCCCTAAGTTATATTAAACCCCCTCTCAAGGTGAATAACGTCTAACTCTAGGTTGATTAATTGAAATCTCTTTCTAATTAAAACCCCTAGAATCACATTAACTCGATCTATGGACTCCCATATTAGGTTTCACCCTAATCTGGCAAAATGTCGTCACCCTATCTCTAGGCGTGCGATCAACTCCGCTTAATTATGCTAGATCTACTATTAGGCAGGGACTTTTACTCCTCCACCTAAGCACATTCAACTAGAATCAATATCTCGGAAATATTAACGCAAGAATTAAGCACACATAATTAAGGACAAATCAAGTATTTATCATATAGTTCAGAAAACGATAACAAGATCCGTCTTAGGTTTCATCCTCTTCAGGTATCTGAAGGGTTTAGTTCGTAATAATAAAAGAAAACATCTTAAAAGAATAGATAAAATAAAACATAAGAAATCCCTAAAACCCCTTGAAGGAATTGAAGAAGAGATCCGTCGTCTTGAGTAGAATTTCGGCTTCTTGAGATGGATCAACTGGCTATCTTCGAGTGTTTCCCACAAATCTGACTTTTTCGGCTTGGTTCCTTGGCCTAGCTCACCGCCCTCCTTTAGGTTATACTTAGGGGGCTTATGTAGGCTTTCAAAATAGGTTTCTTTGCCCCTAAGTATCCTTTTCCGAGTGAAACTCTTCTTTCCAGCGACAGGGACACACCATGGCACACGCCCGTGTGAATCGTCTTTAGGCCGTGTTCGGATTTCTTTAATGAGGCACGGCCGTGTGAATCAGGATCAGGTCGTGTTCTACTTTATCAGGGAGGCACGACCGTATGGGCTTAAGTCCAAGCCGTGTCGATTTCCACTTTGGCCCATTTGGTCCATTTTAGGCCCGTTTCTTGCTCTTTCCATCCTCTGGTGCTTTCCTGAGTATAAGACATGAAAAGAAAGGATTAAGAGCACCTTTTTACACAAATCAAGGGATAAATCATCCAAAAGTATGCTAAATGTGGGATTAAAATATGTTACTTTTACAGTTATCACATACCCCCACACTTAAGCTTTTGCTTGTCCTCAAGCAAAATTCTCAATTTACAATTAAAACGAACTTTCCATAATTCATAATTCCTATCAACAATGTCTCATCATAATTCATAGATAATTTATACATGGATAATTTAACTCAAAGAGTCCTAAAGATTCAAACAATATAAGTCATACATTTGTATCACGAAAACGTATGTGTCTCTCCTTATCTAAATAATTACCTTTAATTCACAACTGACAAGGATTGACATCCTCACAAAAGATTCACTTAAATCACTCGAAGTGTTTGAGGTTCAAAATTAAGCACTCAAAAGTCAAACCTGAAAAGTTAATCCCATAGGCTTGCCTGAAAATCAAATCTCCACCATTGTAAAATGAGATGATAAACAGATCAAAAGGTCTTTAACAGGGTTGTAACGGGGCTTGGGTTAAGGTGTGGATCAAGGCTGAAATAGAAGGTTAGAATCGAGATTGAATTGACAAATTACCTAACTAGAATAATGAACTAATCCTAAATAATTACATGAATTGAAAACTATTTATATGTTCAATATTTGCAATTTAAACATGTAAGCTCACTTAGCAGAGCTAATAATGAATATACTTCGTTTTTTTTAAGAACAAATCAATGATAAAGGATGAATTCAATTAGGTAACTAATCAAATCACATCTCGATAGAAGGGTAGTCAAGGAATGGTGATAGTAAATACAAAGGGTTTTTGGTTAATATTAGTGGGTAAGTCAATAAAAGGGTTGTTAGGATCAAAGGGGTTCACTAGGGGTTAATTATGAAGATAGGCTTTTAGTGGAGTAAGTGGGTTAAAACCTAAGTGCCTTTATCATCTCTGTATATCAAATCAAATGTGTGGTCTTGACATGTATAATCGAAGCAAGTTCTAGAATAACAAATCAATGTTGACACACTCATAATCAATAAAGTGAGCAAGAAAAAGAATATATGCTCTATAAGGCTCAAAATCTCACAGAAATTATGGGTATTTGATGTCAACCTCGTAAATTTAAAACTTCAAGGTACCATTCAGATTCAGGTAGATAACCGAAAAAAATTTAATTTTTGAAAAATAGACTTATCATGCTTGATTCTCTGTATCCTTCAAATTTAATCATCAATGCACAATTATCAATGACTTGCTCTAAAACATATCAATAAAAATCATAAATCAAAGGAAATTTCATTCTAATCATAATATGAGAGACTTACTTTAGAACAAGGCATAATTCAGGGATTTTCAAATAATACTATAATTAATCCCCCCACACTTAAGATGTACATTGCCCTCAATGTACAAAGATAGATAATATCAAAATAATCATAAAATCGTAAGATAGGGAGAGAAATGAAAATTCCTAAATTTTGGATGAAGTCAATGAAAAGAAACCGGATAAGATTGGAGGTGAACGTGGGGAAGCGTCTCGAACCGTTTGAAATTGAGTCCTTGAAGCAGCCGTCCTAATTTTATTGTATCCTAACCTAAATCTAAATGGTACGAATAATAAGAAGAAAATAAAGAAAATAAAAAAATAAAAATAAAAATAAAAATAAATAATGGAAATGAAAGAAGAAAGATAACAGGAAAAGGAAGGGAAGAAGGGAGTTAAATAGAAATTATGGATCTGGTAGTTGGCCCCGCCCTTGTACCTTCCTGTGGTGGCCACACGGCCACGGCCACGGCCACGGTCGTGTGCAAGGTCATGTGGTATGGAAATCTGTACTTTGGTTACTTTATGGTTAGGTGCTAAAAGGAAAAATAAAAGTAAAAAATAAAAAATGTAAAAATTAATGGGGTTAGTGCTCGGGTTGCCTCTCGAGAAGCGCTCGTTTATAGTCTTAAGCTAGACTTTACCTCTCATTCGTATGGTCATGGTGGTTTGAGGAGGTGAAAATCTTTTCTCATGCGATCAATTCGGTTATTGATATAAAATTTAAGTCGAGTAGTGTTTACCTTAAAGGTGCTGATTCTAGAACTAGTTACCTCGACTGTTCTATCTGGGAAGATTTTGAGTACCAGATCTCCTATCTTAAGCTGGGTTGTCCCATCATTAAGTTCGTCGTGGAGTCTCCTCGTTTTTGCTTCGAGTGTTTTTAGTTTCTTTTTGAGGTGTGTCTTCCATTCGGCTAGTTCATCGATCCACAGCCTTCGTTCCTCATAAATTTCTTCTTTATCGCCACGAGGTCTAGGATCTGGAATCTGCGAAAGAGCTTCAAGAAACGACAAGTTAATATGAAATTTCTTTGGAAGTTTAAGAGACTTACCGAATTGTTCCTCTATGTGGTCTTTCTTTATCATATTAGGGTATTGCATAAGAGCTTGGTACTCTGTAATTACCGGGTTTGGTAAATCCTGGCTTACCTCAACCTTACCTTCACTTACCACAACCTCTTACCTTGGCTTAGATTCTACTAACCTTTCACTGTCATGAGCTGTTACGGCTTGAATTTGCTCTTTTGGGTTAGTTTCAGTGTTGCTTGGCAAGCTTTCTTGTGGTTGTTCTAAGATCAGCTTAGCAGGCTGACCTAATTGATCCTCGATCCCTTGAATCGATGCTTCTTGTTTCGTTTCTGTATTGTGGTAGCGTGTTTCTGTGTTTGCTATGAATTTTGCCAGCATCTCTTTAAGGTTGGACTTATCTTCCTGTTGGTGAGGTGGTTGTTGAAAATCTAGATTTTATGTGGCTGTTATGAATTTTGCCAGTATCTCTTCAAGACTCGACTCCTCTTCCTGTTGGTGAGGTGGTTGTTGAGAATTTGGAGGAAGTTCCTGTCTTTGGCTACTTTGATCATCCAACTTGGGATGGTACCTCCAACCTGCATTATAAGTGTCACTATAAAAATTATTTTGATGTCTAGAATAGTTACCCATATAGTGGACTTGTTCGTTCTTCATGCCATATCCGTAGGGTGGGTACTCAGGATTCGCCATGCCTCCTGGATTCGAGTCATATTGCATTACTGGGTGTACCTGCGAGAGGCTATACAAACCATCAATCTTTTTATTCATCATCTCTAGTTGGTTTGATAGCATGGTTATTGGGTCGAGGTTGTAGATATCGGCTGCTTTTGTTGGCTTTGTCCTCATAACTTACCACTGATAGTTATTTAGTGTCATCTCCTTTATCTGCCAAAATCAAATAAAAGAAAATTTAGCAAAGTAAAAAAAATAAAAATGAAAATAAAAAATAATAATGAAAATAAATTGCAATAAAAAATGGCTAAAGTAATAAAAATTAAGCGCTCTTAATATTTTAGTTCCCCGGCAACGGCGCCAAAAACTTGATCGTCGAATTCAGAGTTTGAAATTTATAATGAGAATGATCGAACCTAGAAACTAACTCTGACAATGATTTTGAGGCAAGCGCACCTATCGAACAGTAGTATAGTTAAGGCAAGACCGGAATGTCGAACCCAAAGGAACTAAAAGTACTAATATTAACTTTCTTTTTATTATCTAGCCTAAAATAATTGAAGTTGTTGTTTAATCTAAATGTAACTATTTACTAAGTTAAAGACGCAAAGACAAAAAGAATGAATTGGGGAAATACTGTTGGAAAAACTCAGTTGATTAAGATGATACCCTTAGGAAGAATCCACCTAGACTTCACTTTTTATCTAACACTGAACCAGACGATGTATTCACTTGACTCGATCCGTAAGATTCCCTAAGTTATATTAAACCCTGTCTCGAGGCGAATAACGTCTAACTCTAGGTTGATTAATTGAAATCTCTTTCTAATTAAAACCCCTAGAATCACATTAACTTGATCTATGGACTCCCATATTAGGTTTCACCCTAATCCGGCAAAATCTTGTCACCCTATCTCTATGTGTGCGATCAAATCCGCTTAATTATGCTAGATCTACTATTAGGCAGGGACTTTTGCTCCTCCACCTAAGCACATTCAACTTGAATCAATATCCCAGAAATATTAATGCAAGAATTAAGCACACATAATTAAGAACAAATCAAGTATTTATCATATAGTTCAGAAAACGATAACAAGATCCGTCTTAGGTTTCATCCCCTTCAGGTATCTGAAGGGTTTAGTTCATAACAATAAAAGAAAACATCTTAAAAGAAAAGATAAAACAATACATAAGAAATCCCTAAAACCCCCTGAAGGAATTGAAGGAGAGATCCGCCGTCTTGAGTAGAATTCCGGCTTCTTGAGATGGATCAACTGGCTATCTTCGAGTGTTTCCCACAAATCTGACTTTTTCAGCTTGGCTCCTTGGCCTAGCTAACCGCCCTCCTTTAGGTTATACTTAGGGGGTTTATATAGGCTTTCAAAATAGGTTTCTTTACCCCTAAGTATCCTTTTCAGAGTGAAACTCTTCTTTCCAGCGACAGGGACACGGCGATGGCACACGCCCGTGTGAATCGTCTTTAGACCGTGTTCGGATTTCTTTAATGAGTCACGGCCGTGTGAATCAGGATCAAGCCGTGTTCTAGTTTATCAGGGAGGCACAGCCGTGTGGGCTTAAGTCCATGCCGTGTCGATTTCCACTTTGGCCCAATTTGGTCCATTTTAGGCTCGTTTTTTGTTCTTTCCATCCTCCGATGCTTTCTTGGGTATAAGACATGAAAAGAAAGGATTAGGAGCACTTTTTACACAAATCAAGGGATAAATCATCCAAAAGTATGCTAAATGTGGGATTAAAATATGTTACTTTTACGGTTTATCAACAGGCTGTGTACGAGTGAGTGGATCCTATATCTATCAATGCAATATAAGGTACATCATGAATAAGGAACGTACCTATGATGATGTCCAAAGAATCTCCATCCTCTTGGCGATGTGCAGCATACAGTAGAGCTGGTTGCCTCACCTCAGCCTATGCAGCACCTCTGTCCGGTGCTCTCTGCCCACGACCCATGCCATTACCACCCCTAGCCTGACCACGGCCATTCGGTGGCCATTGTACTACCCTTTGTGCAACACCCCAAACCCGGCCCATACGTCATGACCAGATCTAGTATGCTACGGGTTTAATGTTAAAATCTTTACTTGGAATGGTTTTGAAAAAAAACTTAGTCGTTTTTGTATTTATTCATTAGATAGGAGGCACTTGTAGAAAATCTTCGTAATTTATTTTTTTTCCAAAAATAGGTGTTATTTAAATTATGTTTGAAAATCCTATTTCGATTTCTTTTAACATAAGCCTTTGATCATAAATTAAAAAAAATATAAACAGTAACAAATATCAACTTATAACCTAAGCTATGGCAGCCTTATTACATCAAATAATTCCAAACTTAAAACTTAAAATAAAATGGATAGTATGAAAACAAATAGCTTGATGGCCCCTCGAGTCCGTCTCGGCTCCCATGTCAACGATCTACTGGTCATCTGAAAGAATAGAGGAAAAATGAAAGGGTGAGTCACCAAGACTCAGTGTATAAATCCCGAAACACACAACGACCTGAGGCCCACAAACACATTATGAGCCCTGGCCCATACATAAAGGCAACAATCATAATTACGTGATAAATAATAAATGATGATTAGCCCAACCCATCCTAGTATTCCATCCTCTACACACCAACCCGTACCAACCATCACACCTCGGGGATTTCTACAATCAACCCTCCATCCGCTACACAACATAACGACAGCCGTACTGCCTATTCCTATTAATCAGGAATCATTAAACGTGACATAACCACCGATCACTATGTGACATAACATTTGAATTTGTGGTTTAACCACCGATCACCAAGTGAGCTATCATGCACTTCCCCTTCATTATCATAGTCCCACCCCATGCATACACACATGAAAAATTGAAAACATCATACCATCTTAAAAAAAACAGGCTTTCATATATTTCGATACACATAGAGATTTCTATGATTACGTACCTGTCATCCTTCGCCTAACCCTTTTAGGGTTTTATTCGACTGTCTACTCAGCCACTTTCTGGCTTTTTAGCCTATAACATATATATTGCAGTTAACTAGTGTGTTAGAGATCTACACACCTGATTACCGTTAGAACGAAACTCTCTATGTCGACGCTATCGGTAGCCAACACAACCGCTATCTGCCTAAGGTGTTGTTTAGAAGTCGGTCCACAACCCGATGGCCAATCTCGAACCGCTGACACCGCACGTTTCTTAAATTGGGGATTGGGTTTACAGACCCGATCCTCTCCTTTGCTTGATCCATATTTGATTCCATCAAAAGTCCTTGTCAGAACTACTATAACGAAATAGGGTTGTTAAACCATAACATATGGTTAAGATCTCAAATGCGAAAGCAAATCTAACGGAAATCTAAAGAAAACCCCTTACCTTAAAATCCCAAAATTAGAGGCTAGCGATTTCTGGCTTTTAGATCTAGACGATCTACTTCCATTCCTGATGTGTCGCCCCAAAATAAGAACATAAGAAAAACATTACTCAAGAGATATCCTTGCTATATCAATTAGCCTTTCGGCTTTGTCTTCCAAAAACCGAGAGAGAAAGTGAAGAGATAGGAAAATCGGCACTCACCTTTACACAAAGAATTCGACTACCCCTTAGAGATTCCAGCTTTTGAGAAGGTCAGAAGAAAATATGATATGAAGAAGTAGTCTATGTGGATTCGGCTTTAGTGAAGAAATTAGAAAAAGGGAATAGGAAGTATTCGGCTATGGAGTTGAGAAGAAAGTTCAGAGTTTCGGCTTTTGAAAGAAAAGATGTTGAGAGAAAAGAATTGGGAGGTTTCGGCTTTTGCATAAAAGTGAGATGAGAAAAAAGAAATAGGGACCAAATACCGGAATTGAAATGATATCCCCTTTATTTAAAGAGAATTTCGGCACCTACTGCTTAAAACCGAAAATGCCCCTCTTTTTAATCGAAACTAAGCTATTTGATCAGGGGAAATTTCGGCACCCCTTGATCATAGCAAAACCGATTTCTCCTCCCCCCTTAGAGTCAAAATTTCGGCCACCACCTAGCCTTGCAGATAACTCCTTGATTCTTTCCTTATCCTCATCTGACTACTCTCCCAATCCCATTTGTGTTTTAAAACACAGCTAATATCTGTTATGCCTTAACTTAACAAGCTTTCCACTAAAGTGTTCAAACAAGAATTTTAACTACAGCCTTGGCCCAAACCTGAGCCCATTCTGAACCCCTTACACATTCTAATTGACATGTTAAACGTAGCACACACATCAAATGCAAAGGCCCATTAATTCAGGATGTTACACTTTGTGGCTGTGCATTACCAGTACCCTGAGCTTGCATCTAATCAACCCTAAGTGGACACTCCTTGATACGGTGATCCAATGATCCACACCTCAGACATGCCCCAGTCCTCCTCCAACACTCGCCCTAGTGGCATCTACCATAATCAACACACGGCTGCTGTCCAGTTGCAGTAACTGGGGGCCCAGCTCTAACTGGCCCATCAGCTCTCACCTTTTTCTTAGGCCTCTGTATAGAACTTGAGGGCTCTGAATCCCTCTTGTTCCTACCTCTCTCTCTATCATGGTTTTGGCGCTCAGTTCGCTTAACCTCCTCGGTGATCTTTACTTTCTCGACCAAGGCAAAAAAATCTCCCTCCCTCTACGGAGCTATCAGAACCCTCAAGTTATCCATGAGGCCATCCTCAAAGCGAACACATCAGTCGTACTCTGATGCCACCATACCTCACGCATAGCGGCTCAGTCTCAAAAACTCGGCCTCATACTCGGGCACTGATCGATCTCCTATGCCAGATTCAGAAAACTCCCTCCTACGGGCGTCCACATAACTGGCTACCACATATTTTCCCTGGAAGGCAGTCTTAAAGAACTCTCAGGTCAAACCTTCGTACTGAGGCCTTCTTTAACAATAAGCCACCACTGATAAGCCTCATCCCGCAGCAGTGAGACTGCACTCTTTAATTTCTACTCAGGGGTGCAATATAAATGTAATATCCTAAATATAGGCCTGTGCATTTATATGTGGTACTTGATTAATTTGTAATTTAAGAATTTGAGGTTGAATTGAGGCCTTGATTAAATATTTGGATTAGGGTTTAAATTAATGTTCTGGGTAATTTAAGTGATATTTTAGGCTTTACAAATTTGGGTTAGGTGGCTAATAAATGGTGTTAGCTCATAATTTAAGTAGATAGTTAATTAAGTGACAAGATGGGCTTGTGGCCTAAAGATTTGAGGAGCTTTAAGTGGGCATAAGGTGGCGTCATAAGGGGGGAGGAGTTTGGGCCAAGTGAGGGCTACTGAGAGCCCAAGTTTGGGTCAAAAACTTGGCACTTAGGAGTCCTAGGAGTGGATGGCACACTAGCTACAAAATAGGGATTTTAATTCTTTTATTTTCTTGATAAATAGGAAGATAAAGGAAGAGAAAGATAAAGGCTATTTTTGAGGAGATAAGGGATTAAGATAACAAGAAAGATAAAAGCTATCAGATGACAGCAGAGTTGGCCGAAAATCCAACTCTGGGAGGGGGAGTGTATTGCCGAAATCTATATAAGCCAAGTGATCATCCTTTCTTTCAATTTTTCTCTCTTCTTCCTCACCTAGCCGAATTTCTCTTCTTCTTTTCTCTCAAAAACTTTTCTTTGCCACAACTCTCCAAACACAGTTTACTTTCCCCTCTTCTCTTCTCAAAGTCAAATCTACAAGTGAGATCTCTATTTCCCGAAGGTGCACCGTAAGCCGTATACTCCTCTTTAATCCGGTGAGTTTCGAGATTTCTCCTTCTTCTGTGATTCCTTTATTTTTATCAAGCTCCTAATCCAAATCATTATTTCCAAGGCCCTGTCGATTATACTCTTTATCCCTAGAAGCTGAATCTGTTCCATTAAAGCCGATTTGGTGGAAAAGCCGAAGGTAGGGAGGTGACGTTTCTTAGGGATTTTCGGGATTCGACAAATAAGGCTCTGCGTTAAGGATAATAGATTTTCGCGATAACAGGGGTGTAATACTTCCCCACCATCTAGATCTAATCATAAAATGCATGATCATAAGATTCATATATGTTTTGATAATTGCCAACATCTCGGTTTATTGAAGAAAGCCCTATGAGGGTATAAGCGGATCACCAGGTTAGTAAATAATCTGTTTAAATGTTATAAGTAAAATGCTTGTATGTGATTGCATGGGTTGGGTTGATGAAAGGAGGAAGTTATATGTTATATGTGTAGCGGTTTTTATCGTGATCGGATGTAGCGGCTAATGCCGTGAACTTTTATACGGGCTTCGGCTATTAAATGTTATACGGGCTTCAGCCATTATATGTTATAAGGGCTTCGACCATCATCTGTGGATAAGCAGCATGACTGCCATCATGGTGTGTAGTGGTGTGGGTCGATTGTAGAAATCCCCAATGGTGTGTACGGTTGGTACGGGGGCGTGTAGCGGATGGAAACCTAGGCAAACGGGTTGGGCCTTGCATATTATTTGTTATTAATTTTTATCACGGGTATTAAACTGTTTATTTGTTTAATGGGCTTAAGGCCCAAAATCTTGTGGTGCATGAGGGTTGCACACTGAGTCTCGCGACTCACCCTTTTAATTAACATTTCAGGTGATACCTAGTGCTTCGGACCGGGCTGGAGAGGAACGCAAGGTGGCCATGCAGAAGAATATGTAGATTTGGCAAAAAGACTCAAGTTATTATTTTATATTTTTAATTAATGGATTTTAAACTTCGATGTAATAAGGCCATGGGCCACTCGTTTATATTTTGTTTTATTATGGGCTTTTATTACTTTTAGTTATTTATATTTTTTTATTTTAATTAAACTAAGGCATGTAATTAAGTTCGGTTTTATTTTACAAAGGCATATTCTATATAAAATATATTTGGGCTTTTTCTGAAAAAAATACGACATGTTTGACAAAAATTTTCTTAGTGACATACCAGATCCGGTCGTAGCGATTGGGCCGAGTTTGGGGTGTTACAAATTGGTATCAGAGCCCGGTTCAAAACTCGGCTCTGGGATGTTTGGGCTCAAAACGTTTTCTAAAATGGGCTTTTGAAATATGACTGTCTTTAAGTAATAACAGATCTGTTAGCTCGGCATGGCACCTGCGTCTCCGGCCCAAGTCCGCCAGGTAAGTACTCTGAACCATTGTGTGATCTTTAGATATGTGGGCTTAATGGGCCTAGTGGGACGTAGATTAGTTAGAATTAGAACTTGATGGACACTAGGCTTAGTACAAACTACTTCTTAAAATTTCATAAAACTTAATTTCACTGAACAAACCCGTTAACGAGCCGCAAGGCTAGGGTGTGGTAACCGTCATACGCATGTCTAGGAAGGATCCGGAAGAGCCTGGTATTTAAGCAGTCCTAGTGACTCACCTCCTCTTCACTGGAATCCTACCTGGTGCGCAATGACTGTTCACCTTAGCCAAGTTAGGGTGTGGCAATGGGCATACGCATGTCTAGGAGTGGATTTAGGGAGAGCTTGGTACTTAAGCAGTCCTAGCGACTCACCTCCTCTTCACTAGAATCCTACCTGGTGCGTAGTGACTATTCACCCTAGTTACGAGGACTGGGTGATGGGCTAAACCCTATGACTAAAACCCGAAAGGGACCAGCCACCTTATTTTTACAAACTTGCTAAAATACCCTTAGTTTGAAAAAAAAAACTCACAAACACTTGAACACTACTATTTTCTTTGAAATCAAATCCTCCAAGTTACCCCGGTTTAAAAAAAAAACTTAGTTTTGTAAAATTTTTGAAAATAACTTTGATTTGTAAAATTTCCCAAAATATCCCTGATTTGTAAAAATTACCAAACTACCCTTGCTTTGCAAAATTACCAAAATACCCCAAATGTCAAAATTACCGAAATACCCCCGAATTTCAAAATTACTAAAATACCCTCGAATTTTAAAATTACCAAAATACCCCCGAATTTCAAAATTTCTGAAATACCCTCGAATTTCAAAATTACCGAAATACCCCCGAATTTCAAAATTACCGAAATACCCCCAGAGTGCAAAATTACCGAAATACCCCCGAAATTGAAAAATTACCAAAATACCCTTACTTCACAAAATCACCAAGGACCTTATTTTGAAAAATTACGAAAATACCCCTGTAGGATAAAATTACGAAAATACCCCTGGGTAGTGAAAACAACAACGACAGCAACAACACTACTTCTCTGTAATGAACGTGAGTTCATAAATATTGATGATTGAATGAATGAATTTGAAACTGTATTGTGTATGGATTCTAAAGAACTACTTCTTAAAACTATTCATCATAAGACTGTACGCGATAAATCAGTGGAAAGAAATAATAATTCATAAAATTCTTAATCAGATAAACGCAAATTGGAAGAATGAGTACAAGGGGTCGAGGACGTCCGCCACTTGGACGCGGTAGGGGTAGGATGACCTTGTCTGAGCCAGTAGGGTCTGGCCATGGGTCAGGTAACGAACTGCCGGATCCTCCAGCTGTGGAGGGAGAGTTACGGGATCAGGCGACCGGAGATGATGCTGTATCCCAGGCGATGTTGCGAGTCCTGGAAAGAGTTGCTGGAGTAGGCATGGGCATAGGAGCCCGGAAATCTGTGTTAGAGTGGCTTAAGGCCAATGGGGCAGAAGTGTTTAGGGGAGTTTCTGGGGTAGCCCCTAACACAGCTGAGTACTGGAAAGAAGTGACTGAGTGCATAATGGATGACTTAGACTTCACGGTAGAGGAAAAGTTGAAAGGGGTCGTGTCTCTCCTCCGAGATGAGGCCTACCAGTGGTGGCTCACGGTGAAAGAAGGTACTGCCGCAGATCGGATTGACTTGGACTTCTTTAGGGAGTCATTTCAGGGAAAGTATGTTGGGGCTAGTTATATAGATGGCCAAAGGAAGGCATTCCTGAACCTGGTACAGGGAAGTAAGTCTGTGGTTGAATATGAGGCCGTGTTTCTGCGCTTGAGCCGTTACGCTCGGGGAATGGTAGCAACGGAGTATGAACGTTGTGTTCGGTTCGAGGATGGGCTGCAAAATGAGTTAAGGGTTCTGATAGCACCGCAGCGAGAGAGAGTTTTTGCTGTTTTAGTAGATAAGGTTAAAATAGCTGAGGAAGTGAAACGGGTTGAGAGACAAGAAAGGGATAAGGATCGGGGTAAGAATAAGAGGAGTTTTGGGCCATCAAGAGCACCTGGGAATTTTCAGAAGAGGCCTAGGGCTGATGGGCCAGTTCGTGCTCCGACAAGTCAAAATCAAGCATGTTCTACATGTGGGAGGACGAATTATAGGGAGTGCAGAATAAAAACAGGTGGATGCTTTAGGTGTGGATCCACAGAACATCTGATTAAGGACTGTCCTCAGATGGATCGGGTACAGCCAACAGGCCGAGGTTCTGATCAGGTTAGGAGAGGCGATCAGCCTGGACCAAGGGGTCGTGGTGCAGGTAGAGGAGGAAATGGGGCTGGTCGAGGTCGTGGAGCACCTGGTAGAGGTGTAGGTAATGTAGATGCAAGGTAGCCGGGTCTAGTTTATGCAGTTCGTTGACAGGAGGATGGTGACGCACCGGATGTCATAACCGGTACGTTTCTTATAGCTGACTGCCCTTTTCTTGCTTTGATTGATATTGGGTCAACCCACTCCTATGTTGCATGTTCGATATCTGAGACCTTAAGTATAGATCCTGAAACAACTACTAGGAAGATGACTGTGGTTAGTCCCCTAGGACAATCTAGGGTAGTAGACAAGCTGTTTAAGGATGTACCTTTAGAGACTCAAGGGGTAGTGTTTCCGGTAGACTTAATGGAATTGCCATTCAGAGAGTTCGATCTTATCCTAGGAATGGATTGGTTGTCAAAGCATCGTGCTAAGTTGGATTGTGGGACTAAGCGCATGGTGTTAAGTACCCCGGAAGGCGGGGAGATGGTTGTATTAGGAGAAAGAAGGAATTATTTGTCAAACGTACTGTCGGCCTTGAAAGCTGTTAAGATGATTCAGAAAGGATGTAACGCCTATTTAGCTTTTATTAGTGCTTTGGGTGTTAAGGAGGTGACTATCGATGGGGTTCGAACAGTCAAGGATTTCGCAGACGTTTTTCTGAAGGAGTTGCCAGGATTACCCCCGGATCGCGAGGTGGAGTTTGGAATGGAACTACTCCCGGGTACGGCTCCGGTATCTATTGCCCCTTATCGAATGGCGCCGAAAGAGCTGGTGGAGCTCAAAGCTCAGATTTAGGGGCTATTGGATCGAGGATTCATCTGACCGAGTGTGTCTCCATGGGGAGCGCCGATCCTATTCGTGAAGAAGAAGGACGGATCCAT
Source organism: Gossypium australe (assembly GCA_005393395.2). Classification (NCBI taxonomy): domain Eukaryota; kingdom Viridiplantae; phylum Streptophyta; class Magnoliopsida; order Malvales; family Malvaceae; genus Gossypium; species Gossypium australe. The sequence continues at coordinate 47,147,217 of CM016625.1, read as the reverse complement.
GCGTATATGCATGGACTATCGTCAACTGAATAAGTTGACGATTAAGAATAAGTACCCATTACCGATAATCGACGATTTGTTCGACCAGCTCAAAGGAGCTTCGGTCTTTTCTAAGATTGATTTAAGGTCGGGATACCATCAATTAAGGGTTAAAGAAGGAGATATTCATAAGACAGCGTTTCAAACTCGGTACGGTCATTATGAGTTTTTGGTAATGCCGTTTGATTTGACGAACGCGCCAGCAGCATTTATGGATATGATGAACCGGGTGTTTCAGCCATACCTTGATCGGTTCGTCGTAGTATTTATCGATGATATATTGGTTTATTCCAAGACCAAGGAGGAGCATGATGCACAACTTCGAGTGGTGTTGCGAATTCTGAGGGAAAAGCAGTTATACACAAAGTTCAGTAAGTGTGAGTTCTGGCTGAAGGAGGTAACTTTTCTAGGGCATGTGATTTCCGTAGAGGGGATTAGGGTAGACCCTCGGAAAATCGAAGCTGTGTTAAATTGGAAATCGCCGAAGTCTGTGGCGGAAATTCGAAGTTTCTTAGGATTAGCAGGATATTATCGAAGGTTCGTTGAGGGGTTCTCTTCAATAGCGACACCATTAACTAAGTTGTTGAGGAAAGGAGTATCTTTTGTGTGGACTGACAAACAACAGGAGAGCTTTGAAAGGCTGAAGAGAATTCTGACGGAAGCACCGGTGTTAATTCAGCCAGAGGCAGGAAAAGAATTTACCGTCTATTGTGATGCGTCACACACAGGGTTAGGGTCTGTGCTGATGTAGGATGGGAAAGTTGTGGCATACGCATCTCGACAGTTGAGACCGCATGAGTTGAACTACCCTACGCATGATTTGGAATTGGCGGCAGTAGTGTTTGCTCTTAAGATATGGAGGCACTACCTGTACGGGGAAAAGTCGGTAATTTACACCGACCATAAAAGTTTGAAGTATCTCCTTACTCAGAAGGAGTTAAATTTACGGCAACGTAGGTGGATCGAGCTCTTGAAGGACTATGATTGCTCGATTGGATACCATCCCGGCAAGGCCAATGTGGTGGCAGATGCGTTGAGTAGGAAGGTGATAGCAGACCTAAGGGCAATGTTCGCTCATCTTAGTTTGTATGAGGATGGTAGGTTGGTGGCTGAGCTACAAGTAAGACCTATGTGGACAAGTCTAATCAAGGAGAAACAACTTTTGGATGATGTCTTAAGTACTCGAATCTGACAAGTGCAGGAGGGTGAAGTAGAAGACTATAGTCTGAACAATGATGGAGTTTTGTGTTTCCGTGGGAAGGTTTGTATGCCAAAAGATGAGGAGCTAAGGCAGATGATTCTTCAGGAATCGCATAGTAGCCCCTATGCTATGCATCCTGGAGGAGTTAAGATGTATCGGGATTTGCGAGACCAGTTCTGGTGGTCAGGTTTGAAGCAAGAAGTTACGGAGTATGTGGGGAAGTGTTTAACGTGTCAGCAAGTCAAAGCTGAACACCAGTTACCTTCGGGATTGTTGCAGCCGATAAAGATTCCCCAATGGAAATGGGAGAGAATCACAATGGATTTTGTTAGTGGGTTACCCCTTACACCCACCAAGAAAGATTCAATTTGGGTAATTGTGGATTGGCTGACGAAGTTTGCTCACTTCATACCGATTCGGGTCGACTACTCTTTGTAAAAGTTGGCTAAGTTGTATGTGGCTGAAGTCGTAAGATTACATGGTGTACCGATGTTGATCATATCGGATAGGGACCCTAGGTTCACGTCACTATTTTGGAAGGCTCTTCATCAAGCAATGGGAACAAGGCTAGACTTCAGTACCGCTTTTCACCCACAGTCCGATGGTCAGTCTGAGAGGGTAATCCAGATCTTGGAGGATATGCTAAGGGGTTGCATCATCGATTTTAGGGGTAGTTGGGAGGAGTATTTACCCTTGGCAGAATTCGTGTACAATAATAGCTACCAAGCTAGTATTCAAATGGTGCCGTATGAAGCATTATATGGAAGGAGATGTCGTACTCCAACTTGTTGGACGGAGTTGGGTGAACGTTAGATATTGGGTCCAGAACTAGTTTCGGAAACGGAGGAAAAAGTTAAGTTAATACGGGCTCGATTGAAGGAAGCGTCTGATCGGCAGAAATCTTATGTGGATCTAAAGTGGAAGGAGGTGGAATTCGTAGTAGGAGACCAAGTCTTCTTGAAGGTACCGCCGTGGAAGAAAGTAATGAGGGTTGGACGAAAGGGTAAGCTAAGTCCTCGGTTTATTGGGCCTTATAGGGTGTTAGAACGTGTGGTACCAGTGGCTTATCGTTTGGAGTTGCCTTCAGAGTTGGAACAGATACATGACGTGTTCCATGTTTCGATGCTGAGACGTTATCGATCTCATCCATCGCACATAGTGCCAGTGGAAGAAATTGAAGTAAGGTCGGATTTGTCTTTTGAGGAAGAACCAGTGCAAATCTTGGATCGAGACGTGAAAGTGTTAAGAAGGAAGTCTGTTCCATTGGTTAAAGTTTTATGGCGAAATCACGGCGCTGAAGAGGCGACGTGGGAGCCAGAGGATGTTATACGACAGCTGTATCCCCATCTCTTTTGATCAAGTAAATTTCGAGGACGAAATTTATTTTAAGGGGGTAGAACTGTAATATCCTAAATATAGGCCTGTGCATTTATATGCGGTACTTGATTAATTTGTAATTTAAGAATTTGAGGTTGAATTGAGGCCCTGATTAAATATTTGGATTAGGGTTTAAAATAATGTTCTGGGTAATTTAAGTGATATTTTGGGCTTTAAAAATTTGGGTTAGGTGGCTAATAAATGGTGTTAGCTCATAATTTAAGTAGATAGTTAATTAAGTGACAAGCTGGGCTTGTGGCCCAAAGATTTGAGGAGCTTTAAGTGGGTATAAGGTGGCGTCATAAGGGGGAGGAGTTTGGGCCAAGTGAGGGCTACTGAGAGCCCAAGTTTGGGTCAAAAATTCGGCACTTAGGAGCCCTAGGAGTGGACGGCACACTAGCTACAAAATAGGGATTTTAATTCTTTTATTTTCTTGATAAATAGGAAGATAAAGGAAGAGAAAGATAAGCGCTATTTTTGAGGAGATAAGGGATTAAGATAACAAGAAAGATAAAAGCTATCAGATGACAGCAGAGTTGGCCGAAAATCCAACTCTGGGAGGGGGAGTGTATTGCCGAAATCTATATAAGCCAAGTGATCATCCTTTCTTTCGATTTTTCTCTCTTCTTCCTCACCTAGCCGAATTTCTCTTCTTCTTTTCTCTCAAAAACTTTTCTTTGCCACAACTCTCCAAACACAGTTTACTTTCCCCTCTCCTCTTCTCAAAGTCGAATCTACAAGTGAGATCTCTGTTTCCCGAAGGTGCACCGTAAGCCGTATACTCCTCTTTAATCCGGTGAGTTTCGGGATTTCTCCTTTTTTTGTGATTCCTTTATTTTTATCAAGCTCCTAATCCAAATCATTATTTCCAAGGCCCTGTCGATTATACTCTTTATCCCTAGAAGTCGAATCTGTTCCATTAAAGCCGATTTGGTGGAAAAGCCGAAGGTAGGGAGGTGACGTTTCTTAGGGATTTTTGAGATTCGACAAATAAGGCTCTACGTTAAGGATAATAGATTTTCGCGATAACAGGTGTGTAATACTTCCCCACCATCTAGATCTAATCATAAAATGCATGATCATAAGATTCATATATGTTTTGATAATTGCCAACATCTCGGTTTATTGATGAAAGCCCCTGGAGGGTATAAGCGGATCACCAGGTTAGTAAATAATCTGTTTAAATGTTATAAGTAAAATGCTTGTATGTGATTGCATGGGTTGGGTTGATGAAAGGAGGAAGTTATATGTTATATGTGTAGCGGTTTTTACCGTGATCGGATGTAGCGGCTAATGCCGTGAACTGTTATACGGGCTTTGGCCATTAAATGTTATACGGGCTTCGGCCATTATATGTTATAAGGGCTTCGGCCATCATCTGTGGATGAGCAGCATGACTTCCATCATGGTGTGTAGCGGTATGGGTCGATTGTAGAAATCCCCAATGGTGTGTACGGTTGGTATGGGGGCGTGTAGCGGATGGAAACCTAGGCAAACGGGTTGGGCCTTGCATATTATTTGTTATTAATTTTTATCATGGGTATTAAACTGTTTATTTGTTTAATGGGCTTAAGGCCCAAAATCTAGTGGTGCATGAGGGTTGCACACTGAGTCTCGCGACTCACCCTTTTAATTAACATTTCAGGTGATACCTAGTGGTTCGGACCGGGCTAGAGAGGATCGCAAGGTGGCCATGCAGAAGAATATGTAGATTTGGCAAAAAGACTCAAGTTATTATTTTATATTTTTAATTAATGGATTTTAAACTTCGATGTAATAAGGCCATGGGCCACTCGTTTATATTTTGTTTTATTATGGGCTTTTATTACTTTTAGTTATTTATATTTTTTTATTTTAATTAAACTAAGGCATGTAATTAAGTTCGGTTTTATTTTACAAAGGCATATTTTATATAAAATATATTTGGGCTTTTTCTGAAAAAAAATACGACATGTTTGACAAAAATTTTCTTAGTGACATACCAGATTCGGTCGTAACGATTGGGCCGGGTTTGGGGTGTTACAATAAATCATTCATAATCCTCTCCATGGCCTCAATCCAGTACTCGACCACTTTAGGGGCAACTTCATTGACACCTCTAAAGAGCTCAGCTCCATTGTATCGGAGCCGTTCCGTAACTGACCCTCAGCCCCAGATCCAGTATTGGGTCCAATGACTCTCTCCAAAATCCTTAGCATAGCCTGGGACAATGCGCCGTCCCCAGCCATGCGATCTTGAGACACGGTATCAGTAGCAGGCGACACTAGTGTCTCACTCGTATCTAAATTCTGTATGCTACCCAGTGAAGAGGACTCAGCACGAGCTCCTCTGCGGCCTCTACCTCGGCCTCTAGTACCCCGTCCGCAGATACCTCGTGCGCTCATTGTCTAATCACGTTTATCTGTACTAACAGTTTTATGAATCAGTTAGGCCACGTTTGGTTCGCTGTAATGGAATAGAGCTGTAATTGAATAGAGGTGTAATGGAATAGAGGTGTAATGGAATAGAGCTGTAATAAGTAATTCAACTGTTTGGTTGAATGGAATGGAATAGAGCTGTAATAGAATTCTTGTGTTTGGTTGAATGGAATGATGTTGTAATAGCATAAGGAAAAGAACTAAAATGACCAGAATACCCTTAGCAGAATTTTTTTAGGTAGATGATTATTGTTATTGTTATTAAATTTTAATAAGATTATTATTGAAAATAATTTAATAAAAATAATAAATAATTTAATCATATTGTAACATAATTATTATTAAATATAATTTAATAAAAAATAATTTAATAACATTCTTAATATATTTATTATATGATTTAAAAAAAAAATATAATACTATAAAAATATATAATCTATTTTATTATTTTTAAATTGTAATGCATATTTAATGTGCTAAAATATCATTATTGAAACAAATAATTTAATTATTCTACAATAAAAAATATTAGAAGTAATAAATAACTTGAGAATTTATATTTTGCATAAACATAATATTCATATATTAACAAAATGTTACATGAAACATATATAAGTAAGTTAATTTTAACTTATGCCATGCATCTTTAAAGGCTAATTTTAATCAAAATAGATGAACTCCTGATCCTTGCTATGTATTAGTTAATTAATTTATGTGATTAAAGTACATGTCTTGCATGCTTTATTATAGTATAGTATACATTTCTATTGCAATCCCTATAGTTTTTATATCTTGCTTTGTGCACCTTATCTAAGGATTGAAACATATGATTGGCATGTTGATTTTTAGAAATAATTAGAAGAAATAGATTAATATAATACCAAGCTAAAACATACCGTCCCAAATATTACAAACACAAAAAGTTACCAAAATATCATCAATTTCCCCGATATGGAGTCTTAGCTCAAAGCTTGTAACAGGGGCCTGAACAATTTCCCCGATATGGGAGAACTGAAGTGGCATTTTTAGACTAGACACAGGCCAGATGTTTTATTCCAATTAGCCTTCTGATCATGCTCTACTCGTCTTCAATGAAAATTCTTCCAATAAAATCCCGAAACCTCTTCGAGTAGAGTTTTGGACCGACAGCTGATATTGAAGAAGGATCAGCTTGTAGTGATTTGTAGGCATGCTCCAATTTCTTGCTGATGTCGTAGTCTTGTAAGATGTCAATGATGCCAAAGTATAACACAACTTCATAAACTTCGCCACTATGTGAAAAGAGACAGACTCCACCCTGTGTATACTGATCAAAGTCGCTTCCTCTTGACATTCGCACTGCTCTTGCTGGCATGTTTGCTCCTAGCCGTATCAATGGTTTCCTGCCAAAAGAAAAATACATAGAAAATTATTTAGAATTTCTATTAAGTTTTCTTTCCCTACAAAATCACAACTCGCAGAAGAGGCATCAATACACAACACATAAAATTCTAACTGCATACTATCAAAGCCCATTTCAGATCCAATTCCCTAAAGTATCTCGAATGCATATATAATTTTTCACCAAGAGGGTGATGAACAAATGGTATGTCATATGGTGACAGTCCAAAAATGATTAGAAGGGAAAGAGACCTTAAAATAGAATAACTAGTGATATGCACAGAACCATCGGGTGGCATTCTCCACCATTCTCATCCATCAAGTTCATGAATCATTTCATAGAAACTAGATAATGGGTAACAAAAAATCAAGGCAACTCTTGATTCTTATCTAGTAGGATCATAAAGGGCCACAATTGCTACATGCCCCACCAAAAATAAAATTGTCTTCTGAATTATTTCCACAAAATCACTCAGACAACACAATCAACCTTCAATTATTCCATCGAATATGATCAAGTATCAACAGTTGACCGAGAAATTTAAAATTTAAGCATCATCATGGATGAGCCTTGCCTAATTCCACATCTATAATAAGGAAATAACTAGAACCAAAAATATTATTTAAGGAAGAGAGCAAAACATACTGGCCAGCTAAAATTTGATCCATGTCCTGTAGCTCAGCTTCAAGGAATCTACAGCCACGCATAAACTTTTCATTATGATATAAATCCTTTTTGCCTGCATAGAGAAGGCATATTCAAATCCCTATTCTTATTTCAACAGATATTATCCATTCAAATTTCATGAGGAATAGTATGGTTTTCTATTAACTTACCTGTGCGCAAGAGAAACGGTGATAACCCCATTTTATCACCTCTATTATCATCCCGAAAGTGTAGTCCAACCAAAAGATTATAATCCATAATTCTCTCAGCCTCCAAGAACTCGCAATCTCGATCAATTTGCCTATCACCATGTAGTCATAGGAAATTAGCAAAATACACGACGCTGTGACATAACAGGAGTAAAGTAATAAAATATAGCTTACTTCATAAGCTCTTGGAACCAATTCCGCTGGAGGCGAAACACATAATTAAGATCCAGGTCTTTAAGGGGAATGGTTTCATCAATTTCGTCTTCTAGCTTATCAGTTGAGCGGCCATGGGAGGATCCTTTCAGGTCAAACCGTCTATGAATTCGATAGTCAGAGCAAAACAGATTCCCCATCACAATGAACCGTGTCTGGTATTTAACAACAGCAATTTTTGAGCAAGTGAGATAATTTCATCAATGATCAAAACGTTGAATGAGAATAAATTCACACGTACCTTTTGGCCACCTATAGGTTTGACACAATGCACACCAAAGAATTTTGTCACTAGGGAATTTTCGTATTTAGAAACATGTTGGTAGTAACTTGGAAGCATCCTTATAAGAACCTGATACAGCAAATCATAGACTTAAATCAGTTTAAACATCCCTACCATTAAAAAATGTTATTTTAACAAATTAAGTCATTTGAAAAATGAGAAGCAAACAATTTTCCAACTTTAAAGAATGCAATATGAGAAATTAATGCATCAAGAAACACAGCAAATTTCACATTAAGTCAAAAAGGGTGCCAACTAACCTTGACTTCAGATTTCTTTACTGTCTTTATCATAAATCTGTCATCCTGAGTAAGGTAAAAGAAGCTTCCACTCTTCCCCGGGGAAGAAAGCTACCTAAGGGCATCACTATCGCAAATAGCTACCATGTAATCAGCAGGATCAACTTGGAATAGGTCCCTCAAATGTCTAAAAAGAAAATCCAAAGGGAATGCAGTCAACAATATAGCACAAAGCAATTAAAACAAATAGGAAGAGCAACAAAGCATTTTGAACCAATCGTACCTAAACACTTATCTTCAAAATTTGCAGATAAACCAACGAATTGCAAACAAAGAACATATATTCAACTAAGAAGAAGAAGCAAAAGCAAACGGACTTAAAAACCACCGGACAATAATCCTTCCACCGGAACTCCACAGATTGATGAGGAGGTGTAAGCTTTGATCCTTCAACAGGAAACCTGGTCCAGAACTTCTCCTTGGGATCAAAATCACTTGGCTTCAAATCGCGCAAAATTGAGGCATCTTTCCCAACATTACATCAAAATCAATCTTCTTTGATACCTTTTTAAATCCCCAATTCTAAACAAATGGCATTGGATTTGTCCTCCACAATCGACACCCACCCAGTCACCGAAGTTTAAAGCTTTAAACCACTCTTCACCCACCCAAAAAAAATGGAAACAAAATCAATTCGCCCCCCCAATTTATCTTCCTAATTAAGAATAGACCCAGAATAGATCATCACCTAAAGCAGTAAAACCCGATTTATTGACTAAATTATAGGAAGCGTTTATGAAGATGAAAAAGAAAAGAAGAAAAGAGAAATCAGCCGCCGGAAACACTTGCCTGAAACAGTAAATCGGGAGAGGGTGGAGCAGGTGGAGCCTTGTGGGGTGGCTTTGCTGGTAGCTTCTGTTTGCTCTTGCTTTTAGAGCTCTGGGTTGGGAGGGTAAAAATTGGAAAGGAATAGGTAAACGGTGGTTTGAGAAGGGAATAGAAATCCCCCAGAAATCAGTGAATTTTCCGCATAGACATGTAATGGAATAAGCCCGTAATAGGCATTCCATTGAACCAAACGGGGGATTAAGGTGGGCCCATGGAATAGGGGTGTAATGGCATAGCCATTACACCCAACCAAACATACCGTTACAGTTCTAGTGTTTATTAACAAATGTTTCTCTACAATTTTCAGTATACACTAACTAGAGTGTTTTCAGTATAGTTTACTACCTATAGTAGTTTCAGAATATGCTATCCATAACAGTTTTAGTTTAAAACAAATCAGAGTTCATAATACTTACAGGATCTGTGCCGGAGACTCGGTGTACCACTTACTCAGTAAAAATATTTCAAATCATTTGGAAATCAATCAATTTTTCGAAAGCCCATTTTTTATAAAACCCATAATCCACAGCCGAGTTTTGTAACCCGGCTCTAATACCACTAAATGTAACACCCCAAACCTTACCTAGACGTTATGGCCGTATCTGACAATGTCACACGATAGTGTTTTTGAAACCTCGTTGTTACGATGAAAACATTCCATATTATTATCTTTAGTAAACCTTTTTTAGAACTTAGGAAGTTGTCTTTATTCATTTAAAACAATTGTTTTGAAACATCCCTCGTTGTGGAAGCTTTAATAAAATAGTCTAGGTGATCATGCATTTAGAAATTACTTTAACTTTGAAAATTGAGTTTCCTATGACCAGTAGTTATAAATCCATAAAGTAAAATAAAAGAATAAAAATCCAAATTTAAAACCACAGTCTCAGAGGGTCCTTAAATTATAACCCAAATAATCAATAATAATCAAATCATAAATCATAAATTGAAAACCATGAAGTCAAAAAGTTACGGTGACATAAATTGAAACCATGAAGTCAAAAAATTACGGTGACATAAATTGAAACCATGAAGTCAAAAAATTACGGTGACATAAATGGAAACCATGAAGTCAAAAAATTACTGTAGTCACCGTTGAGTCCTCCGTCGCACAGATCCGTCTCAGTCTGGGGATTACCTGTGCACATTAAACAAAAAGGGTGAGTTAACGTAAACTCAGTGTGTAATCCCGCAAAAACAAACATACAATCAGTATTCACAGTGCACAGTTGCATAGTCTTGGGCCTAAGCCCTTTTTAGTATCAGTGACAGTTTGAGCCTTAGCCCATCTCAGTACAGTGTCAAAATGCAGTAGGCCTTAGCCCATCATAGTATCAGTAGCAGTAACAGTAATGCAGTAGCAAAATCCTACCCAACCAGCCTCTACACACCATCTTCATCCAACCCTACACTCCATATGGGGATATAATCAACCCACTCATCCCTACACTTCAAGTAGTACTGAATGCGGCACAATACAGTAGTTTGCAGCTGAGCTTCCAGTAAATTAGGCTTAAAGTCTTTCAGTACACTTCCTCCGAATAACAACCCCCAACCCAATGAAATGCAACACACAATGGATGACATGCTATTATGCAATTTCAGTGCATATATTCAGCTAAGATATTAACATACCCAGTACAGATATCATTCAATCAATTTCACACATTTAGGGGTCTAAGTAGCACTTACTAACCCTATAGTAGGTTCACAGTCAACTTGGGTAACCCGTGCAACCTTAAAAACATTTCGGTAAAATTGGGCCCACACGCCCATATGATCTACCCGTGTGGCCCATTCGGCACAAATTGTCCTTCGCCGTGTGATCCATTTTTAAAGTAACCCATGCTAGCTCAATACTCGTATATGTTTTCACTATTTACTTATATGTTCATTAAAAGTTGTCTACTTGAGTTATTATCACTAAATTATTTATATCTTGAGCTAAAGAATTCCAAATTATGATCTGCTTGATGTGTTTGAAACTAGACTCAAATACCTTTCTACCATAAAATTTTCAGAAATTATAGTTTATCAAATAAGTACAGTAAAATCTTTAAAGTTATCCTTATTCTGCTATTTGACAGCTTCATCCTTTCCTTACTAAAATTCATTTATCTCTTAGTACAGAATTTAGATCATGTTTCCATTTGTTTCTGTTGAAAATAGACTCATTATGGATTTAAAAATATAAATTTAAGCCTCTAATTATTTTTTCACAATTTTTGATGATTTTCCTAAGTTAGAACAGGGGAACCCGAAATCATTCTGACCTTGTCTCACAAAATTTATTATATCTCATGATTTACAATTCCATTGCTTACACTGTTTCTTCCTTGAAAAACTAGACTCAATTAAATTTAATTTCATATTTTATTCAATCTCTAACTCATTTCCCACTATTTTTGATGATTTTTCAAAGTTAGACTATTGCTGCTGTCCAAAACTATTTTAGTGCAAAATGTTGATTTCCAAGTTTATAACACCTTTATTTCCTTTCTCTACAATTTTTCCCATCATTTTCTCTTATTTCTCGACAGCAAACAATTTTGGCTTTTCACCGAATCCTGTTTTCTATGTTTCGGGTACACACCTGGTATCATTTTTGATGCGTAAGCACTCCTAAGCCTCCAAAACCTAAAAATCGACCAACATATCTCCAGATTAATCACTTAATTTGTTTTTAATCAACCAATTTTGGAAGGAACTCGACTAAAAACCTGGCAAAACCTTCCTCACTTGAGTAACCACGACTTCGCACAATCACAGTGTCGATTCAAAACCACCAACCCCTTGATTAACTCCTAAACACCAAAAGGGAATCCCCATTTTAGAGATTAACCAAGAACGATTAGCAATAGACAAAATCGTCAATTACTGAACACGCGCAACCAACAATGATCAACCGAATCAATTGGAAAAAAAGAAGAAAGAAGCGTGTAACACCCCATACCCGAGTCCAAAGCTGGGACTGGATACGAGACATTACCATACTTGAAACATACTTTAACATGTACTTACGGGCTATAAAATTTCATTTTGATTTAAAAACTTTTCTTTCTTAGTCATAACATACGTTTCATGGGCCTACGAGGCCTTGAACTCACATCCAAAAAATTTTACGAACTTAGAAAACTTTTCATCAAAACAGGGGTCACACGCCCATATGAAATGGGACACGCCCGTGGGGTCAGGTCGTGTGGTCACACACGCCCATGTCCCTACCCCGTGTATAGTAACTTGGATATTCTGCTTGTGTCACACGGCCTAGGAACACGCCCGTGTTCTCTACCTGTGGTCGACACTGATCCTCTCACACGACCTAGGCACGCCCGTGTGGCTAGCCCGTGGTCTATTCTGACTTAAAACACTATCATGTAAGGGGCACACGGCCTATTAACACACCCATGTGGGTTAACCGTGTGTCACACACACGGCCTAGACACACTCCCGTGTGTCTACCCATGTGGACACTTAGAGGCTCTTTTCTAAGCCAATTGCCATTTTGAAATTAAGATTAATCATATACCCAATTCAATGACTCGAATACTTTATCAAAACATGAACATTAATGCATAATTCATCAACATTGATATATATAAACTTTGTAAGTATTGGCCAATCTCATTAGCCATATACAAAAAGAATAATAAACTTGATAGCTAACACTTTTGTTCATCTTAAATATAACTACACTGAAATGATTCCTATACATGCCATACTCAATATAAACAACTTGGTTATACCAAAATAGTGATTGATAGCGTGTTCTGAGCTCCGACGTCAATGATCCACGAGTTAGTTTGGCAAGACTACCAGGAAAGAAGAAGGGAGAGAAGTAAGCAGATAGCTTAGTAAGTTTGCATGAAACTCATGTAGCAATATTTATATTAACTCATTATAACTCATCCGTTTCTAGTTAAGAACAGGTTAAAACTCAAGTGCATGGCTTACTTACCACCCACATGATACATAATAATTTCATACTTGCATTATAATCATAGTACCTGTGTCACTTGATCACATAGATTAGTACATTTTGCTGATGCAAAAGTAAACTCAACTTTTATTCTTCTTAACATGAAAAATGCTTTACATTAACCTTGAATATCTTAACTTAGTACTATCTTTACTTACTCAACTTTCTTGTTACCTCTTTCATATTTAGCTCTTTTACCCGTTGAATTTCCCCGGAATAATTGAGGTTTCTCAATCCCATCAAACATGTATCTCGATGCCAATGCCATGTCCTAGACATGGTCTTACATGGGATCTCCATGCCAATGCCATATCCCAGATATGGTCTTACATGGGATTGTCTCATCATGTCGATGCCATGTCCCAGACATGGTCTTACACGAGATCTCCCTTTGGTGTCGAAGCCATGTCCCAGACATGGTCTTACACGGAACTTTCCTTGTAAGGTGTCGATGCCATGTCCCAGACATGGTCTTATACAAGACCTTCCTTGTTCGATGCTGATTCCATGTCCCAGACATGGTCTTACACAGGATCTACGTTCCTTGGGTGCCGACGCCATGTCCCAAGCATGGTCTTACATGGACTTTCCTTATGACATGTTGTGATAATAGTTTCCTCATTATTCCGAGATTTCAACCGGGACTTTCTCATACATATTCTCATTTACGGTTCTCATCATAATATCAACCATTTTACTTCATAGAAATAATATACATTATACAACATAATAAGTAATTGAATGAGAATACACGTAAAACTTTAATTCATACAAACTTACATTGGTATTCAAAATGTATGTGGATATGCAATTTAGTCCTCGACTTTGTTCTTGCCTCGGTTTCGATCCGGGCTTCGTATTTCTTGATCTATAATAACAATTTTACTTGTTAAATTCACACATTGACTAAATCGACTTTATAATTCACATTTTGGCAAAATTACAATTTTTTCTCTAAACTTTGGCAAAATAACCATTTTGCCCCTAGACTCAGAAATTAATTCTAATCACATTTCTACCTTCAACAAGCCTAGGTGAACATTTAATACTCTTATAGTTATCATCAAAACTCACTGTTTCACATACTTACTACACATTTATAACCTTTTTATTAAGATCCAATTAGGTGTTTTCAAGACAACACCTTTCATAAAAGTTGTTCATCTAACAACTAAGACTCAATTTCTTTCAAAAAAATGTAGCAAATAACAATGATAGTTCTCATGGAAAAACTCTAAACTTTTCACCATATTGCACAATAGTCCCCTTATTTGAAAGATTAAGCTTTAGGTGTCTCAAAAGTACAACTATTTTTAAGAAAAGATCATTAGAACACTTACTAATGAAGAGATGAGTGTGCTGAGATTTTTGAAGCTTTCAACCCCTATTTCTCTTGCAAATTTTGGTGGAAGAAATGAAGAAGAAAGATGGACATAATCTTTTCTTTATTTTAATATTAAACTATCAATTAAATCCACCAAACATTACCAACTTCGACCAACTTGGTCAATTCTTGTCCCCTATGTTTACTATGGCCTGCCAACTCACTTACACAAGGCCAAATTACACATTTGGGACCTCCAATTAATAATCCATAGCTATTTGACACCTCTAGCAAATAAAATAGAACGCACTTTATGCGATTTAGCCTGAAATTGCTAAAATTAAAGCACCAAAATTTCCATGCATCCTTATTAACACGTTATAACACATAATGTAACATGAAAATAATTTTCTCTAACCTCGGATTAGTGATCCTGAGATCACTGTTCCGACTAGCCCCTAAATCGGGCTGTTACAAAACGGAAGGGGAAAAAATAATGGAAATTTCGCCAGCAACTTGGGGAAAGAATCGGCAGAGGAGGGAAAAAAGAAGAAGAAGAAGAAAACGTCAGAAAAAGTTTGGGGAATTGGGGAGAAAACCGAAACTCTATTTTTTTTGCAACAAAAAGATAATCAGATTATTTTCGAATAACTTCTCCCCAATTATCTCCTAAAATCACTCCCTATTAACACAACTCAGAATTTTGCCCCAACACAACTCTTAGCCGAAATTGGAGCAAAAATAATGTCTCCACGCCATCACAGAAAATTGAACACAGGACCTCCAACACTCCAACACTCCATTTAACCACCAGACCAGCAGGCCCATTCTGATATAAACTTACCAAGAATTAAACTTAAGCCCTTTGCACAAGGTTAAGGCATTATTTATAAAAAATACCAAAATTTGCCCAAGTAAGGCTTTAACTTGGGACCTCTCACACACACCCAGAACACATAACCACTGAAGCAGATAGACATTGTGTGTCACACATACACGGAATCAAAAATTAAAATTTTGGGGCGTTACATAAATATAATAAATAATGAATTGATTGTATTTATTAAATAATATGTGATAAAGAAATTGAAAGAGATGTGAGAAAAGATTGAGAGTGCAAAAAAAAAAACACTAAATTATAGAGGATGTAAAAGTTGATGGAACTATATATTTATGTAAGTAAACGTGAAGAGAAATATTTGAATTAATGATATGTGAAATAATGTACATATGTTTGCTAAAAAAATAAAAGACAAGGATTAGTGTGTTAAAAGCGTAAAATAACATGAAAAAGAAAGAATTAATAAAGATTGGTGATGAATTATGGAAATTATATTAATTGGTGAAACATGTTACATGTATTAAAAGAATTATAAATTATATTTGTGGATTTGATTCCTTAAGGACAAAATTTAGAAAAAAAAAACTGAAAATGACATGTGAATGTGATAAGAAATTATGGTGGAATATGGAAGTTAAATAGAAAAATGAAATATGTTATATACAAAATTGAAAGAAAAGGATATAAATTGTAAAATAAGTAAAAGTGATAGGTGAAATGTATAATAAGAATTATTAGTGGAATTATGAAAGATTATTAAATATTGAGACAAGTTACATGTGTTAATGAAAAAGAAAGATATAATTATACGAAGTATTGTCATAAGGATTAAATGGTAAAGAGTGTAAAAGTGACATGTGTATATTATGACTTGCCCAAGTAGACGAGATAAGAACTATAGGGATATTAGTTGTAACAGCCTAATTTAGACCTTAGTCGGAACAGTGGTTTCGGGACTACAAATTCGAGTCAAAAAATATTTTAATATTATTTTTCGTGCTTATAATATGTGAATTAATATGTGTGAAATTTTCGTGATTAAATTTTATCGTTTGTGTGTCGATTTGTGAAAAAGGACTAAATCGCAGAAAATGAAAAATTAGCTTTCTATTTGTTAAAGTGCTTGTTTGCTATGGTCTATTAAATGTGAAGTCCTTATGTGGCAAATAGCCCATTTATGAGTTAGTGGATGATAGTGGAGTGGCATTTGGTGTAATTATTAATGTTATTAAAGGTTAAATAAGTAAAAAAGGCATTATATGTTAAATTAAATAAAACAAATGGTGTCATCTTCTTCCACTATCTATCTCCACCGAAATTTCAATCTAAAATCAGCCATGGGAGAGCTTGTTATTTGGCCAAACTTTGAAGACAAATTGGTGTTTTGCTCGGTTTTTAATAATTTTTACGTTTTTGAGATCGTTGCTAAGTTATCTTCAAAGCCCATGTCTAAATTTTTGAATTTGATGATGATTTTGTGTTTTTCCATTGATGAGTTTATGAGTTTTATGATGTTTGATGATGAATTATGAAATATATGTGTTAGATTAACATGTTTTGTCTTTGGATTTTTGGATAATTTTGAGTAATTTGGACTAAATTGTGAAAATAAATTTTTGAAGGACTAAAGTGTGAAAAAAATGAAATATATGGACTTGTATAATGCTTGTGAATATTCGGCCTAACTATAGTATGTGTAAATTTTGTGTATTTTGTGTTTTATGCAATAAGGATTAAATTGCAAAAAGTGTGAAATGTCAGGGGCAAAATGGTAATTTACCCATTTATGTGTTTTTGGATTAAATCGAATGAATATGTGGTTAAATTAGTTAAATTTGAATTTATTTCGATCAAGAACGAAAGAAAACGAAATTAGATCGGGGGAAGTCAAAAGTAGTCGAGTAGTCGATTACGTTCGTTGATATCCGAGGTAAGTTTATAAGCATATATGTGCTGTTAATTATATATAAACATGAGATTTATATGCTAATTTGTAATATGTGAAATTAATGAATGGAAATAATAGTATGAAATATAGCACTAAGTGTGCGATATGTTACAAGGATTTGGCACTAAGTGTGCGAGAAATTAAATGTGACGGCACTAAGTGTGCGATACGTTACAAGGATTTGGCACTAAGTGTGCGAGAAATTAAATGTGACGGCACTAAGTGTGCGATACATTACAAGGATTTGGCACTAAGTGTGCGAGAAGTTAAATGTGACGGCACTAAGTGTGCGATACGTTACAAGGTTTTGGCACTGTGTGTGTGATATATATATATAGCTTCGGCTATTCATTTGGCACTGTGTGCGCAAAATCTATATATAGCTTTGGTTATCCATTTGGCACTAAGTATGTGAGTTCATTAAATATAAAATATTATCGTATGATATAACATATCGATCAATAAGGTGACGTGGGAAATGTAGTAGATAAGTATGATGAGGTACAGGTACGTACGGAACCTATGTGGTTGTTGACTTTTTTGTATTAGTTTGAAAAGTGGTAGAAAAAAAATAATAAATAGGTATTGATTCATGAGTAAGAATTGAATAGTAGAACTTATTGATATTGATTTGAAATAATGTGCTTTTGATGATGTTTAAGAGATTCAACGAGTATTGAATTGATATAATGAAAAGTGATTGAATGTGAAAAGGATTTAATAATGTGATAATTGTAACACCCCAAATCTGGCCCATACGTTTCGACCAGATCTGGTATGCTACGGGTTGAACGTTAAAATCTTTTGCTAAGTTGGTTTTAGAAAATCATAAGTTATTAGACAATATTTGAATAAATAAGTGACATTTGAAAAGAAACCTTGTATTATTATTATTTGGTATAAATAAACTCTTGACATAAATTCATAAGTTGCAAATATTAAAAAAACTACTTAGGCGAATATAAACTATGGGGCCTTATTACCTAAATATTCCCAAAACAAAACTTAAAGGAAAACTGAAAATAATATATAGAAATAAAAACTTGATGGCCCCTCGAGTCCGTCTCGGCTCCCATGTCCACGATCTACTGCTCATATGAAAAGTTAGGAAAAATAATAGGGTGAGTCACCAAGACTCAGTGTGTAAATCCCGAAAACACATAAAAGGCTTGGGCCCACAAACACATTATGAGCCCTGGCCCATACACAATGGCAACAATCATAATCACATGATAGATAATAAATGATGCAAAGCCCAACCCATCCTAGAATTCCATCCTCTACACACCAACCCGTACCAACCATCACACCTTGGGGATTTCTACAATCAACCCTCCATCCGCTACACACCAAAACGACAGCCGTAATGCCTATTCCTATCAATCAGGAATTTTAATGTGGGTTTTCTACCACCGATCACCAAGTGACCTAACATCATTTCGTGGGTTTTCTACCACCGATCACCATGTGATCTAACATTTCATTAGGTGGGTTTTCTACCACCGATCACCATGTGATCTAACATTTCATTAGGAGAATTTTCTACCACCGATCACCATGTGATCTAACATTTCATTAGGTGGGTTTTCTACTACCGATTACCATGTGACCAATCATGCTCTTCCCCTTTTCATATCAAACCCATCCCATGCATACATTCATGCAAAATCAAACAATCTACTACCTAAGAGATTACAGTCTTTCGCATACATCGATACACATAAAGAAGTTCTATGATTACGTACCTTGCATTCCTTGCCTAACCCTTTTTGGGTTTCATTCAACTGTCTACATAGCCACTTTTCGGCTTTTGTAAGAGAAAGATGAGAAAAGAATAATGGGGTTTTCAGCTTTTAGAAGAAAGAAGAGAATGATGGAGTTTTCGGCTTTTAGAAGAAAGAAGAAAATAATAGAGTTTTCGGCTTTAGGAGAAAGAAGAGAAAAGAATAATGGGGTTTTCGGCTTTTAGAAGAAAGAAGAGAATAATGGAGTTTTTGGTTTTTAAAAGAAAGAAGAGAATAATGGAGTTTTCAGCTTTTAGAAGAAAGAAGAGAGTAATGGAGTTTTCGGCTTTTAGAAGAAAGAAGAGAATAATAGAGTTTTCAGCTTTTAGAAGAAAGAAGAGAATAATGGAGTTTTCAGCTTTTAGAAGAAAGAAGAGAGTAATGGAGTTTTCGGCTTTTAGAAGAAAGAAGAGAATAATAGAGTTTTCGGCTTTTAGAAGAAAGAAGAGAATAATGGAGTTTTTGGCTTTTAGAAGAAAGAAGAGAAAAGAATAATGAGGTTTTCGGCTTTTAGAAGAAAGAAGAGAATGATGGAGTTTTCAGCTTTTAGAAGAAAGAAGAGAATAATGGAGTTTTCGACTTTTAGAAGAAAGAAAAGAAAGAAAAGGTGGAAACCCTAAATGTCGCAAAATAAAGAAGAGAACCCTCCCTACTTATAGAAATTTCGGCTAACTCCTAGCCTTGTAGATAGCTCCTATCTTTTCTCCTTTTATCTTCCATATTATCAACTATAATATCTACATTATCTTATTCATATAAGTCCTCCTATTTTTGAGCCTTGTTGCCATCCACTCCACCTAACCCAAATGCCGAAAATTAGCTAACTTAAATTAAAAGAATTGGGCTCCATGAAACTTAAAATTTGGGCCCCTATCTCCCTTGTTGTGGCGTCACCTCCTTGCTCCCTAAGTGGCGCCACTGACCACTGGGCCACAAGCCCATTTTGATAATTTAAACATAGATACCACCTTTTAAAACTCTATAGTGCCTAAACAAAAATTTCACCAAGGCCTTGACCACATCCTGAGCCCAATTTGGACCCCTAACAGTTAAATTAACTCATTACTCATTTTCACCCATTAAGCGCATAGGCCCAAAAATTCAGGATGTTACAGTTCTACCCCCTTAAGGAAATTTCGTCCTCGAAATTTCCAACTAAGTATTAATCGTACTACCCAAGTCTCACCACTATGCTTTTGCTGCACACTCTAATTCTAAAGCCAAAAGAAACACTTAGTATACTATGGTAGAGTACGCACCGGTATTCGCATCTAGAGCGCCCTTGTCCCCTTATACTCATTCTACCGATTCGTGTTTATCTGATGAATTATTAATTTCTTTCACTGATTAACCACGAACAATCTTATGAACAGTAGTTTAAAAGTAGTTCTTTTGAATTCTAAATTATATCTACGAGTTTCAGTCTCAAGTTTATCCCCTAATTCTAGAAACCACATACATTCAACCAGCATACATCAATCACACAAGTAGCATCCATGCACACACATTCATCGCATAAGGTTATCTTCGTTATTTCACTACCCAGGGGTTTTTTTCCGTAGTTTTGCCCTACAAGGTATTTTTTTCCAAATAAAGTATCTTGGTAATTTTCTTTGAATTAGAGGTACTTTGGTACACTTTTTTTTTTAAAAACAAGGGTATTTTGGAAAACAAGTTTTTTTCCCGAAATAGAGATAATTTGATGTTGTTGTTTTGTTCCCTTTTTTTTATAAACAGGGATACCATGGAAGGTTTTTTTTTCTTTTGCAAACCGGGTTCTTTTGTAAATCTATTTTCGAGTAAATTTGCAGAACTTAGGTATTTTATAAAATCACGGTTGTTTGGAAATTTTCACAAACCAAGGATATTTTGAAAATTTTTCCAACCGAAGTGTTTCGGTAATTTTCACAAATTTTGGTAGTTTTACAATCCTGGGGTATTCTGGAAATTTTCACAAATCAAGTGTATTTTGAAAATTTTACAAAACTTGGGGGTATTTTAGTTGTGAAATAGGGTGGCTGGTCCCTTTCGGGTTTTAATTATAGATTTTGGCCCGTCAACAAATCCTCGTGGCTAAGGTGAACAGTCACTAAGCACCAGGTAGAATTCCAGAAAAGAGGAGGTGAGTCACTAGGACTGCTTAAGTACCAAGCTCTTCCTGAATCCAATCCTAGACATGCGTATGCCTGTTGCCACACCCTAACCCAGCGATTTGTTCACGGGTTTGTTTGGATAGATTAAGTCTTATGAATTTAAGGAGTTGTTTAAACTAACCCTAAAGTCCATCAATGCCTAACATACTATTCTACGTCCATCAAGCCCATCAAACCCAACATATACATCACATCAAGAGTTAGAATACTTACCTGCGTGGATCGGGTCCCGGTAGACTCGAAGGCCATAGCTTCTTCCGGAATTTTTTTTCCAAATTCACATCAACTTTACAAAATATTACTAGGCCCATTTCACAGCCTGAGTTTTGAACTGGGCTCTGATACTAAATTGTAACACCCCAACCCGGCCCATACGTTTCGACCAGATCTGGTATGCTACGGGTTGAACGTTAAAATCTTTTGCTAAGTTGGTTTTAGAAAATCATAAGTTATTAGGCAATATTTGAATAAATAAGTGACATTTGAAAAGAAACCTTGTATTATTATCATTCGGTATAAATAAACCCCTGACATAAATTCATAAGTTGCAAATATTAAAAAAACTACTTAGGCGAATATAAACTATGGGGCCTTATTACCTAAATATTCCCAAAACAAAACTTAAAGGAAAACCGAAAATAATCTATAGAAATAAAAACTTGATGGCCCCTCGAGTCCGTCTCGGCTCCCATGTCCACGATCTACTGCTCATCTAAAAAGTTAGGGAAAATTAATAGGGTGAGTCACCAAGACTCAGTGTAACATCCTGAAAAGGGCCTATGCATTTTTGGTTTAATTGTATGAAATGACATGTCTTACGTGTTATGAATGTGTTTTGAACATTTTTGGAAACCTGAAAATGAATGGAAATGTTAAGTTTAAAAAAAGGAAAGTGAACATTTTTGGAAACTAGGAAATGTAAGGAAATGATTTAGAAATGATTCAAAAGAGGAAAGTGAACATTTCTGGAAACTTGGAAATGTAAGGAAATGTCAAGTTTAAAGAGGGAAACGAAAATTTTTGGAAACTTGGAAATGTAAAGAAATGTCAAGTTTTAAAGGTTAAAAAGAGGAAACTAAGGCAGGGTGGCCTTAAGAAAATTAATAAGAGGAATTTGACACACCATCAGGCTTGGAAAAGTGGCCTGAAGATATCACTTAAGGCCCAGGTAGGTGACGCCACAAGCTTGTGTATTTGGGCCAGGGTTCGAGTCACTTGGGGAGCAAATAAAGGAGTTTTATTTTTGCTACAAAGAGCAGGGAAGTGGACGGCACTAAGGAACCCAAGGGAAGAGTTTAAATTCTCTTAAAATTTCGGCTAATAGATGGATAAATGATGATTTATCTTAAATTATTTTCAAGGAGATAATAAGGGATTATTCTTTTAATAAAGTGATAATTCAAAGGATAAAGCTATCAAAATAGAAGAGTGGTGGCCAAGTAAGGGATTCTAAGTTAGTAAATTCGGCTATAAAAGGAAAAGAGAGGCCATTCTGCATTATTTTCTGTTCTTTGGAAGCCTCTGCCGAATTCTCTTCACCAAATCTTCTTCTTCTTTTATTTTTGCCAAGCCGAAATACCTTGTGTTCTAGCCGAATCCTCCATCTTTATTCTTCCTTCTCTTTTCTTTCTAATCCCTCCAAAAGCCGAAAGTTGTGAGAGCATCATTTAGCCATAGCCGAATCTCTGAAGGTTGAAGTAAAGGTGCAATCGATTTCTCCAAATAAGGGTAAGATCTAGATTCGGTTTCCTTTCTTTCCTTTTTAAGCCTGTCGAAATTCAGGGACTAATCCCTCATATTGTGTTTTGGCCAAAACTATGGAAGGGAATTTCGGGATTTAGGTGGTGTCGATTAGAGAAGGAGTTCTCCGGGATTTCAACTTCAAGGGTTTTCGACAGCATTAAGGAAGCAAAGATCAATTTCGGGATTTAAGATTTGGAAGGAGGAATAAAGCAAAGATTTCGGGATTTGTTGGTGTCCCAATCGGCAACAAGGAATTGAGATCTAAGGCATTAAATCAAGTTTTTCGGGATTTAAGTGAACCGCTAAGCAAATCAGGTGTGTACCTCACACTATTTCTTGATATATTTATGGCAATAATTAATATGTATGTGACTATAAGAATGTGTAAGAATATGGCCAAGGTACCATGTAATGGTACAAAAGTACTCAGGTACGTTTCCTACTCCTACTAGGAATATGAAATTATGTTATATATGTAACATGTGAAAAGTGATAAGAATGTAAACTAAGGCATGATGTGCATGATATGTATGATATGGGGCATACGGGTTATATGAAAGGGGAAGTGAATGTGGTGACCTAAGACCACGATATCTGAATGTGGTGACCTAAGACCACGATATCTAGGCTTGGTACGGGTGATGTGTAGCGGATGGCATCTAGGCTTGGGTTCGGGTTTGCATCATTACTTTATATCTGTTATATGAATAAGTATGTGATATGACATTGTATGCCTGAATTGTTAAGTTATAGTGTTGGTTACACATTGAGTCTGTTTGACTCACCCCGTTGGGGAATATTTTCTTCCAGGTGATGATCAGTAATGGACCGGGTCGGCAGGAGCACAAAGGTGGCCATGCACAGCAAGAAAAATTTTATTATTTGGACTTTTATTCTATTTAAGCACTTTAATTTATTTTTGGAAATTATTTGATGTAATAAGGCCATAGTTGAACTACTTTATTTTTCTTTTATTTATTTTGTTACGAATTTTAATGGTTATAAGATTAAGTAAATTTATTTAAAATAAACTCTAAATGTTTTATCACCTAACATAAAAGGATTTCGACATAAGATAAAACTTGTTCTCAACTTGAGCCCAACCCAAAACAATCTTTCTTTCAAAAGACACAATTTTACAAAGTAACAAAAGAATTTTGAGTTGGTTTACATCGAGGAACATACCAGATCTGGTCGAGGCTCGTGGGCCGGGTTTGGGGTGTTTCACTCAGTGTGTAAATCCCGAAAACACATAAAAGGCTTGGGCCCACAAACACATTATGAGCCCTGGCCCATACATAATGGCAACAATCATAATCACATGACAGATAATAAATGATGCAAAGCCCAACCCATCCTAGAATTCCATCCTCTACACACCAACCCGTGCCAACCATCACACCTTGGGGATTTCTACAATCAACCCTCCATCCGTTACACACCAAAACGACAATCGTACTGCCTATTCCTATCAATCAGGAATTTTAACGTGGGTTTTCTACCACCGATCACCAAGTGACCTAACATCATTTCGTGGGTTTTCTACCACCGATCACCATGTGATCTAACATTTCATTAGGTGGGTTTTCTACCACCGATCACCATGTGATCTAACATTTCATTAGGTGGGTTTTCTACCACCGATTACCATGTGACCAATCATGCTCTTCCCCTTTTCATATCAAACCCATCCCATGCATACATTCATGCAAAATCAAACAATCTACTACCTAAGAGATTACAGTCTTTCGCATACATCGATACACATAGAGAAGTTCTATGATTACGTACCTGGATTCCTTGCCTAACTCTTTTTCAGTTTTTTTAGCCCATAACATAAACATACATATATTCATACAGATTATTAGTGTGTTAGAGATCTACACACGACTGTTCATACAACCTCATTTTCTGGCTTTTCAGCCCCTAACAGGTATAATACAAAATAAAACTTATGTGATAAGGATCTACACACGACTGTTCATACAACCTCATTTTCCGGCTTTTCAGCCCCTAACAGGTATAATACAAAATAAAACTTATGTGATAAGGATCTACACACGACTGTTCATACAACCTCATTTTCCGGCTTTTCAGCCCCTAACAGGTATAACACAAAATAAAACTTATGTAATAAGGATCTACACACCTGATTACCGTTATAACGAGACCCTCTAAGTCGACGCTATCCGTAGCCAACACCACCGCTATCTGCCTTGAAATCCCGAAAAGAGATATGAGATTCAGGGACTAGTGTTTCCGGCTTTTAGATCTAAGAGATCTACTTACTAGAGAAGATTCGGCTACTCCCAGAGGATTCCGGCTTTTTGCGAAAATCAGGAAGAGAAGATGATTCGAAGAAATCTATAGAGATTCAGCTTTTAAAAGAAAAAAGAGAAGAGAATAATTGAGTTTTTGGCTTTTAGAAGAAAGAAGAGAATGATGGAGTTTTCGGCTTTTAGAAGAAAGAAGAGAATAATGGAGTTTTCGGTTTTTAGAAGAAAGAAGAGAATAATGGAGTTTTCGGCTTTTAGAGGAGTTTTCGGCTTTTAGAAGAAAGAAGAGAATAATGGAGTTTTCGGCTTTTAGAAGAAAGAAGAGAATAATGGAGTTTTCGGCTTTTAGAAGAAAGAAGAGAGTAATGGAGTTTTCGGCTTTTTGAAGAAAGAAGAGAATAATAGAGTTTTCGGCTTTTAGAAGAAAAAAGAGAATGATGGAGTTTTCGGCTTTTAAGAGAAAGAAGAGAAAAGAATAATGGGGTTTTCGGCTTTTAGAAGAAAGAAGAGAATGATGGAGTTTTCGGCTTTTAGAAGAAAGAAGAGAATAATGGAGTTTTCGGCTTTTAGAAGAAAGAAGAGAAAGAAAAGGTGGAAACCCTAAATGTCGCAAAATAAAGAAGAGAACCCTCCCTATTTATAGAAATTTCGGCTAACTCCTAGCCTTGTAGATAGCTCCTATCTTTTCTCCTTTTATCTTCCATATTATCAACTATAATATCTACATTATCTTATTCATATAAATCCTCCTATTTTTGAGCCTTGTTGCCATGCACTCCACCTAACCCAAATGCCGAAAATTAGCTAACTTAAATTAAAAGAATTGGGCTCCATGAAACCTAAATTTTGGGCCCCTATCTCCCTTGTTGTGGTGTCACCTCCTTGCTCCCTAAGTGGCGCCACTGACCACTGGGCCACAAGCCCATTTTGATAATTTAAACACAGATACCACCTTTTAAAACTCTATAGTACCCAAAAAAAAATTTCACCAAGGCCTTGACCACATCCTGAGCCCAATTTGGACCCCTAACAGTTAAATTAACTCATTTTATACGTAAAATTCATAAAAGAGTTTTCACAGAAATTTTTACGAGTTTGAGATATTTAAGAAAAACCCCTTTTTATACGTAAATTAAAGAAAATATTATAAAATTAAAATAGTCCCCTTTTAGTATCTAAAACATATTAAAATCCATCCACGATTAAAAATTCATAAAAAATAATACCAGAGGCCTTATTACATCACAACTGAAAAATTTATTTAAGTAAAAATACTAAAGAGTAGTTCAAAGTTCATAAAAACCATCATTTGAAGTATGGGCCCTGCGAAGTCATCCCCAGCCCAAGCCTCCATCAATTATCATTACCTGAGAAAGGTAAGAAAACGGGGTGAGTTACTTAGAACTTAGTGTGTAACCCACTTACCAAGTCCACTGGGCCAAACCATTTAAGCATTTAATTGGGCTTGAGCCCATTAACGAATATAACAATATAGTAATTAAAAATGCATGTGAAATGCAATTCCCAACCAAGCTTAAATTTCCATCCGTTACACACCTCCCGTACCAACCAGCACACCTGTGGGGATCAAGTCAACCCACCCCGCCAACACACCAATCGTAGGCATTAAGCCATTTAATTCGCAGGCAAAATGCCATTTAAATCAATGATTCACAGGCGAATGGCCATTAACACGCAGGCATTAAGCCATTTAAACTGGGCACGAAGCCTTCTTCTCTTCATCAAAATATCCTAACCCATGCAATCATGTATATACAATGTACAACAATTTATTCATATGATAATTTTAACATCAGGCCCATATTAAAATTTGGCCCATTACACAATTTGGCCTATTTCACAATTTGGCCCATTTCACAATTTGGCCCATTTCACATGAGGCCCATATATCACTTTTTATCATATTAGCCCATTAAGGGCGATTTCGTAACTTTCACGATTTTAATACCGATTTCATGCACTTACACTAAAGTATTCATAAACCATATTTTTCCGATTTTACCAACTTGGCAATTATTAGTCTTAATAATGGTATAACATCTAACCATGAGATAAGTGTGAAATTACACACCTGATTACGGTGAGAACTATACTTTCCCGCTCGTCGATACCTAAATACGTGTCACGCTTGATTAGAACACTAATACTTAATATAAATCTATACTAAAGATAAGCGATCTAGATCTTTACCCTCAGAATCTCGAACAACAACTATTTGTCGGTTCTCCTCGGTTGACAGTTCACAACCCAATGGAAAATCCCGAACAGCTAATAGCTCCGAACTACGAACAACTTCGAATAATCGATTCTCCTCGGATGAGGGTCCACAACCCGGTGGAAAATCCTGGATTGCCGAAACAACCCTTCGCTTGAATCTAGAGGGAATAGCAAAACCGCCCCTCTTTCGAACACTATTCACCACCCTTTTCGACCCTATCTTGTTTGCCTCCATTGACAAAAGATTATTAGTCCAACTAATATATCGGAATTTAAGACTATTGGTTTTAAGGGCGAAATCGGCTTACCACAAAAATATCTTTGAGTTCACGGGATGAAAATCGAGCAATAACGTCCCTTAACACTTTGGACTGAATCCTAGCGATTCACGATGATTACGAATACTCCGAGTTTTGGCCTTCACTTTATCACTATAAAGACGAAAAGATTGTTTGAGAGGAAGGGATAGAGGATGCTATTTTCGGTAAAGGCCGTCCCAAACTAATATGTATATTCAGCTAAAGAAAAGAAGAGAAATAAAGAATCGAAGAGGATTCTTACCGATTATTCAAAACAATGCAAAGAAAAATGATTGAGTAGAAATGTTTGAGAAATGGAAATTTCGGCTATGAGGATGGTTATTAACATTCGGCCATGGTAGAAGATTTTGGAAAAGAAATAGTGATGTTCAGAGTTCTTTACAAGACTAAAGAAAGGAGAAAAGAAATAAAAGAGAAAGTGTTTATGTGTAAATTTTCAATAATGGAAGATGAACAAAGAAACGATCTTGGGGTTGGTGTATATTCGGCCAAAAAGAAAGAAAAGAATATGACCTTTCAAGATGGTATGGTTTCGGCACAAAGAGGAGAAACATAGGAAAAATGAAAGATGGTATCAATTTGGTTTAGAAGAAATGACCAAAACCAAAACAAAATTTACCCATTGCACAAGACACAATCGGCTAGGGAGAGAAGTTGTGAAGAGAAAAGGAAAATGCACTAATTTGCTAAAGCATTATGGCCAACTAGCTCCTAATCCTTACCAATATTCGGCCAACCCCCTTCTAGCCCCAAAACCGTCCAAGTACATTGGCCAAAAGTCAAAGTTTTAGCCACCCAAAAGTTTCCAAAACATCACCCTTGTTTCATGCCTTGTGTTCCCCTACATATCATATACTCATGATTCCCTACCTTAAGTTCACTCTTACCATATCCTTTAGCCATCATACCTTAAAATAAAAGTCTAACTTACCAAAAATATTATGCTTGGCCGACACTTGCTAGGAAGGAGCAAAAATTAATATTCACAAAATGCATACTAGGGGATTCGAACCTCTCCCCTCAAGACCATACATGTAGCGCATAACCTCTTAACCAATAGCTCAATTAAGCTATCTTTTGCCACTTAATTTCCTTAAACATCCGAGTCACTTGTTCCACTTCAATAAAGTACTTCTTACTAAAATTTATTCTAATTCCGAATAAATCTCGAGCCTTCTCAAGACTATATTAAACACACAAATTAAATTATTCACAAACTAAGCACCAAAAACATGCAACATATCGATACTCAATTTTTAGGATGTTACAATTCTACCCCCTTAAAGAAAATTTCATCCTCGAAATTTACTAGGTTAAAAGAGGTGAGGATATTGTTGCCGAATTGCGTCCTCAGGCTCTCACGTAGCTTCCTCCGCTCCGTGATTACGCCATAGAACCTTAACCAACGGCACAGTCTTCTTTCTTAGCACCTTAACATCACGGTCTAAGATTTTCACTGGTTCCTCCTCGAAAGACAAGTCTGGCCTTAACTCCATTTCTTCTACCGGTACTATGTGAGACGGATTCGATCTATAATGCCTCAGCATAGAAACATGAAAGACACTATGAATCTGACTCAACTCCGGAGGTAATTCAAGCTGATAGGCCACTGGTCCAACACACTTCAACACATGGTACGGTCCAATTAACCTAGGGCTCAACTTGCCCTTCCTTCCAAATCTAAAAATTTTCTTCCAAGTTGAGACTTTCAAAAAGACCTGATCTCCCACCGCAAACTCAATATCCTTACGCTTCAGATCTGCATATGAATTTTGTCTATCCAAAGCTTCCTTTAACCGTGCTCGAATCACCGTTACCTTTTCTTCCATCTTAGATATCAATTCAGGACCCAACAACTGTCGTTCCCCTAATTCAGTCCCACAAGTAGGGGTACGACACCTACGACCGTATAACGCTTCATAGGGCGCCATTTGGACACTGGATTGGTAACTGTTATTATACGCGAACTCTGCCAACGGTAGGAAATATGAGGATGAAAAGCCGTATTGAAGTTTAACTTTGTTCCCAAAGCCTCATGAAAAGCTTTCCAAAACTGTGATGTAAACCTAGGATTCTTGTCCGATATGATAGACACTGGTACACCATGCAACCTCACGATCTCAGATACATACAGCTTAGCCAACTTTTGTAGCGAGTAATCCGTACGAACTGGTAGAAAATGAGCAGTCTTTGTCAATCGATCTACTACCACCCAAACAGAATCTTTCTTAGTAGGTGTTAAGGGTAACCCACTAACAAAGTCCATTGTTATCCGCTCCTATTTCCATAAAGGAATCTTTACCGGTTGCAATAAGCCCGATGGTAATTGATGTTCCACCTTCACTTGTTGACAAGTCAAGCACTTACCCACGAAATCAGTAACCTCCCGCTTTAACCTTGGCCACCAATACTGTTCACGGAGGTCTCGATACATCTTATTTCCTCCAGGGTGCATAGCATAAGGGCTACTATGCGCCTTCCGCAGAATCATTTGTCTCAAATCCGAATCTATGGGCATACAAACTCTTCCACGAAAACACAACACTCCATCCTTGTTCATTCCAAAGTCCCCTATTACACCACTTTCAACTTGTTGCATTAATGGACCCAACTTTTCATCTGATAACTGCTTTTCCTTGATCTATTCTAACCACAAAGGCTTCACCTGAAGTTCCGCTAGCAGACTACCATCCTCATACAAGCTGAGATGAGCAAACATTGCTCTTAACTCCGATACTACCTTACGACTCAATGCGTCCGCCACCACGTTAGCCTTTCCAGGATGGTACTCGATTGAGAAGTCATAATCCTTTAACAGCTCCACCCATCTCTGTTGTCTCAAGTTCAACTCCTTTTGGGTAAGGAGGTACTTAAGACTCTTATGGTCCGTATAAATGATAGACTTCTCACTGTAGAGATAGTGCCTCCAAATCTTTAAAGCAAACACCGCCGCAGCCAACTCCAAGTCATGAGTAGGGTAGTTTACTTCGTGCGGCCTCAACTGTCGAGAAGCATAAGCCACCACTTTTACACTTTGCATCAGCACACATCCTAAACCCGTGTGTGACGCATCACAATAAACGATAAACTCTTTTCCAGCCTTAGGTTGAATCAGTACTGGCGCTTCCGTCAAAATCTTCTTCAATTTCTCGAAACTCTTTTGTTGTTTCTCGGTCCACACATATGGTACTCCCTTTCGCAACAACTTAGTTAGGGGTGCAGCAATCAACGAAAACCCTTCAACAAAGTGTCTATAATATCCAGCCAAACCCAAGAAACTCCGAATCTCAGCCACTGACTTCGGTGGTTTCCAATCCAACACAGCCTCTACCTTCCGAGGATCAACTCTTATTCCTTCGGCTGACACCACATGACCCAAGAAAGTCACTTCCTTCAACCAAAATTCGCACTTACTGAATTTGGCATAAAGTTGTTTATCTCGCAGTATTTGCAATACTATGCGCAAATGTGAGTCATGGTCTTCTTTATTCCTCGAATATACCAAGATATCATCTATGAACACCACCACGAACCGGTATAGATAGGGTTGAAAGACTCGGTTCATCATGTCCATAAATGCAGCTAGTACATTGGTCAACCCGAATGGCATCACTAAAAACTCATAATGTCCATAACGAGTTCGGAATACTGTCTTATGAATATCTGCCTCCTTAACCTTGAGTTGATGATAACCCAATCTCAAATCAATCTTGGAGAAAACTGAAGCTCCTCTCAATTGATCAAACAGGTCGTCGATTCTCGGCAAAGGATACCTATTCTTGATCGTCAATTTATTCAACTACCTATAATCAATGCACATACCCATCGACCCATCCTTCTTCTTGACGAACAAAACCGGTGCTCCCCACGGAGACACACTCGGTCGGATAAATCCCCGATCCAACAATTCTTGAATTTGAGCTTTAAGCTCCGCTAACTCCTTCGGCGCCATTTTATAAGGAGCAATAGACACCGGAGTCGTTCCGGGCAAAAGCTCAATGCCAAATTCTACTTCCCGATCTGGAGGTAGACCAGGAAGTTCTTCGGGAAAGACATCTAGAAATTCGTTCACCGTTCTCACACCTTCCACTGATAATTCCTTGGCATCCAAAGCACTAATGAAGGCTAGGAACGCTCCATACCCTTTTCGCACCAACTTTTCTAGCTTTAAAGCAGATACCACATTTACCAAAAAGTTCCTTCGCTCGCCTATCATTACTACCTCCTCATCATCCACATTCCTTATTGACATTCGTTTTTCAGCACAATCCAATTGCGCCCGATGCTTCACCAACCAATCCATGCCCAAAATAAGATCGAACTCACCGAAAGGCAATTCCATCAAATCTGCTAAAAATATTTCTCTTTGAATTTCCAAAGGCACGTCTCTATACAATTTATTCACGATTACAGACTGTCCTAAAGGACTAATTACCGTCATCTCTCTGTCAGTAACCTCAGATCTAATATTCAGGTTTCCAGATATGGCACTAGCGACATACGAGTGGGTAGACCCGATATCTATCAAAGCAGTAACAGGTACATCAAAGATGAAGAACGTACCAGTTATCACATCAGGTGCATCGCCATCTTCACGACGCCTGACCGCATAGACCAACCCCGACTGTCTTGCCTCCGCATTACCTCTAAAGCCATTACCTCGACCCGGTGCACCTTGACCACGTCCAGCACCATTACCACCACGACCTGATCCACGACCTCTCAGTGGCTACTGAGTGCCTCTAGCTGGCTGTGCATCAGAGTTACGAGCTTCATGAGTCGGAGTAGTCCGTCGAGGGCAATTCCTATATTGATGATCCTTGGAACCACATTTAAAACAACCACCAGTTCTCTTCCAGCATTCCCCGGGGTGTCGTTTCCCACAGTCAGCACAGTCTCGACTCTGATTGGTAGCCACAGGTGCTCTAGCTTGAGCTGGCTCATCATTTCGAGGCCTCTTTTGGAACCTTTTAGAAGAACCCGAGTACTTAAAGTCCCTCTTGCCTCTAACTCTTTCCCGGTTCTGGCGTTTTGAGTTCTTAGCCTCTTCAGCTATCTTGGCTTTCTCCACAAGCATGGCAAAAGTCCTTACTTGTTGTGGGGCTATCAGTACCCGCAACTCATCATTCAGCCCATCTTCAAAGCGTACACAGCGCTCATGATCAGTTGGCACTATTGTCCGAGCATAATGACTCAAGCGTAGAAATTCTGCCTCGTAAGCTGCCACCGTCTTATTTCCTTGAACCAGATTCAGGAATTCTTTCCTCCGGGCATCCACATAACTTGTCCCGACATACTTCCCTTGGAAAGCAGCTTTGAAGAAATCCCAAGTAACAAATGCAGCCTCAGTGCCTTCTCGAACAGTAAGCCACCATTGATACGCCTCGTCCCTTAACAAGGACACCGCTCCTCTCAGTTTCTGCTCGACGGTGCACTCCAGATCATCCATAATTCGCTCCACTGCCTCGAGCCAATACTCCGCTACATTCGGAGCTACACCGGAGACACCTCTAAAAACCTCAGCACCACTTGATTTAAGTCGTTCTGATATTGATCCACGAGCTGCTGGCCCAATTCTAGTCCCAGCGACCCTTTCTAGGACTCGCAACATTGCTTGGGTCAAAGCATTGTCCTCTCTCCTATGGTCTTGTGATCCATTTTCCGACACCGGTGATGCCGGTGCATCCATTTTCGGCATATGTCCCGATGCCTCAGACACGGCTCTAGCACCTCGGCCTCTACCACACCACGTCTACCACGTCCACGTCCTCTAGCACTCATAATGACTAATTCGGTTTAATCTGATTACAAGTTTTATGAATCAGAAAACTATTTCAGTGTTTATTAACGATATTCTATGAGATATAAGAGATAGAGTTGTTTTCGCAATCATATCCTATAGTCTCAATCTCTACAGTTTCAACACCTAAAACTAGAAGTTCTAGAGTGTTCCTATGATCTTATAAACATTCAATATACGAATACTTACTTGACTTGGTGCCGGATGCTTGTGGTGCCATACTACTTTTAAAACATAAATTCTATAAATTTGAAACAGTTTTAAATGAAAATTTTTGCTGAACAGCTGAGTTTTGAAACTGGCTTTGATACCATTAAATGTAACACCCCAAACCCGGTCTATGCGTTAAGACCAGACTTGGTATGCCACACAAATCGAACATACATCTAGTCATCAAATGATTTAAAGAAAACAGATCTTCAAAAACTATTTTGGAGATGGAGTTTATCAAAAATCGAGGTTAATTTCAAATCTATGATTTTAGAGCATAAGAGTTTATAATTTGATCTCAGAGAAATAATTGGTTAAATTATTAAAGAAGTTTAAAAAGAATTCAGGAATTTGAAAACAAAATTCATAAAAGAGTTTTCACAGAAATTTTTACGAGTTTGAGATATTTAAGAAAAACCCCTTTTTATACGTAAATTAAAGAAAATATTATAAAATTAAAATAGTCCCCTTTTAGTATCTAAAACATATTAAAATCCATCCACGATTAAAAATCCATAAAAATAATACCAGAGGCCTTATTACATCACAACTGAAAAATTTATTTAAGTAAAAATACTAAAGAGTAGTTCAAAGTTCATAAAAACCATCATTTGAAGTATGGCCCCCGCGAAGTCATCCCCGGCCCAAGCCTCCATCAATTATCATTACCTGAGAAAGGTAAGAAAACGGGGTGAGTTACTTAGAACTCAGTGTGTAACCCACTTACCAAGTCCACTGGGCCAAACCATTTAAGCATTTAATTGGGCTTGAGCCCATTAACGAATATAACAATATAGTAATTAAAAATGCATGTGAAATGCAATTCCCAACCAAGCTTAAATTTTCATCCGCTACACACCTCCCGTACCAACCAGCACACCTGTGCCGATCAAGTCAACCCACCCCGCCAACACACCAATCGTAGGCATTAAGCCATTTAATTCGCAGGCAAAATGCCATTTAAATCAATGATTCACAGGCCAGTGGCCATTAACACGCAGGCATTAAGCCATTTAAACTGGGCACGAAGCCTTCTTCTCTTCATCAAAATATCCCAACCCATGCAATCATGTATATACAATGTACAACAATTTATTCATATGATAATTTTAACATCAGGCCCATATTAAAATTTGGCCCATTACACAATTTGGCCTATTTCACAATTTGGCCCATTTCACAATTTGGCCCATTTCACATGAGGCCCATATATCACTTTTTATCATATTAGCCCATTAAGGGCGATTTCGTAACTTTCACGATTTTAATACCGATTTCATGCACTTACACTAAAGTATTCATAAACCATATTTTTCCGATTTTACCAACTTGGCGATTATTAGTCTTAATAATGGTATAACATCTAACCATGAGATAAGTGTGAAATTACACACCTGATTACGGTGAGAACTATACTTTCCCGCTCGTCGATACCTAAATACGTGTCACGCTTGATTAGAACACTAATACTTAATATAAATCTATACTAAAGATAAGCGATCTAGATCTTTACCCTCGGAATCTCGAACAACAACTATTTGTCGGTTCTCCTCGGTTGACAGTTCACAACCTAATGGAAAATCCCGAACAGCTAATAGCTCCGAACTACGAACAACTTCGAATAACCGATTCTCCTCGGATGAGGGTCCACAACCCGGTGGAAAATCCTGGATTGCCGAAACAACCCTTCGCTTGAATCTAGAGGGAATAGCAAAACCGCCCCTCTTCCGAACACTATTCACCACCCTTTTCGACCCTATCTTGTTTGCCTCCATTGACAAAAGATTATTAGTCCAACTAATATATTAGAATTTAAGACTATTGGTTTTAAGGGCCAAATCGGCTTACCACAAAAATATCTTTGCGTTCACGGTGATTACGAATACTCCGAGTTTCGGCCTTCACTTTATCACTATAAAGACGAAAAGATTGTCTGAGAGGAAGGGATAGAGGATGCTATTTTCGGTAAAAAGACCGTCCCAAACTAATATGTATATTCGGCTAAAGAAAAAAAGAGAAATAAAGAATTGAAGAGGATTCTTACCGATTATTCAAAACAATGCAAAGAAAAATGATTGAGTAGAAATGTTTGAGAAATGGAAATTTCGGCTATGAGGATGGTTATTAACATTCGGCCATGGTAGAAGATTTTGGAAAAGAAATAGTGATGTTAAGAGTTCTTTACAAGAAGAAAGAAAGGAGAAAAGAAATAAAAGAGAAAGTGTTTATCTGTAAATTTTCAATAATGGAAGATGAACAAAGAAATGATCTTGGGGTTGGTGTATATTCGGCCAAAAAGAAAGAAAAGAATATGACCTTTCAAGATGGCTTGGGAAAAATGAAAGATGGTATCAATTTGGTCTAGAAGAAATGACCAAAACCAAAACAAAATTTACCCATTGCACAAGACACAATCGGCTAGGGAGAGAAGTTGTGAAGAGAAATGGAAAATGCACTAATTTGCTAAAGCATTATGGCCAACTAGCTCCTAATCCTTATCAATATTCAGCCAACCCCCTTCTAGCCCCAAAATCGTCCAAGTACATTGGCCAAAAGTCAAAGTTTTAGCCACCCAAAAGTTTCCAAAACATCACCCTTGTTTCATGCCTTGTGTTCCCCCTACATACCGTATACTCATGATTCCCTACCTTAAGTTCACTCTTACCATATCCTTTAGCCATCATACCTTAAAATAAAAGTCTAAAATATGATGCTTGGCCGACACTTGCTAGGAAGGAGCAAAAATTAATATTCACAAAATGCATACTAGGGGATTCGAACCTCTCCCCTCAAGACCATACATGTAGCGCATAACCTCTTAACCAATAGCTCAATTATGCTATCTTTTGCCACTTAATTTCCTTAAACATCAGGGTCACTTGTTCCACTTCAATAAAGTACTCCTTACTAAAATTTATTCTAATTCCGAATAAATCCCGAGCTTTCTCAAGACTATATTAAACACACAGATTAAATCCTTCACAAACTAAGCACCAAAAACATGCAACATATCGATACTCAATTTTTAGGATGTTACAGGCATCCTTTCCTAAAGGCGTCTCTCATCAGAATTCGTTAAACTATCGCCCAAATATACATTAAAAAGTCTTTTAGTAGGGCATATAACGTTTTATTTACTCATAGACTTCATAGTTTGCTATATGTCAGGCTTTATACTTAACCTAGCGAAGCTTTCCTATCTTTCCTTGATTCTACTCTCTCAAGGAGAGAGATATTTTCCTTATCTTAAACGTTTTGACCTGTCACTTGACTCCATTGGGACTCAATAAACGTCACATCAATCATTTGGTAGGCTTATCCAAGTCTTATGAATTCCAAGAACTAATCAAGTACTTTCCCTTGGTTCTCAACTATTTTAGTTCACATTCGGTTAATCCCTAACCATCTTTTCCTCATATCTTAATCGACTCAAGGCTATCGTTACCGAATACTCTTTATTTCTAACATAAGCTTCCCATCATAGGGTTCAATTCCCTTATTACGAATTTCGTCCAAACAATTATTGCAAAAAAGGAGTTTGAAAAATGTAGCAGAAAATAATTTTAAGGAAAACAGAGTTTTAATTTTTTTTCCAAAACAAGATCTTGGTTATGATATATAAAGTAATAAACACTTAATCAAAATTGTACCTTTTCGATTCGTCTACGATGAGAGCTTAAACTGAGTAGTCTTTGTAACACCCCTAGCCCGTATCCATCGTCGGATTAGGGTTACGAGGCATTACTGAATAAGACATCACTTAGAACAGGCATTTTTTTTTAATAAACATATCATGTACATTCAAGAGTAAAAATAATCAATACATAACATATTATATTCACATACTTAACATTCAAATTAAAGCTAGCGTTTATGTATTGAATCACCCAAACAGAATGAGGTTGCACATTCTCTATTTAAATCAAACCATACCAATCTTTATAAATTCAAACATATCTATCATCTTATACTTACCAAGCAATAGGACATTCATTATTTCAATTTCATTTATTAACAAATATCAAACTCATCTTATACTTAATCATTTTAATACATATCATTAATCAAATAAACTACATGTTTAGTCACTCATTCCATGTACTATTCGAATATTATGCTAAACAACTTGAATAATTTATTATACATATCAACTATTTAAATAGGTAAATGATATACCTAATTGTGTTACATTTCAAAATTAATACACCCATGTTCTTATATAACATATTAGTCACTTTTCCATAATCTCACAATATCCCATAAAGAACAATTCAATAACAACCATCAAATATTTCAAACAAGTATAGTCGAATACCTATATAAATACATGCATAACTCCCAAGTCAAATTCTTAGGCCGAATGCATATACACCTACCTACTTGATTTTTTTTCTATTCGAACTTATGTCACATTATATATCCAAATTGATTATGAATCATATCCATTATTTCTCACATAACCAAAATTAAAACCAAAACTTACCATTTGTCAATATAAATTTTTCAAAATCTAATTACAAAACTAAATCCATTATCATCACATTCAAACATCTATCACAAATTCATTCCATAGCCGAATGTATCTAATTAACACCATCAATACAAACAAATTTATTCATAACTTATTGACTAAACCCAACCTTATACCTATTTATCCAATCCAGATCTTTATATCATCAAAAACCAAATTACATCATATAAGTACATACACTTACTAAAACTTATTACACATAAATTACACTTAACCACAATCAAAATGTCTATATGTATACATTTGGTTTAGTCCGCTTCTTAATAAGTCATTCCATCGTACAAAACATATCAAATATACATATATAAATCACATAACCAAGTTCAACACATCTAACTTAAAAACATATCACATACTTACCTATCATGAACATATACCATAATAAAAAATGCATATAAACGACCATTATCAACCATAAACACAGAACCCAAATCAATCAAAAGAATATAAGCCATCTTCGCATGGCCATTATTTACATACAAAGCACGTAATTCCTATTCCACCTTATACTATGCTATACATGCCATATATTAAAATTTTCAACTTAGTAAAATATCAAAGGAAACTGTCGATAGTATGAGTAGTCTTGCTGACGATTCCCGAGCTCAAACGTATTTCCAAATCTATAAACAGAAGTAAACAAGAATACACACAGAGTAAGCTATTTAAGCTTAGTAAGTCATAAGCAAATATATATACCAACTATTATATATTAACACTAAGTTAACAAAGCCGAATATACATGTTCTCAAATACAAGGTTATCATTTAAATCTTTCATACACATACCATATGGCTAATTGTACAAATACACATGAACTTATATAAATTTCAGTATTAAAATCACATATACCCCATTTGGCCAAATATACACAGTCACATATACATTCACATTTTTCACATTTGTAACTTTAACATTTATATATTCAATTCAACAACTGACTTACCTTATTTTCACATATACAAGAGCATTTTTGTGAACTTACTTGCTCAATAAACATCACATATGCACTTACCAATTTATCACCTTTCGGTCACCTCTATTATTAAGTTTATATCTCTGAAGAATCTGCAAATCCGCACACATAGAGCAATATATATATATGTAACATATCACACACTTAGTGTC
The DNA here is from genome assembly GCA_005393395.2 of Gossypium australe. NCBI lineage: Eukaryota > Viridiplantae > Streptophyta > Magnoliopsida > Malvales > Malvaceae > Gossypium > Gossypium australe. The sequence goes on along the minus strand of CM016625.1, from coordinate 47,108,029 downwards.
GGTACATTGATAAGGAGCGCACAAAGTGCCATTCACCAGTAATGTATCGCACACTTAGTGCCATTACTTATTTTCCGCACACATAGTGCCATACAATCGATTTCGCACACACAGTGCTCGGTATATAAGCTCACACACCTAGTGCCAGACAACCGATCTCGCACACATAGTGCTCGGTATATAAGCTCGCACACATAGTGCCAGACAATCGATCTCGCACACACAGTGCTCGGCATATCAGCTCGCACACATAGTGCCATCAATCCATTTTCTCCTCATTACGAAATACACATATGTTCTCATATTCATTCATATATACACATATAATTAAAGGTTCACAAACAACTCATTTCTCCTATAATATTATCACATTCGACAACATCAATTATATACACTCATAATCTTTGTATGGATTTTCTAACATCATATCTCAATCGAATCAAACTCAAGTATATTAAAGTCTATATTTACTCATATTCGACTACTCCAAATTAATACTACAAAATTTCCAAATCGGTATATACTAAGTTATACACATAATTTACAATGTTTTATTGCTTAAAGACTTACCTCGGACGTCAACGGTCGGTAAAATCGACTAATCAACTACTTTCGTTTTTCCCCGGTCCAAATCTGATATATTTGGTTCTTGATCTAAACATATTCAAACTAAGCTTGTTTAAACACCATTCCATTCATTGTAGTCTAAAAAACACATAAATGGAAAAATTAAAATTTTGCCCCTAACATTTCACACTTTTTACAATTTAATCCTTTTTGCACAAAACACAAAATACACAAAATTTCACATTACCCATGCTTGGCCAATATTACCTATGTTCATAAAAGAGTCCATACATTTCATTTATTTCACATTTTAATCCCTCAAAAATTTATTTTTACAATTTAGTCCAAATTATTCAAATTCATCAAAAATTCAAAGACAAAACATGTTAATCTAACACATATATTTCATATTTCATCATCAAACAACAAAAATAACAAGCTATCATCAATGGCTCAACTCAAAATATTCATCAAAGTAAAAAATTGAAGCATGGGTTTTGTACATCTCATAGCAACGATCTCAAAAACATAAAAATTATAAAAAACCGAGCTTAATACGTACCTTAATTAAGTCCAACAATGGCCGAATGCCCTAACATCTTTTCTCTTTTCTTTTTGTTTTATCTTTCGGTCATGGAAACAAATAATAACTTTGGCTTTTTCATTTTTTAATGATAAGTTATTATAATATATAACATTATATTATATTAATATAAATTTTTATTATAATAAATTACATATAAAACATATTAAAATGGCATGTTGCCATCCACTATCTTTGAAAAATGGGCTATTTTCCCTTTAAAGACTCCATATTAAAAAGCCACTATCAACTAAGCACTTTACACTATAGTTTGTAACTTTTACCTTTTATGCGATTAAGTCCTTTTATTTAATCAAATACATAAATGACGAAATTAAGTCACGAAAATTTAAAACCAACAAATTCACACACAATAAACACACAAAATAATTTTAAAATATTTTTCAGACTCGGATCTGTGATCCCGAAACCACTATTCTGATTAGGGTCAAAACCAGGCTGTTACAACTCTCCCCCTTAGGGATTTTTGTCCCCGAAAATCTTACCGGTGAATAGGTTTGGATAACGCTCTTTGATCTTATACAACCCAATCAATCTCGGACTCAACTTGTCTTTACGACCGAATCTGAGTACTTTCTTCCATGGTGAAACTTTCAGAAACACTTGATCTCCGATCTGAAATTAAATATCTTTACGTTTCAAATATGCATATGACTTTTGACGATCTGATGCAGCTTTCAAGCTATCACGGATCACTATCACTTTCTGTTCTGTTTCTTTGGTCGAGTCAACCTCATGTATCTTACTTTCACTGAGTTCGGCCAATAGAATGGTGTACGACATTTACAACTGTACAAAGCCTTGTAGGGTGCCATTTTGATACTAAATTGAAAGCTACTATTATCAGGAAATTCAATCAAAGGTAAACCAGATTTAATCATTCTATCCACAATAACCCAAATTACATCTTTCTTGCTCAGTGTCAACGATAAACTAGATACAAAATCTATCGTGACCCTATCCCATTTCCACCCGGATATCATAATCGGCTGAAGTAACCCAAAAGGTACTTGATGCTTGGCTTTTACTTACAAACAGACTAAGCATTTCGAAACAAAGTTAGATATGTCTCGTTTTATACCAGACCTCCAATAGAACTGTTTCAAATCATTATACATATTCATACTACCTGGATGACTAGATAACCGACTTGTAAGCTTCATTTAAAATCATCTAAATTAACTCTGAATTTCTTTGAACACATACTCGGTTTCTGAACCTCAAACAATTATTTTTATCAACTTAGAATTCAGATTCAATATTTGTTTCACACTGAGCTCGCTTTGCTAACAATTCATTATCAACTTTCTGAGTATCACAAATTTGTTGAACAAATAACAGTCTTGCTTTTAATTCGGCTATTATCGAGCCATCATCAGATATCACCATATACGCATTCATTGCACACAAAGTAAATAATGATTTTCTACTCAAAGCATCAGCAACAACATTAGCCTTTCTCGGATGATAGTCAATCACTAGCTCGTACTCTTTTAACAACTCTAATCATTGACGTTGGCTCAAATTAAGATATTTCTGAGTCATTAAATACTTCAGGCTTTTATGATCAGAACAAACATGGCATTTCTCACTGAAAAGATAGTGACACCAAATCTTCAATGCGAACACAATAGCTGCTAACTCCAAATCATGTGTCGGATAGTTCTTTTCGTGTGGCTTCAGCTATCTCGAGACATAAACTACAACTGTGCTTTCCTGTATCAAAACACAACCCATACCACTCAAAGATCATCACTGTAAATAACAAATTCTTTACCAGATTCTGGCTGAATTAACACTGAACCTTCTGTCAATAGAGTTTTTAACTGATGAAAACTCTTCTGACACTTTCCTGACCACTCGAACTTAACATCTTTCTGTAACAGCATCGTCATAAGTGTCGCGATCATAGAGAAACCTTTCACATACCGTCAGTAATAACCAGCAAGTCCCAGAAAACTTTGAACTTCGGAGACATTTTTTGGAGATTTCCAATCAAGTATAGCTAAAATTTTACTTAGGTCAACCCGAATACCCGATGCGGATACAACATAACCTAGAAAACGGACTTCGCGTAACCAGAACTCATATTTACTGAATTTCGCACACAACTGTTTATCTCGCAAAGTCTATAACGCAAATCTCAGACGCTCGGCATGCTCAGTTTCATCACGGGAATAGATCAAAATGTCATTTATGAATAATACCACAAATTGATCAAGATACTATCTGAAGATTCGATTCATCAAATCCATGAGAATAGTAGGTGCATTAGTAAATCCGAAATGCATTACCAGAACTCATAGTGTCCGTACCTCGTTTGGAAAACATACATCAGAGTCTTTTAGAATACAAATTCTTCTTTCAATCTATCCTTCAATTCATACATGTATGTTCAAAGTCTATTTCCAGTTCGTACATAAATTCAAACACATATATCCCAATTAACTTTTCAATCAAATAATTCAAATCATACTAACTACTGAATCAATCTTTTCAAAGAAATCTTTATTCTCATTAGAAGGATGACCCCAGACATATCATTATACAAATATATCTTGATTTTCTATCATTTTCACTGTTATCACTGTCGAACTTTCACGAGAACTAGAAAAGAGTTTATAATAAAGCTGTCTCATATATTAATCATCAAAACTCCGAATTATACTAAAATCACCTTAACCAAATAGAAATCATTGAACTTTATTAGGAACAATGTCTCAATCCTATAATGAGTATTATCCCAGCTGTTAGTGAAGTATCTAAACATAGAAAGGAATCAAATATGATTTAGATAGCAACCATTGTAGAAACACATCTTCTATAACTCTGAGGAAGGTACCACTGTATTCTCACATTTCAAGCCAGAAATTATAATTGGAATAGACATAGTCATCTCTGTCAAATAGAAATCTTTTGCAGATAATCACATGGCATCATAAAAATATCGTAACAGCAAAATTTCAACATTTGGAGTTACACAGAATATCTGAAAATTACAACTCGTATAAAATAATATTTGTTCCGATGATATCCCAGAAATATCCAGAAAGATCAATGTCGCTCATAAATACTGAAATCCACAGTAACAGAAATAGTATAATCTTCACGTATTTTCAACAGAGAAATAACCAATAGGAACAGAATATTAGTCTCATACAGATTTTACCGTCGACTTTCATATCCACACCATGGAATAAATTATCAAAGGAAGACATAACAATGTCGAATATAACCCAAACAGATCAACGATACTTTTGTCGATTAATATGTTTAGCTAATGTTCTTATACGATAAAACTTTCTTTTTGAAATTAATGTAACATCCTGAATTTGGGCCTAGTAGGATTGAGCTTAATGGGCCTTGAGCGTAGTAGCGTTAAAATTTTTAGAGAACAAGAGATCGGCTTAAATGCAAGTTGGACCTATTAGATAAGTGATTTTGGAAGGTTAGGGGGCTTCTATGAAGTCCCGAGATCAAACTTTGGCTTTGGGGAAATTTTGGTTTTAGGTGAATAAAACCCTAGGAGTTAGTAGGTAGGCTTTAAGAATAAAATATGGAGGAAAATGACACAAATGGGCTTGTGGCCCAGTGGCAAAGTGGCGCCACTTAGAGAGCAGGGAGGTGGCGTCAGCTGAGGAGGCCCAAACTCCAGTTGCATGAAGCCCAATTCCTTAATTAAATTTTAGCTAATTTTCGGCATTAGGGTTTTATTCTCCCACTCTCTTCTTAGGGTTTCTCTATTCTCCCATTCTCTATAAAAGCTGAAATCCCTAAGCCTATTCTCTCATCTTCACTTCTATGCAAAAGCCGAAAGTCTATTATTCTTTTTCTGTTTTCTTCTACAAAGCTGAAACCACCCAATTCTTCTAAACATCTTTCCCTTCAAAAGCCGAAACTCTGAACTTTCTTCTCATCTCCATAGCCGAATACCTCCTATTCTCTTTTGTTGATCTCTTCACTAAAATTCGAATCTACATAGATTTCTTCCTATCATATTCTCTTTTTGATCTTCTCAAAAGCCGAAATCCTCTAGGAGTTGTCGAATTCTTTGTAAAGGTAGGTGACAATTTCTTCTGATCTATTCTTTTTCTCTTTCGATTTTTAGAAGACAAAGTCGAAAGGCTAATAGATTAATAGTTTGATGTTTTCTTGTTGGGCGACATTCGGGAATTGAAGTAGATTGCTTAGATCTAAAAGTCGAAACCGTTAGTCTCTGAACTTCATATCTTTCTTTTCGAGATTTCAAGGTAAGGGGTTCTCTTTAGATTCTCGTTAGATTCACTATCGTAATTGTGATCTTAACCATATGTTATGATGGTAGCAACTGATAAGGTCTTTTGATGGAATCACATGTCAATCAGGCGAAGGAAGGGATTGGATCTGTAAACCCAATCCCTAAGTTTAAGAAACGAGCAGTGTCAGCAGTTCGGGATTGGCCACCGGGTTGTGGACCGGCGTAGAACAAAATCTTTGACAGTTAGCAGTCGTATCGGCTTTTGATAGTGTCGACATAGAAGGTCTTGTCTTGATTGTAATCAGGTGTGTAGATCTCTAACACACTAGTTAACTGTAATGTATATGTGTTTGGGCTAAAAAGCTAAAAAGAGGCTGTGTAGACAGTCGAATAAAACCCTAAAAGGGTTAGGCAAAGGATGCCAGGTACGTAATCATAGAAATCTCTATGTGTATCGAAATATATGAAAGCCTGTTTCTTTTTAAAGATGGTATGATGTTTTCGATTTTCCATGTGTGTATGCATGGAGTGGGGGTATGATAATGAAGGGGAAGTGCATGATAGGTCACTTGGTGATCGGTGGTTAAACCACAAATTCAAATGTTAGGTCATATAGTGATCGGTGGCTATGCCACGTTTAATGATTTCTGAATAATAGGAATAGGCAGTACGGCTGTCGTTATAGTGTGTAGCGGATGGAGGGTTGATTGTAGAAATCCCCAGGGTGTGATGGTTGGTACGGGTTGGTGTGTAGAGGATGGACTTTTAGGTTGGGTTGGGCCATGTTGCATGTAAATATTTTGTTGCCATTGTGCATGGGCCAAGGAAAGGATGCCAGGTACGTAATCATAGAAATCTCTATGTGTAACGAAATATATGAAAGCCTGTTTCTTTTTAAAAGTGGTATGATGTTTTCGATTTTCCATGTGTGTATGCATGGGGTGGGATTATGATAATGAAGGGGAAGTGCATGATAGGTCACTTGCTGATCGGTGGTTAAACCACAAATTCAAATGTTAGGTCACATATTGATCGGTGGCTATGCCACGTTTAATGATTCTTGAATAATAGGAATAGGCAGTACGGCTGTCGTTATGTTGTGTAGCGAATGGAGGGTTGATTGTAGAAATCCCCAAGGTGTGATGGTTGGTACAGGTTGGTGTGTAGAGGATGGAATTCTAGGATGGGTTGGGCTATTCATCATTTATTATTTATCATGTGATTATGATTGTTGCCATCATGTATGGGCTAGGGCCCATAATGTGTTTGTGGGCCTCAGGTCGTTGTGTTCGGGATTTATACACTGAGTCTTGGTGACTCACCCTTTCATTTTTCTCTACTCTTTCAGATTAGCAGTAGATCGTGGACATGGGAGCCGAGACGGACTCGAGGGGCCATCAAGTTTTTATTTCTATAGATTAATTCCGGTTTTTCTTTAGGTTTCTTTTATTCATTTTGGGAACATTTATGTAATAAGGCCCCATAGTTTATAATCACCTAAGTAGTTTTTAATATTTGCAACTTATGAAATTATGTCAAAGGTTTATTTATACGAAATAATAATAATACAAGGTTTTATTTTCAAATGTCACCTATTTATTCAAATATTGTCTAATTAACTTACGATTTCCGAAACCAACAAAGCAAAAGTTTTCAATGTACAACCCGTAGCATACCAGATCTGGTCGAAACGTATGGGCCGGGTTTAGGGTGTTACAATTAAACAGTCACATATACTTCTGAGGATAAATGTACACACAGAATGTCCAAATGGAATCATAATAACTGCCCGACTATAACCATTGCATTCAACCATCAATACCATTCAAACATCAATCCACTGTCTAATTCTGTCATCAGAAATTTTCATATTATCCCATCACTAACAGAAATCAATTCAGGAAAGCTTTCAGTTAATACTTTATTTAGGTAACATACCTGAATAAGTCATTTAATCGGAGTTAACTTCTTCTTTAACAGTGACTTTGCAAAATTTTAATAGTCTTCAGAACTGCCCAATATCTCTTTTAGTACTGTCTTCATTTGCTGATTCATTCTCTTTTCTGACCACATTACTAATCTTTCAAACACGGATTTTCTAAAACTTCACATTAGTGAGCTTATTCATTCCAATTCTTATAATAAAATTGTAACATTTTTTTGACAAGTGGGTGAGGGTAGTAGAGCCTCAAATTGAACTCACATGATTGCACATAATACATACTATCACGAATAGTCAGTTCATTACTAATTTCACATTCTCAAATCATTTAATATACCTTTTCTTTTAATCATTTTTTATTTTTAACACATTGTTCATATGCCAACTCAAATCACCATTTCAAAATTAGAGCATTTCAGATAGAAATCATAATTCAAATATCATATCTCATATGCTCATGTAATTACCACATTTATCAATAACAACATGTCATACAATTTGATTCTTACCTTTATGAGTCTCAACTCATCATCAGCACATCTCCACTCAATTATTTGAATATTTACTTCTGTACTATTAGAATTAGCTCAGTTAAAAACTTATCTATTTCATCAAAACAATCTTCGTTAGAGTCGGGAGATATCACACTATCGCAGATTATATATGGCATGTATAGCTAGACTCACATACGCTATGGTAGTCCTAGAACCGACTAAACCATAGCTCTGATACCAATCAAATGTAACACCCCTAGCCCGTATCCATCGTCGGATTAGGGTTACGAGGCATTACTGAATAAGACATCACTCAGAACAGGCATTTTTTTAATAAACATATCATGTACATTCAAGAGTAAAAATAATCAATACATAACATATTATATTCACATACTTAACATTCAAATTAAAGCTAGCGTTTATGTATTGAATCACCCAAACAGAATGAGGTTGCACATTCTCTATTTAAATTAAACCATACCAATCTTTATAAATTCAAACATATCTATCATCTTATACTTACCAAACAATAGGACATTCATTATTTCAATTTCATTTATTAACAAATATCATTTATTGACAAATATCAAACTCATCTTATACTTAATCATTTTAATACATATCATTAATCAAATAAACTACATGTTTAGTCACTCATTCCATGTACTATTCGAATATTATGCTAAACAACTTGAATAATTTATTATACATATCAGCTATTTAAATAGGTAAATGATATACCTAATTATGTTACATTTCAAAATTAATACACCCATGTTCTTATATAACATATTAGTCACTTTTCCATAATCTCACAATATCCCATAAAGAACAATTCATTAACAACCATAAAATATTTCAAACAAGTATAATCGAATACCTATATAAATACATGCATAACTTCCTAGTCAAATTCTTAGGCCGAATGCATTTACACCTACCTACTTGATTTTTTTCTATTCGAATTTATGTCACATTATATATCCAAATTGATTATGAATCATATCTATTATTTCTCACATAACCAAAATTAAAACCAAAACTTACCATTTATCAATATAAATGTTTCAAAATCTAATTACAAAACTAAATCCATTATCATCACATTCAAACATCTATCACAAATTCATTCCATAGCCTAATGTATCTAATTAGCACCATCAATACAAACAAATTTATTCATAACTTATTGACTAAACCCAACCTTATACCTATTTATCCAATCCAAATCTTTATATCATCAAAAACCAAATTACATCATATAAGTACATACACTTACTAAAACTTATTACACATAAATTACACTTAACCACAATCAAAATGTCTATATGTATACATTCAGTTTAGTCCGCTTCTTAATAAGTCATTCCATCGTACAAAACATATCAAATATACATATATAAATCACATAACTAAGTTCAACATATCTAACTTAAAAACATATCACATACTTACCTATCATGAACATATACCATAATCAAAAAGGCATATATAGAAACTCATTTTTCAATGACCATTATCAACCATAAACACAGAAACCAAATTAATCCAAAGAAGATAAGCCATCTTCGCATGGCCATTATTTACATACAAAGCACCTAATTCCTATTCCACCATTTACTATGCTATACATGCCATATATGTAACATCTTGAAATTCAGAATTTATGTTGGTGCATTATTTCTTGTGTTAGGCTAGTTAAAAATATTAATTGTGTATGTTTAGGGGTCCTAAGAAGGCTCGGGGTTGAATTGGGCCTTAGCAAAAATTTTTTGTTTAAGCACTTTAAAGAGAGAAGGTAAATGGCATCAAGGCTTAAGAAAATAAATGTGTATTTTGCTAACATAAATAAGCATATGGCAAGGAGGTTATGGCATCAAGTGTAGAGCATGGATAGAAGGGGTTCAAATCCCATCAAGTGAAAAATTTTGATTTAAGTTTTTTTAGCTATCCATCCATAGTGTCGGCCATGGTTGTATTTTTGGTAAGGTGGACTTTTTAATTATGGAAAGATGGCTAAGGAAATATGGTAAGGAGGAGTGTATGGAAAGGAGTAAAAGAAAGGAGCAAGAAGATGGATATGTTGGCCGGTTTTAGGGAAGATGTTTTGGAAAGAAGTTTATGGTCAACATCTATCCTTTTGGCAAGAGTTACACACAGTTTTGTTAGGGGGAGGGAGAGCCGATTTTTGCAAGCCATTTTGCTAGTTTTGGTGCTTGAGTGGTATTTTTCTTTTGTTTGAACACTTTGACTTTCTTTTCCAAACCTTTTTCCTTTCTTGCCGAATCACTCAAGACCAAAAATTGTTCATTTTTCTTTGTCTTGCCGAATTCTTTGTCTTGCGGAAACATTCCCCTTGCTTTGGCCGAAACTTCCTAGTCCAAAATTGTTCATTTTTCTCCCTTGCTTTGTCGTAACCCTCAACCAACTCTTGCCCATTTTCTTTTGATAGCCGAAACAACCAAGGCACTCTTCCTCCATCCAATCTTTTCTTCTAATCCTTTCATCAACCTTTTCTCTTTTCTTAAATTGACATTATCTTGTGATCAAACTTTCTTGACCATTTTTCTCTCCATAGCCGAACCTATTATCACCCTATCTCTTCACTTTTTCTTTTCTTTTCGTGTTGGACAATCTCTTCTTGACCGAATCAGTAAGTGATCTTATATCCCTCTTTTCATTTTCATTTTCTTTTTCTTTTTCTTTCTAGCCGAATATGTGTGTTCATCATTATTCGCCTATTCTACCTTGTTTCTTTATCGGAACGTCACTCTCTCCATCACTCTCATATTGTGACCAATACTTTTTCGTAGTGTTACAGTGGGTGGCCGAATACCACATCATTGACGATTCAATTCTAGCCATAAGTTCAATCGGTGAAAGTTGGATCTACTATTGTCAAGGTAAAGGATTTCATTAAAGTTCATCTCGATATCTCTCAATATTTGTTTATTCCGTTAAAACGGAATGATAGATTTGTCTAATTGATTGTTTTAGTGACTAAATCGCCCGTTATTATTCACTCGTTGATTCTACGGAGATAGTGGTAAGCCGAACCCTTTTTCCTTAGACAATCGATATATATCGTAATATTGTTTTGACTAAGATTTTATCCGATGGAGGCTAGTGGTATCGATTTGAAAGGGAAAGCAATTGGAGAACACAAAAGGAGCGGATTTGCGATTCCTACTCCTAAGTTCAAGTGAAGGGCAGTATTGGCGGTTCGGGATTTTCCACTGGGTTGTGGACCATCATCCGGTGAGAATCGACAAATTTTGGTCATTCACGATTTTGAGAGTAAGTATTATAGATCGCTTGGTTTAGTTTTGGATTAATAAAAAAATCTCATCCGTTAGATTAATCGAGTGTTATGTTGTCATAGGTGCCGACAATCAAGATGGTTTAATCCTTACCGTAATCAGGTGTGTAATCTCACACCGTTATTCCGTAGATTTGAAGATTCGATATCATATTGGAAATAGATCGTTATTATTTTTATGATTAAAATCGTAATATGACATAAACTGAGAAATTGGCCTAAAATACATTATTTCAATAGATTTTTCAAAATCGGTATTAAAACTGTGAGATTTACGAAAATGCCCTTATGGGCCGAATTACGAAAATGCCCCTACGGGCCAAAAATTACGAAAATGCCCCTATGGGCCGAATTACAAAGTGTTATAATGGGCCGATTTATTGTAACAAATCTCTGGATTAATGATTTTTGTTTATATTTGTAAATATTATGCTTTATTATGTATGTTGCATTTACATAATTTTGCATGGGATGGGAAAAATGTTGAAGAGAAGTGTAACCCGGTGGCTTTGCCACAAAAAGGTTTGTTATTATGTTTCACTATGATTCTGTTGGCTTGGTCACAATCAAAATATGTTATAAATGGCAACTTGCCTGCGATTGGTGTGTTTGGCGGGGTAGGTTGACTTGATCCCCACAGGTGTGATGGGATGGTACGGGTGGTGTGTAGCGGATGGATTATTAGGATGGGTTGGGTTGCGTCCACTTATATTATTTATACATTGTTATGTAAATGGGCTTAGGCCCAAGATATTGCTATACGGGTTCAAGCCCAGTGGGCAACAGTAAGGAGATTATACACTGAGTTCTAGTAACTCACCCCTTTTTCCTTAAACCCTTGTAGGTAATGCTCAGTAACGTGGATTTCGGCCATTGATGACTCGGTGGAGGCCATACTTCAGAAATGGTGTTTTATTTTGAACTTTAGATTTCTATTTCCGTTTACTTTACTATTTTGGTTTTTTATGTTGTAATAAGGCCTCTAAAATATTTTATTTTTGCTTTACATTTGACGAACTTATTATTTTGCTTAAATTACTCTAAATGGGAATTTTTCTAAAAACTTAAATAAAGATTTTCCAAAATAGATGAACAAATGGATTTCATAACAAAACTTCTACGAATATTTTAACTCGGAAATTTTCTCTCAAATTATCAAACGATATTTTCAAAAGTCACGGTTTATAAAATCTCTAGTTCAAATTTATCGATTTATCAATCAATCTTCGAGGTTAGTAGTACTTTATCAAATATTTCAAATCAAACTTGTTTTCTTGATTTTAACAAATCAATACCTATTTTAGTACGAATGAAAAGGATTTAATATGTTTTTCTCATGTGACATGTCATATCCGGTCATAACGCATGGGCCGGGTTTGGGGTGTTACAATATATTAAAATTTTCAACTTCGTAAAATACCAAAGGTGTAACACCCCAAACCCGGTCTAAACGCTACACTCGAGTCTGGCGTGCTACGGGGAAGAAAATGCTTTAAAAATCGGTTTGTCAACTTCGTTGGTGGAGAAAATCCTTGGAAAATTTTTAGAAAACGAATTTGAGTTTGGTGAAGTTTAAAACATGTTAAGACTTGTTTTAGAAAATTATTTGCTTTATTGTTATTCCATATCATTTACTTAATCAGTGAACATTTTAAAAAAAAAAGGTACTTATCGAGGTTTTGAAAAACATCCAATTCATATCTATCAGGTTTGCTTATCAAAAGTTATAGGAACAACCAAATAAAACATCCCAAAATAAAAGTTGGGCGGCCTTATTACAACGATGTAAACCCAAAATTAAAGTAAAACAACTAAGTTCAACAGAAAACTTTGAAATAAAACAATTGCTGAGCATGGCCACCTCGAGTCCACTCCGGCTCTATATCCACGATCTAAGTCTGATCTGCAAAAATGTAAAGGAAGGGGCGAGTCACCGAGACTCAGTGTATAAATCCCCATCCCAAGAAAAATATGCTCTTACACAAGTTCATACAATAATATGCAAGTCGTGCAACCCACCTAAGTATCCATCCGGGTCTCCCGAATCTACCCCTTGTGGTACCAAACCACTGGTGGTGCCAAACCACTGGTAACCGAGGTTACAAAATAAACATATGTGGTACCAAACCACTGGTGGTGCCAAACCACTGAGATTTAGTAACAATTTTGTAATATGTGGGGCCAACCCACGGTGTGATACCAAATCACTGGTGACAGTCTGATAGATCATACTTCCCCCTCCTCTCATCACCCATGGCATATACTCATGCAATCAATATCAGTATGATCATGCTTAACATGTTAAATCACATTTACAGAATAACAACTTACCCGGCATCCTCGCTTTTACCCACAAGGGTATTTTCGTAACTATTGCCGTCATTCCGGCTTTTAAATAACACATAACATAAAACATATTACGTAAGAAAGTGTGTAAGAGTTACACACCTGGTTTTCGTACTACCGCTTTTACTGCTTCTACGCTACTTTGGCGTTGGGTTTACAGATCCAACCCCTCCTACTGCTCGACTGTTATTAGCGGCCATAATAACCCTTTGGTCACTAAACCAATCAGATCGATAAGATCTAATAAATAGTAATAGCATTTAAAAGAACCCTTACCTAACTTTCAAATCCCGAAAAGTCCTTATGAACCTGTCACCTTCCAACCTACATTCGGCCATCCTCAAAATATCAAATAAACCGATAATCACCACCAATCTAGCCCATATGGCATTCGGCCAAATAAAAGAAATCAAGAAAGGCCATTCGGCCGAACCTACCACTACCTACCTTCGGCTTTTCCACCAAATCGGCACTTCTGACTATAGCAGGACAGGATTCGGTTTCTAGGGACAGAGAGTGAAATCGATAGGCATTAGAACAAATGATCCGGGTTAGATCTTTATGAAAAGAGAGGGAGAAATCGTATAGAAGCAAAATCCCCGAAACTCACCAGATTACTAAGGAGTATGCGGCTTATGGTGTACCTTCGGGAAACAGAAACCTCCATTGTAGATTCAGCTATGGAGGAGGAATATGAATAAGAAGAATTCGGCTTTCAGGAAGATGTTGGAGAAGAGAAGAAGGCTAGGAAATTTCGGCTAGAAGAGAGAAAAGAGAGAAAAGAACTTGGCTTGAGAGAAAAGATAACAGAGTGAGAAAAACAAATGGAAAAGATGGTAACTATCCTTCCAAATTTCGGCTATACACAGGCACACACTCAGAGTTGGAGTTTCGGCCAACTCTCTCCCTCCTGATAGCTCTTATCTTGCATGATAACCCAACCCCTATCTCATCTTTAGAAGAGGCCAACTTAGAACCAACTCTTTCCTCTTAATTATCAGCTTTTAATTACTAAATTAAAAAGAAATAAAGCTCCTAAAATGTAGCTCATGTGCCGTCCACCCCCTCCCCCTTGAAGTGCCGAATTTTTGACCCATTAATTTGGGCCCCAAGCGGCCACACTAGGCCCAAACTCCTCCCCCTTGTGATGCCACCTTCATGCCCACTTATTGCACCTCCAAACTTTGGGCCACAAGCCCAACTTGCTACTAAACATACTTACTTAACTTTTAATTATAAACAAACATTATTTTTAATCAAGTTAGCCCAGATTTAAATCCAAGCCTGAGCCCAATCCACACCTCAAAGCCTTTAACTACTAACTTAGCCATGCAACATATCAAATGCACAGACCCCCAGAATCAGGATATTATAGTTCTACCCCCTTAAAATAAATTTCGACCTCGAAATTTACCTGGTCAGAAAAAGTTGAGGGTATTGCTGCCGCATAATATCTTCCGGCTCCCATGTCGCTTCCTCCGATCCATGGTTCCGCCATAGTACCTTTACCAAGGGAACAGATTTCCTACGCATAACCTTAACATCCCGATCTAGAATCTGCACTGGTTCCTCCTCAAACGACAAGTCTGGGCTCACCTCAATCTCCCCCACTGGCACAACATGAGACGGATCTGAGCGATAGCGTCTAAGCATGGAAACATGAAATACATTGTGGATTTGACTCAACTCTGGTGGCAACTCGAGCTGGTACGCCACTGGTCCTACTCGCTTCAACACCCGATAAGGCCCAATAAATCTAGGGCTTAACTTGCCTTTCCTACCGAACCTCAGAACCTTCTTCCACGGCGATACCTTCAAGAAAACTTTGTCACCTTCAGCAAACTCTATATCCTTCCGTTTAAGATCGGCATAAGACTTCTGCCTATCCGAAGCTTCTTTCAAACGATCCCTAATCACCTTCACCTTATCCTCTGTCTCAGTAACCAGCTCCGGACCCAATAACTGCCGTTCCCCCAACTCCGTCCAACACATAGGGGTACGACACTTCTGACCATACAACGCCTCATATGGTGCCATCTGAATGCTTGCCTGATGGCTATTGTTGTACGCGAATTCCGCCAATGGTAAGAATTCCTCCCAACTGCCCTTGAAATCCAAGACACATCCCCTTAGCATGTCCTCCAAAACTTGAATCACCCTCTCTGACTATCCATCTGACTGGGGATGGAATGTTGTACTAAAATCCAACCTTGTACCCAATGCCTGATGCAAAGCCTTCCAGAACCTTGACGTAAATCTAGGGTCTCTGTCCGAAATAATCGACACTGCCACTCCGTGCAACCTTACATACTCTGCTATATATAGTTTTGTCAACTTCTGAAGAGAATAATCCATACGCACAGGTATGAAATGAGCCGACTTCGTCAAACGGTCCACAATTACCCAAACTGAATCCTTCTTGTTCGGCGTAAGAGGTAGCCCACTCACAAAATCCATTGTAATCCTTTCCCACTTCCATTGTGGAATCTTAATTGGTTGCAACAATCCCGAGGGTACCTGATGTTCAGCCTTGACTTCTGACACGTCAAACACTTACCCACAAACTCCGTCACCTCATGCTTAAGGCCTGGCCACCAAAACTACTCCCGCAAATCCCGGTACATCTTACTACCTCCTGGATGCATAGCATATGGACTGCTATGTGCCTCCTGCAAAATCTTCTGCCTTAACTCCACATCCTTAGGTATACACATTTTTCCCTGAAAACATAACACTCCATCACTGCTTAGACTATACCACTCCAATCCACCACTCTGCACTTGCAAACAACGAGCACTTAAAACTTCATCTACCAGCTGTTTCTCCTTAACCTCGTCAAACCATGTTGGCTTCACTTGCAATTCCGCTAACAGGCTTCCATCCTCATACAGACTAAGGTGAGCAAACATGGCTCTTAAATCTGCCACTACCTTACGGCTCAAGGCATCCGCTACCACGTTAGCCTTTCCCGGGTGGTACTCAATCGAGCAGTCGTAATCCTTGAACAGCTCAATCCACCTTCTCTGCCTCAAATTCAACTCCTTCTGCGTGAGAAGGTACTTCAGACTTTTGTGATCCGTATATACTACAGACTTCTCTCTATATAAATAATGCCTCCAAATTTTTAGGGCAAAAACCACTGCCGCCAACTCCAGATCATGCGTCGGGTAGTTCACTTCGTGAAGTCTTAACTGTCGGGAAGCTTACACTACAACCTTCCCCTCCTGCATCAGCACTCCTGTATGGGACGCATCACAGTAAACCGTAAATTCTTTCTCGGCTTCCGGTTGAATCAAAATCGAAGCTTCTGTCAAAATTCTCTTTAACTTTTGAAAACTTTCTTGTTGCTTGTCTAACCATACAAACGGAACCCCTTTTCTTAACAACTTTGTTAATGGTGCTGCAATCAGTGAAAACCCTTCCGCAAACCTCGGGTAATATCCTGCTAGCCCCAAAAAACTCCGAATCTCCGCCACAGACTTCGGTGGCTTCCAGTCTAAAACTGCCTCAACCTTCCAAGGGTCCACTCTAATCCTCTCAGCTGACACCACATGCCCCAAGAAAGTAACCTCCTTCAACCAGAACTCGCACTTACTAAACTTGGCGTATAAACGCTTTTCCCTAAGAATCTGCAACACCACTCGCAAATGTACGTCATGCTCCTCCTTCGATTTCGAGCACACCAGAATATTGTTGATAAATACTACGACGAATTGATCCAAGTATGGCTGGAACACCCGGTTCATCATATCCATAAACGCTGCCGGTGTGTTCGTCAATCCAAACGGCATAACCAAGAATTCATAGTGCCCATATCGAGTATGAAACGCCGTCTTATGGATATCTGCCTCCTTTACCTTAAGTTGGTGATACCCCGACCTTAAATCTATCTTGGAAAAGACTGATGCTCCCTTAAGCTGGTCGAGCAAGTCATCTATCCTAGGCAAAGGATACTTGTTCTTAAGCGTCAATTTATTCAACTGACGGTAATCTATGCACATTCGCATCGACCAGTCCTTCTTCTTAACAAAGAGTACTGGCGCTCCCCACGGAGACACACTTGGCCGGATAAAACCTCGATCCAGCAACTCCTGAATCTGCGCTTTCAACTCCACCAATTCCTTTGGCGCCATCCTATATGGAGCAATAGACACTGGTGCTGTTCTCGGTAAAAGATCTATACCGAACTCCACTTCACGATCCGGGGGCAAACCAGGAAGCTCTTCCGGAAAGACATCGACAAAGTCTTTCACCGTTCGAACATTCTCCATTCTTGATTCCTTAACTTCTAAGGCACACACGTAGACCATAACCGCCTCACATCCTTTCCTTACCATCTTCTCCGCCTTTAGCGCAGACACCACATTAGATAGGTAATTCCTTCTCTCTCCTATCATTACCACCTTTTCACCCTCAACCGACCTCAGCACCAACCGCTTAGCTGCACAGTCCAGCTCTGCCTGGTACTTTACCAACCAATCCATTCCTAAGATTAAATTGAACTCCCCGAAGGGTAGTTCCATCAAATCCGCTTGAAACACGACCCCTTGAAGTTCTAGGGGTACTTCTCTATACAGTTTATCCACCACCACAGAGTGTCCTAAAGGGCTAACTACCGTCATCTTCCTAGCAGCAGTCTCACTAACTAAGTTCAAAGTTCCCACTATACTACTAGCAACATATGAGTGTGCTAAACCAACATCAATTAAAGCAATGTAAGGCAACCCAAAAATTATAAACGTACCAGATATAACATCCGGTGCGTCACCCTTCTCTCGACATTTGGCTGCATAGACCAACCCAGGCTGTCTAGCATCAGCACCTCCAGCACCTCGGCCAGGTGCTCCTCGGCCTCGCCCGTTACCATTACCATTACCACCCCTAGCTGCACCTCGACCCCTCTGCGGTTGCTGACCATCCCTCCTGAATTGACCGCGTCCTCGACCCCCAGCTTGAGTCCTAGCTAACTTCCGCGGACAATCCCTTACCCGGTACTCTATTGACCCGCACTCAAAGCACCCTCTATTACCAGCCAAACACTCTCCCGAAGGGGACTTCCCTCATCTAGCACACTGGGGTGGCCACTGAGCAGCAGTAGGCTTTGTGGCTCTTTCCGGTCCACCAAATCTAACCCTCTTCTGTGAACTTCCAGCAGACCCTGATGGCCCAAAACTCCTTTTATCCTTACTTCTGTCCTGATTCCGCCTCTCAGTTCGCTTCACCTCCTCAGCTACCTTAGCCTTTTCTACGAGAACGGCAAATTCCCTTTCACATTGAGGTGCAATTAACACCCGCAGCTCATCTCTTAACCCGTCCTTGAACCTAACACAGCGCTCATGTTCTGTAGCCACCATACCCCGAGCATACCTACTCAACCTCAAGAATTCAGCTTCGTACTCGGGTACCGACTTATTCCCCTGAACCAAGTTCAAGAGCGCCCTACGTTGTGCATCAGTATACCCAGCTCCCACACACTTCCTCTGATAGGCTGCCTTAAAATAATCCTAGGTGATATCATCGGCCACTGCACCATCCCTAACCGTGAGCCACCACTGATACGACTCATCCCGGAGGAGAGACACTATCCCCTTTAACTTCTCCTCAGCCGAGAAGTCCAAATCATCCATTATACGTTCGATCGCCTCTAACCAGTACTCAACCGTGTTGGAAGCCACTCCAGAAACTCCCCTAAACACTTCTGCTTCGTTAGTCCGGAGTCACTCAGCCACGGATTTTCGGGCTCCTGCACCCGCGCCTGCCCCGGCAACTCTTTCCAAAACTTGCAGTACAGCCTGAGATACTGCATCGTTACCACCAGTCTAATCCTGAAACTCGACTTCCGCCACCGGCAGATCCGGCAGCACATTTCCGGACCCATGGCCAGACCCTGTTGGCTCTGACAAGGTCATCCTACCCCTACCACGGCCATGCGGCAGACGTCCATGACCTCTTGTACTCATTCTTCTCGTTCGCGTTTATCTGATTAAGAATTTTATGAATTATTAACTCTGTTCACTATTTATCCACGGACAGTTTTATGGGAAGTAGTTTTAAAAGTGATTCTTTCACATATGAATCTATCTTAAAGTTCCAGTTCCAGGATTATCTCCTAGTTCTAGGTACATTCATCACACAAACAACATCCACAGACCACATTCAACGTTTAGGGGTATTTTCGTCATTTCACTACCCAGGGGTATTTTCGTAATTTTAACCTACAGGGGTATTTTCGTAATTTTCCAAAATATGGTCTCAGGAGATTTTGCAAAATAAGGGTATTTTGGTAATTTTCCAACTCGAGGGTATTTCGGCAATTTTGCAAATTCAGGGGTATTTCGGTAATTTTGTAATTCTAGGGGTATTTTGGTCATTTTTCAAATCTAAGGTAGTTTTCACAAATCCAGGGGTAATTTGGTAATTTCAAAACTAGGGTTTTTACAAAACAGTGTGGCTGGTCCTTTTCGGGTTTTAGTTGTAAGTTTTGGCCTGTCAACATGTCTTTGTAACTAAGGTGAATAGTCACTATGCACCAGGTGGGATTCTAGTGAAAAGGAGGTGAGTCACTAGGACTGCTTAAATACCAAGCTTTCCCTGAATCCATTCCTAGACATGCATATGCCTATTGCCACACCCTGTCATAGCTGAAGTGAACAATCACTATGCACCAGGTAAGATTCCAGCGAAGAGGAGGTGAGTCACTCGGACTGCTTAAATACCAAGCTCTTCCGGATCTACTCCTAGACATGCATATGCTTGTTGCCACACTTTAGCCTTGTGACTCGTTTACAAGTTTTGTTTAATAAAGTTAAGTCTTATGGATTTGAGAAGTTGTTTGTCTAAGCCTAGAGTCCATCAGTACTACGTCTAAAGCCCACAAAGCCCAACAAATATATCACACAAGAGTCAGGGTACTTACCTGGGTGGATCGGCGCCGGAGTCTCAGGTGCCATGCTTCCCGGAAAAAAATAATCATTTCTCAAACCTTTAAAATATATTTTGGGCCCTAAGCCCACAACCGAGCTTTTGAACCGGGCTCTGATACCAAAATGTAACACCCCAAACCCGGTCTAAACGCTACACCCGAGTCTGGCGTGCTACGGGGAAAAAAATGCTTTAAAAATCGGTTTGTCAACTTCGTTGGTGGAGAAAATCCTTGGAAAATTTTTAGAAAACGAATTTGAGTTTGGTGAAGTTTAAAACGTGTTAAGACTTGTTTTAGAAAATTATTTGCTTTATTGTTATTCCATATCAATTACCTAATCAGTGAACATTTAAAAAAAAAGTACTTATCGAGGTTTTAAAAAACATCCAATTCATACCTATCAGGTTTGCTTATCAAAAGTTATAGGAACAACCAAATAAAACATCCCAAAATAAAAGTTAGGTGGCCTTATTACAACGATGTAAACCCAAAATTAAAGTAAAACAACTAAGTTCAACAGAAAACTTTGAAACAAAACAATTGCTGAGCATGGCCATCTCGAGTCCACTCCGGCTCCATATCCACGATCTAAGTCTGATCTGCAAAAATGTAAAGGAAGAGGTGAGTCACCGAGACTCAGTGTATAAATCCCCATCCTAAGAAAAACATGCTCTTACACAAGTTCATACAATAATATGCAAGTCATGCAACCCACCTAAGTATCCATCCGGGTCTCCCGAATCTACCCCTTGTGGTACCAAACCACTGGTGGTGCCAAACCACTGGTAACCGAGGTTACAAAATAAACATATGTGGTACCAAACCACTGGTGGTGCCAAACCACTGAGACTTAGTCAAAATTTTGTAATATGTGGGGCCAACCCACGGTGTGATACCAAATCACTGATGACAGTCTGATATATCATACTTCCCCCTCCTCTCATCACCCATGGCATATACTCATGCAATCAATATCAGTATGATCATGCTTCACATGTTAAATCACATTTACAGAATAAAAACTTACCCGGCATCCTCGCTTTTACCCACAAGGGTATTTTCGTAACTATTGCCGTCATTCCGGCTTTTAAATAACACATAACATAAAACATATTACGTAAGAAAGTGTGTAAGAGTTACACACCTGGTTTTCGTACTACCGCTTTTACTGCTTCTACGCTACTTTGGCGTTGGGTTTACAGATCCAACCCCTCCTACTGCTCGACTGTTATTAGCGGCCATAATAACCCTTTGGTCACTAAACCAATCAGATCGATAAGATCTAATAAATAGTAATAGCGTTTAAAAGAACCCTTACCTAACTTTCAAAACCCAAAAGTCCTTACGAACCCGTCACCTTCCAACCTACATTCGGCCATCCTCAAAATATCAAATAAACCGATAATCACCACCAATCTAGCCCATACGGCATTCGGCCAAATAAAAGAAATCAAGAAAGGCCATTCGGCCAAACCTACCACTACCTACCTTCGGCTTTTCCACCAAATCGGCACTTCTGACTATAGCAGGACAGGATTCGGCTTCTAGGGACAGAGAGTGAAATCGACAGGCATTAGAACAAATGATCCGGGTTAGATCTTTATGGAAAGAAAGGGAGAAATCGTATAGAAGCAAAATCCTGAAACTCACCAGATTACTAAGGAGTATGCGCCTTATGGTGTACCTTTGGGAAATAGAAACCTCCCTTGTAGATTCGGCTATAGAGGAGGAATATGAATAAGAAGAATTCGGCTTTCAGGAAGATGTTGGAGAAGAGAAGAAGGCTAGGAAATTTCGGCTAGAAGAGAGAAAAGAGAGAAAAGAACTTGGCTTGAGAGAAAAGATAACAAAGTGAGAAAAACAAATGGAAAAGATGGTAACTATCCTTCCAAATTTCAGCTATACACAGGCACACACTCAGAGTTGGAGTTTCGGCCAACTCTCTCCCTCCTGATAGCTCTTATCTTGCATGATAACCTAACCCCTATCTCATCTTTAGAAGAGGCCAACTTAGAACCAACTCTTCCCTCTTAATTATCAGCTTTTAATTACTAAATTAAAAAGAAATAAAGCTTCTAAAATGTAGCTCATGTGCCGTCCACCCGCTCCCCCTTGAAGTGTCGAATTTTTGATCCATTAATTTGGGCCCCAAGCGGCCACACTAGGCCCAAACTCCTCCCCCTTGTGACGCCACCTTCATGCCCACTTATTGCACCTCCAAACTTTGGGCCACAAGCCCAACTTGCTACTAAACATACTTACTTAACTTTTAATTATAAACAAACATTATTTTTAATCAAGTTAGCCCAGATTTAAATCCAAGCCTGAGCCCAATCCACACCTCAAAGACTTTACCTACTAACTTAGCCATGCAACATATTAAATGCACAGACCCCCAGAATTAGGATATTACAAAAGGAAACTGTCGATAGTGTGAGTAGTCTTGCTGACGATTCCCGAGCTCGTAACGTACTTTCAAATCTATAAACAGAAGTAAACAAGAATACATACAGAGTAAGCTATTTAAGCTTAGTAAGTCATAAGCAAATATATATACCAACTATTATATATTAACACTAAGTTAACAAAGCCGAATATACATGTTCTCAAATACAAGGTTATCATTTAAATCTTTCATACACATATCATATGGCTAATTGTACAAATACACATGAACTTATATAAATCTCACTCTTAAAATCACATATACCCCATTTGGCCGAATATACACAATCACATATACATTCACATTTTTCACATTTGTAACTTTAACATTTATATAATCAATTCAACAACTGACTTACCTTATTTTCACATATACAAGAGCATTTTTGTCAACTTACTTGCTCAATAAACATCACATATGCACTTACCAATTTATCACCTTTCGATCACCTCTATTATTAAGTTTATATCTCTGAAGAATCTGCAAATCCGCACACATAGAGCAATATATATATGTAACGTATCACACACTTAGTGTCGTTACATTGATATGGAGCGCACAAAGTGCCATTCACCAGTAATGTATCACACACTTAGTGCCATTACTTATTTTCCGCACACATAGTGCCATACAACCGATTTCACACACACAGTGCTAGTATATAAGCTCGCACACATAGTGCCAGACAACTGATCCCGCACACACAGTGTTCGGTATATAAGCTCGCACACATAGTGCTAGACAACCGATCTCGCACACACAGTGCTCGGTATATAAGCTCGCACACATAGTGCCATCAATCCATTTTCTCCTCATTACGAAATACACATATGTTCTCATATTCATTCATATATACACATATAATTAAAGGTTCACAAACAACTCATTTCTCCTATAATATTATCACATTTGGCAACACCAATTATATACACTCATAATCTTTGTATGGATTTTCTAACATCATATCTCAATCGAATCAAACTCAAGTATATTAAAGTCTATATTTACTCATATTCAACTACTCCAAATTAATACTACAAAATTTCCAAATCGGTATATACTAAGTTATACACATAATTTACAATTTTTTATTGCTTAAAGACTTACCTCGGACGTCAACGGTCGGTAAAATCGACTAATCGACTACTTTCATTTTTCCCTGGTCCAAATCTGATTTATTTGGTTCTTGATCTAAACATATTCAAATTAAGCTTGTTTAAACACCATTCCATTCAATTTAGTCTAAAAACACATAAATGGAAAAATTAAAATTTTGCCCCTAACATTTCACACTTTTTACAATTTAATCCTTTTTGCACAAAACACAAAATACATAAAATTTCACATTACCCATGCTTGGCCGAATATTACCTATGTTCATAAAAGTCCATACATTTCATTTATTTCACATTTTAGTACCTCAAAAATTTATTTTTGCAATTTAGTCCAAATTATTCAAATTCATCAAAAATTCAAAGACAAAACATGTTAATCTAACACATATATTTCATATTTCATCATCAAACAACAAAAATAACAAGCTATCATCAATGGCTCAACTCAAAATATTCATCAAAATCAAAAATTGAAGCATGGGTTTTGTACATCTCATAGCAACGATCTCAAAAACGTAAAAATTATCAAAAACTGAGCTTAATACATACCTTAATTAAGTCTAACAATGGCCGAATGCCCTAACATCTTTTCTCTTTTCTTTTTGTTTTATCTTTCGGTCATGGAAACAAATAATAACTTTGGCTTTTTCATTTTTTTATGATAAGTTATTATAATATATAACATTATATTATATTAATATAAATTTTTATTATAATATATAACATTATATTATTTAATATAAATTTTTATTATAATAATTAACATATAAAACATATTAAAATGGCATGTTGCCGTCCACTATCTTTGAAAAATGGGATATTTTCCCTTGAAGGACTCCATATTAAAAAGTCACTATCAACTAAGCACTTTACACTATAGTTTATAACTTTTACCTTTTACGCGATTAAGTCCTTTTATTAAATCGAATACCTAAACGACGAAATTAAGTCACGAAAATTTAAAACCAACAAATTCACACACAATAAACACATAAAAAATTTTAAAATATTTTTCAGACTCGAATTTGTGGTCTCGAAACCACTATTCCGATTAGGGTCAAAATCGGGCTGTTGCAGTCTTCTTCGCTATCCTCAAGCTTACGTCTTCGAGTGTGGGCTCACTTCGAATCAGAAAATTTTTCACAAAATTTAACAGTAGGGTAATTTTGCAATTTCTTTAAACTTTTGGGTCAAGTTGCAAATCAGAAAAATATCTCTAGAAATTTTATGAAATAATTTCTTCAAAGAATTCTCTTTACAACTTTCTCTTGAATTCAAGTGTGTGTAAAATAATGACCCAAGGCTCTCTTTATATAGGGAGAGTTTAATGAGTTCAACTATGATTAAACTTAATCACTTTAATATTAAATTTAATCTAATATTTATCTTGATAAATATTAGATTAAATTTAATATTAAATCTTATTAAAATAATATATTGTTTATCTACAAGATAAACATTAAATTAAATTAAATATTAAGATAATCACTTTAATATTAAATTAATAAAATACTATTAAGATAAGTATTAAATTAAATTTAGTATTAAACTATTAAAATAATATTATTTTTGAAATAGTTAATTCGAAATAAAATTCTCTAGTAGAGACAAGTAGGAGTGTCACTCTTCCGCTACTCAACCACCGAAGAACAACCACTGTCGGTCATCGAAACACAGTCGTCACAGCCGCCGGCACCTTCATGTCCAGTGATACAAGTGTGACACCTTTTGTAACACCCCGAACCTGTCTTCGTTGCTGGATTAGGGTTACAAAGCATTACCGTACAAACAGAAACATTTAACATCTTAACATTTAAATAAATTATACTATTATAATCCATTCAATCACATGCATTTTGTCCCTAAATCGAGCCCTCGAGGCCCTAAAACTAGCTTTGAAGCAATTTGGGACTAATTTGAAACAAAACAAAAGTTTAAAGAAAAAGTTGCAAAATTTGAAAAACAGGGATCACACGGCCGTGTGACATCACCCCAAGCCATGTAACATTCGAACAAGGGATACACGGCCGTGTCCTAGCCCATTTCCTCACCTGTGTAACTCACTGAGTTGCCCCACACACCTATGTACCAGGCATTGTTCTAGGCCGTGTAACTCTCTGAGTGGCCACACACGCCCGTGTACCAGGTCTTGTGCTAGGCTGTGTAACTCACTGACTTGAAACACTAAGAAACTCTTAATTTACACACGGCCATTTCGCCAAGCCGTGTGTGTCACACGGCCATGTGACAATCCGTGTGAACCCAAAAATTTACCTAAAATCAAGCCATTTCAAGTTCAATTTATACCTAAATATTCAAACCATTTGGATACACATTCAAGGGATTCAAATACAATCCAAACACTAAAAAACATACCATTTCAAACATCCTAAATCACCTACGCAATATGCCATTCAAAGGCACCACAATTGCATCAAAACATTATTTACCAAATCAAGTTAACATTGTCTCATTTCATGCATAAATATCTAGTTCAAATATCTGCCAAACATGCCATAATGACCATTTTCAAACCATCAAAAACATACCAAAAGAACCTTATTCACAATTACTTAAAAGTGACCAAAATGACACCATTTGGTAAGACATTGTAGATCACCAAACAAAGCAAAACTGTAAAAGTTTAAACATACCAAAGTAACCATTTATACATCCATGAACTATTAATACAAAAGACCTATAAATGTCATTATTAACCTTGGACAAAATACTAAAAAACTACTAAATGATTTTTGGATAGTGCCATAAGTCTCCGACGAGCTTCCAACCGATCGAGCTTCTGATAATCTATAAAACAAAGGAAAGAAACTACAGAAGCAATGAGTGCTTAGTAAGCTCATATAACCTTAAACTTAACTTACCATTCCATTTATACAATTCAAAGATTAAGCATAAATCATTATCAATGCCATAAGCTTAGTAAAAGCCTATACAACATCATCAACTCATTAGTGAGTATACTTGTCCATGAAATGTATGAAATCAACCAAAAGATATGTAAATTTCCCCATGTAATAACATTATTTTTTTTCATAAATCTTTTCATAAGGTCAAGATTTCATCCATTTGCATACTTACCACTTCTTCTCCTTTTCTTACCCGTTGAACCATTTAGAATTACATCGGATACTCGGGAAAGCTCACACATAATGTGCCTTTACATATAACAGTAACATTTCCTTTACATCGATGCTCACACAAGTTGTGAAATGGGTTTGCTCAAACGAGCTGTGGGTTGGAACGTAAGATACACGATTCTGCTCACACGAGCTGTGGAGAATCTGCAACAAATGCAAGACCTCAGCCATTGTTAGGACATTCAAGACCGGCACCCGAAACATGAAATCCCTAATAACATGTCAGTTGTATCCTAAAAATTATTAAGGTTCAACCAGGACTCGATATCCGTCAATTCATCAAAGCATGGATACATTTACATATAGGTTTCTTTATATTAAAACAACATAATAAACTTTCAATTTAGGTAACATTAAAAGGATCACAGTTTATACGAGCTTACCTTGAGAACTACGGAATACAAGTAAAGTTGAACTAATCTGAAACTTTAGCTTTTATTTGATTTAAGTCTGATTGTGGTTTATCTTGATCTAAATAAATAATTTCATTCAATGAAGTACTTCTAGAATTCAATTCAATCCATAATTCATATTTATGCAAAATTACAAATTTGCCCCTAACATTTTAACTTTTCACAATATAGTCCTTAAGCTCATAACTTGAATATAACTCATTTTAACCTAAATCCATGTTAACCAATGTTACAAGGGACCTTGAAACAACTCATAATTATCAACAATAAAACCCATGGATTTAAACTTTTAACAATTTAATCCCTAATTATAATTTTACCAAAAATCACTTAACAAAACATATTTGTTTTACAACCAAAACTAATAATATATCAAATAACATCAAAACCTATTCAAAAAATCTATGCCAAGTCCCTCAACCTTTAACAATTTTTCAAATTAATCCTTGGGCTAGCTAGATTAGCTAAAACGAACTTAAAAACATAAAAATCATTAAAAATGGGGCTTGGATGCATACCATGCAAGATGATAACTTTGTTTCATCTTTCTTTACTTATTTTTCTTTTAATTATTCAATTACCATTTTAACCTTTAAAAATTATCCAAATTTTAATAAAACATTGTCCATAACTATCCATTAACTCACTAAATGGTCTATTTACCATTCAAGTCTATTAATTTAAGATTTCATAGCCATTGGACCCATTTAACTAATAGAACTAAAATTTTACACTTTTTTACGATTTAGTCCTTTTTACCTAATTAAACATTAAACATCAAAATTTCTTAACAAAATTTTAATACAACCTGATCGTTGTTTTATGCGATGTCAATGTCTTAAAATTTATATAAAGAATGATCGAACCTGGAAACTAACTATGACAACGATTTGAGGCAAGCGCACCTATCGAACAGTAGTATAGTTAAGGCAAGACCGGATTGTCAAACCCAAAGGAACCAAAAGTACTAATACTAACTTTCTTTTTATTATTTAGCCTAAGAATTAAATGAATTTTTATCTAATCTAAAATTAACTAACAACTAAACTAAAGACTCCAAGACAAAGAAGAATGAAATTGGGAAAACAACTTTGAGGAAAAACCAATTAATTAAAATAATACCCGAGAAAGAATCCACCTAGACTTCACTTGTTATCTAACTCTGAACCAGACGATCTATTCACTTGACTTGATCCGTAAGATTCCCTAATTTATATTAATCCCTCTCTCGAGGCGACTAACGTCTAACCCTAGGTTGATTAATTAAAATCTCTTTCTAATTAAAACCTCTAGAATTGCATTAACTCGAT
The DNA here is from genome assembly GCA_005393395.2 of Gossypium australe. Lineage (NCBI taxonomy): Eukaryota > Viridiplantae > Streptophyta > Magnoliopsida > Malvales > Malvaceae > Gossypium > Gossypium australe. The sequence continues at coordinate 47,079,153 of CM016625.1, read as the reverse complement.
CTATGGACTCCCATATTAGGTTTCACCCTAATCCAGCAAAATCTCATCACCCTATCTCTAGGCGTGCGATCAACTCCGCTTAATTATGCTAGATCTACTCTTAGGCAGGGACTTTTGCTCCTCCACCTAAGCACATAATACTTGAATTAATATCCCGGAAATATCAACACAAGAATTAAGAACACATAATTAAGAACAAGATTCATCTTAGGTTTCATCCCCCTCAAGTATCTGAGGGTTTCGTTCATAACAATAAAAGAGAACATCTCAGAAGAAAAGATAAAACAAAACATAAGAAATCCCTAAAACCCCCTGAAGGAATTGAAGGAGAGATCCTCCGTCTTGAGTATGATTCCGGCTTCTTGAGATGAATCAACTGGCTATCTTCGAGTAAATCCCCACAAATTTGCCCTCTTTGGCCTAGCTGGACGCCCCCTGACTAAAGCCTTGGGTCCCCCCTTTAGGTCATACTTAGGGTCTTTATATAGGCTTCAGAATGTGTTTCCTTGCCCCTAAGTATCCTAAACTGAGTCAAACTTCTCTTTGTCACGACAGGGACACGCCCGTGGCACACGCCCTTGTGAATCATGGCCAGGCCGTGTTCGAAACTGTTGAATGAGGCACGGCCATGTGGTCTACGGCCCAGGCCGTGTGGATTTCATGATATGGCCCATTTACTTGGGCCCGTTTTTCGTTCTTTTCATCATCCGGTGCTCTCCTGAGTGTAAAACATGAAACAAAGGATTAAGAGCACCAAATTACATAATTCAAGGCTTAAATCATCTAAAAGCATGCTAAATGTGGGCTTAAAATATGTTACTATTACGGTTTATCAAATACCTCCACACTTAAGCTTTTGGTTGTCCTCAAGCAAAATTCTCAACTTACGATTAAAACAAACTTCCTTGATTCATAATATTCATCAATATTGTTTCGTCATAATTCAAAGATAATTCATACATGGATAATTCAACTCAAAGAGTCCTAAAGATTCAAACAATCTAAGTCATACATTTGTAGCATAAAACATAGGTGTTTCCCCTTACCTGAATAATTACCTTTGATTCAAAATTGACAAGGGTTGACATCCTCACTAAAGATTCACTCAAATCACTCAAAGGGTTTAAGGTTCAAAATTAAGCACTCAAAAGTCAAACATGAAGAGTTAATCCCATAGGCTTGCATGAAAATCAAATCTCCACCACTATAATATGATATGATACACAAATCAAAAGGTCTTTAACAGGGTTGTAACGGGGCTTGGGTTAAAGGTGTGGATAAAGGCTGAATTAGCGGGTTAGAATCGAGATTGAATTGACAATTTACCTAACTAAAAAAATGAACTAATCCTAAATAATTATATCAATTAAAAACTAATAATACGAGTTTTTTCTTCAAGATTTAAAATTTAAATGTATAAGCTCAGCTAACATAGAACTAATAATGAATATGCTTCGAAAGATTTTTTTTTTTTTAAGAACAAGTCACAAATAATAATAACGAACTTTAACAACTGAAATATAGAACATAGTTAGGTAACTGCTCAAAATCAAATCTTGACAAAAAGGGTATTTAAGAAGAATGGTGATAACAAATACAAAGGGTTTTGGGTTAATATTAGTAGGTGAGTTAATAAAAAGGGTTGTTAGGATCAACGGGGTTTATTAGGGGTTTAATTATGATGGTAGGCTTTTTAGTGGAATGAGTGAGTTAAAACCTAGGTGCCTTTATCATCTCTGTATATGAAACCAAAGGTGTGGTCTCGACATGTATAATCAAAGCAAGTTCTAGAATAACAAATCAATGTTGACACACTCATAATCAAAAAGTGAGCACGAAAAAATATATATGCTCTATAAGGCTCAAAGTCTCACAATTATGGTTATTTGATATCAACCTTGTAAATTTCAAACTTCAAAGTAACATTCAGATTTAGGTAGACAACCTAGAAAATTTTTTTAATTCCTGAAAAATAGACTTATCATGCTTGATTCTCTAGTGTCCTTCAAATTTAATCATCAATGCACAATTAACTATGACTTAATCCAAAACATATCAACAAACATCATAAATCAAGGAAATTTCATTCTAATCATAATACGAGAAACTTACTTTAGAACAAGGCATCATTCATGGCCTAATTCAGGGATTTGAGAATAATGAAGAAAGTTAGGCACTTTCTTGAAATAAATATTCACCCCCCACACTTCAGATGTACATTGCCCTCAATGTACAAAGATGTATATGAAATTTAAGAGAAAGGGAGAGGTGAAACTTCCTGAATTTGGATGGTTTCCTTGAGTTGGGAGTCCCGAGGTGTGGTGGCTGCTACCGAGCTTTGCGCTAGATGAAGAAATTGGGAAGCTAGTAGAGAATTAGCCAGGAAATATTAAGACACATTTAAAATAAACTAAATATATAATTAAAGACAAGAAAGAGAAAGAGAAAGAAAATAGAAATGTAAATAAAATTAAAATGAAAGATGAATGGACCGAAGAGTCCTTATTGTTGGATGGTTCGCGAGGTGGGTGTGACTTCTAAGGCTGCGTAGGTGCTGGTGGTGGCCGAAGTGGCGTGATTCCCAAGCAGCCTTTAGAACCTAAAACCAAGAAACTAAAATAAAATAAACTAATTTAAGCATAAGATAGTCAAAGAGAAGGAAAATAAAGGAGAAGAGTAAAGAAGAAGAAGAATTAAATGGCCTCAAAGACCCTTGGCTTATCGAGTGGATGAAGCGGCCGTCATGAACTTATGTAGATCGGTCTCACAAAGGGACACTGCGTCAGGGTTCTTCCACTTCTTTGACATAGATGTGGTGTAGCTCAAGGGTTTGGGTAATAACTAAAGAAGAAAAGTATGGGGAGGGGGATATTTGAGGGATGGGATGGGAGAAATGAGATGGGGAGTAGGTAAGAAGAAAATAGGGGGTTAAATAGAATTTTCAGGTTTGGTACGTCCCCACGCCCGTGTACCATGGGCGTGTAAGTCACATGGCCGTATCGCACGACCGTGTTTTGCTTTGTTCGCTTCTCCCACGCCCACGTTCAGGTCTCCACGCCCGTGTATGATCTAACAGTGTCAGCCACGGCCGCATCGCACGGCCGTGGCATGGTAGGTAGAGTCTGTGACTTGAAGATTGATTCGTTCTGGCTCGTACCATCTCTGCTATGTCAGTACGGAGATTCGATGCATCCATATGGCTATGGCCACGGCCGTGTGCAAGGCTGTGTGGATTGAAAATCTGTACTTGGTTGATTTACAGTTAGGTGCTAAAAGGAAAGAATAAAATAATAAAATAAAAATGTAGAAGTTAATGGGGTTAGTGCTCGGGTTGCCTCCCGAGAAGCGTTGGTTTATATTCTTAAGCTAGACTTACCTATTATTCGCATATTCATCGTGGTTTGAGGAGTTGAAAGTCCTTCCTCATGCTAGCAGTTCCATTATCATGATAAAGTGTAAGATGAGTGGCGTTTATTTTTAAAGTGACAAAAATAGGGTTACTTACCTTGACTGTTCCGTATGGGACAACATTGATAACCTTAAAAGGGATTTCTGTAACACCCCAAACCCGGCCCAAACGCTACAACCGGATCTGGTATGTCACTTAAGGGATTTTACAAAACATGTCGCATTTTGGAAAACAACTACTAGGTTTAAACATTTATACCGAAAACTTAATAATTCATTAATTCATAAAAAATATAAAGTTATAAATTACCTTGGTGAATTTTAAACAAAAACTATAATTTCATACATGTCTTAACAAAATCCTAAGTTTATGCAAAAAATTTATGCAAGCCCAACCCAAATCCTAAGTTTCCATCCGCTACACGCCTCCCGTACCAGCCGTTCACACCATAGGGGATTTCTACAATCAACCCGCACCGCTACACGCCGTTGATGGCAGTCGTGCTGCTCATCGTCAGAGTTGTGACAGAGTCACCAGGCTGAAATGCCAAAAAGCCACCAGAAACAGAGTTTGTGACAGAGTCACCAGGCTGAAATGGCAAAAGCCACCAAAACAGATCACTTCCCCTTTTTATCAATTTCCCAACCCCAAGCATACAATGAAATCGTCATACAAAGCATATCGTTTTAACAGGAATAATCACTGAAATAGGACAGAAGTCACTAACCTGTTGATCAGCCTTTACCCTTCAAGGGTTTTCACTTGTTATGCTGGGATTTCGGCATTTAGTAGAGTATAGCAGATTTATACATATGAATATATATTAGCAAACAGTCTAATAGTGAGAAAGGTTACACACCTGATTAATGTCGATACCCTTGCTAGACCGATCTACAACTTTGCTAAAAAAGCCAGAAAGATGTGAAAATAGGGCCTCTCCTATATTCAGCCAAGGGTTAGTAAATCCTGAATTTACACATTGAAACTAATAGATCTTCTTACCTAGAAATCTCAAAAGTAACACGATTCGAGTGCTATCGATCTATAACTCAGAGATCTATGCGATTGACTCTACTAAAGTTCCCTTCAGATTTCGACACAAGTAGGCACCACAGAAGTAATTCGGCAATCACAGGAGATAAGATCTAGGGATTTTTGCTTTTAGGAAAATCCCGAAAAAAGTATGAACAACAGAAGGCTGATGTGTCTTTGGCTTTTAAAATACTTTAGTGAAGAGTTTTGGTTTCTGACAGGAAAAGAGAAGAAGAAAAGAAAACAAGGAAGAGACTTGAAGATTTCGGCTAGGAAGAAAAAGAATGGAAAGAGTTTCGACTTTTGAATCAAAGTGAAGATGAGGGAATAGGCTTAGAGATTTTGGCTTTTGCAGAGAATGAAGAAGAAGATAGAACTTTAGGAGTTTTCGGCTTTTACTCAGAGAAGAAGAGAAAAGAATGAGAGAAAAACCCAAATGCCGAAATTGAAGAGATATTCCCCCTATTTATAGAAATTTCGGCACTTACCTAACCTTGCAGATAAATCCTATCTTTTCTCATTTATCTTAATCTACTAGCTCATCTAAAAGAGACTTAATTATCTCTAACTCCTCCCTCCTTTATCAGCATATTATCCACATATTTTAATCATTAAAATCCCTAAATTTTAGCCTTTATCTGCTTATTATCCACATAAAATAAATTCCTAAATAATAGCCTTTATCTGCTTATTATCCACATATTTTAAACACTAAAACCCCTAAATTTTAGCCTTGTTTCCATCCACTCCACCTAATCCTAATGCCCAAAATTTAGCTAACTTAAATTAAAAGAATTAGGCTCCATGAAACTTAAATTTGGGCCCCTTACTCCCTTGTGTGGCATCACCTCCTAAGATTGGGCCACAAGCCCACTTTGGTATTTTAAACATAGATACTACCTTTTAAACCCTATAATGCCCAAACAGATCATTTTAATCAAGGCCTCTGCCTAAGCCTAAGCCCAATTTGGACCCCTAACACTTAAATTAACACATTAAACATATCCACCCATTAAACGCATAGGCCCAAAAATTCAGGATGTTACAGGTCTACCCCCCTTAAAGAAATTTCGTCCTCAAAATTTCCAACTAACTATTAATCGTACTAACCAAGTCTCACCACTATGCTTTCGCTGCTCACTCTAATTTAATAATATATAAACATTGCACGCATACAGTTTCTATACCCAAAAATATAGCATCCACACAAAACATACCCGACTTAATAGTGATTGAACAATCCCGAGCCTTATGCTCCTCAGACCCGTATCTTAAACACGTTCCTGACTTCCTCCAACATTCACCCGGATGACGCCTTCTGCAATATTCGCAAATCCGGAAGTTTGGACGTACCTTAACATGCTTCACAGAACTAGACTGCAACCTAGAAAACTACGATCTCTTTTTTTTCTTACAGTCCATGCACCCAACCCGAAGTGTTTCACCGATTTCTTTAACCTCCTTCAGTACCTCCCTAACTAGCTGAGTCAGCACATCAGTCCTAACACTTCCACGGCCTCGGCCGCGGCCTCTTCTTCCTCTTCTAGCACTCATCGTTGATTCTCGTATTATCGGAATTAGAAATTTTATGAATTATTAATTTCTTTCACTTATTAACCACGAACAGTCTTATGAATAGTAATTTTAGAGGTAGTTTTTTTCAAATTCGAACCTATCTACAGTTTCAGTCTCAAGTTTACCTTCTAATTCCAAGAAGCGCACACATTCAGTCATCAAACATTAGCATACAAGTACATCCACAAACCTACATTCATCTTGGAGGGGTATTTTCGTCATTTCACTACCCAGGGGTATTTCCGTAATTTATCCTACAGGGGTATTTTCGTAATTTTCAAAATAGAGTTCCTTGTTGATTTCATGAAATAAGGGTATTTTGGTAATTTTTGCAATCCAGGGGTATTTCGGTAATTCTGTAATTTGGGGGTATTTTGGTAATTCTGTAATCTGGGGGTATTTCAGTAATTTTACAAATCAAGGGTATTTTGGTCATTTCACAAATCAGGGGTAATTTGGTAATTTTACAAATCAGGGGTATTTTGGTCATTTTACAAGTCAGGGGTATTTTCAAAAATTTTTACAAAACTAAGGGGGTATATATATATTTTTTAAAAAAAGGGTATCTTGGAGAATTTGATTTCAAAAAAATAATAGTAGTGTTCAGGTGTTTGTGGGTTTTTAGTTGTTGTCGTGTGTTGTATGTGTTTTTTTTAAGGAAAAATTTTGTTGACTTTGTAAATCGGGGTATATTTGCAAATCATGGTATCTTGGTACTTTTTGTTTTCAAAATAAGAGTATTTTAGCAATTTTGTAAAAATAATGTGGCTGGTCCCTTTCGGGTTTTAATTATAGATTTTGGCCCGTCAACAAATCCTCGTGGCTAGGGTGAACAGTCACTACGCACCAGGTAGGATTCCAGCGAAGAGGAGGTGAGTCACTAGGACTACTTAAGTACCAGGCTCTTCCAGATCCAATCCTAGACATGCGTATGCCCGTTGCCACACCCTAGTCTTGTGACTCGTTCACGGGTTTGTTTAGTGAAATTAAGTCTTATGAGATTTTACGAGTTGTTTCAGCTAGGCCTAGAGTCCATCAAGTTCTAATCTAACTAATCTACGTCCCATAGAGCCCATTAAGCCCACATCTATATATATATCACACAATGGTTCAGAATACTTACCTGGCGGACTTGGGCCAGAGACGCAGGTGCCATGCTGAGCCAATAGACCTGGTTTCATTTAAAAACATGCATGTTTCAAAACTCATCTTTAGAAAATGTTTTGAGCCCAAAAACCCCCAGAGTCGAGTTTTGAACCGAGCTCTGATATCAATTTGTAACACCCCAAACCCAGCCTAAACGCTACAACCGGATCTGGTATGTCAGTTAAGGGATTTTACAAAACATGTCGCATTTTGGAAAACAACTACTAGGTTTAAACATTTATATCGAAAACTTAATAATTCATTAATTCATGTAAATTATAAAGTTATAAATTACCTTGGTGAATTTTAAACAAAAACTATAATTTCATACATGTCTTAACTTAATTTAAAACATAAAACTTAAAAGCCCAGTAATAAAAGCCCAACATAAAACCAAAACATAAATAATAGTCTAGTGGCCCATGGCCTTATTACAATAAAATTTAAAACCCATTAAATAAAAAATATAAAATAATAAACTGGAGTCTTCTTGTTAAAGCCAAGAGTTCTTTTGCATGGCCACCTTGCGCTCCTCTCCAGCCCGGTTCGATGCACTAGGTGCTACCTGAAGATGTTAAGAAATTGGTTGAGTCGCGAGACTCAGTGTGCAACTTAGCCCCACAGAACAGAATAACAGTTTAATATATATATAACAAAAAAATTATGCAAGCCCAACCCAAATCCTAAGTTTCCATCCGCTACACGCCTCCCGTACCAGCCGTTCACACCATAGGGGATTTCTACAATCAACCCGCACCGCTACACGCCGTTGATGGCAGTCGTGCTGCTCATCGTCAGAGTTGTGACAGAGTCACCAGGCTAAAATGCCAAAAAGCCACCAGAAGCAGAGTTTGTGACAGAGTCACCAAGCTGAAATGGCAAAAAGCCACCAGAAACAGAGTTTGTGACAGAGTCACCAGGCTGAAATGGCAAAAGCCACCAGAACAGATCACTTCCCCTTTTCATCAATTTCCCAACCCCAAGCATACAATGAAATCGTCATACAAAGCATATCGTTTTAACATGAATAATCACTGAAATAGGACAGAAGTCACTAACCTGTTGATCAGCCTTTACCCTTCAAGGGTTTTCACTTGTTATGTCAGGATTTCGGCATTTAGTAGAGTATAGCAGATTTATACATATGAATATATATTAGCAAATAGTCTAACAGTGAGAAAGGTTACACACCTGATTAATGTCGATACCCTTGCTAGACCGATCTACAACTTTGCTAAAAAAGCCAGAAAGATGTGAAAATAGGGCCTCTCCTATATTCGGCCAAGGGTTAGTAAATCCTGAATTTACACATTGAAACTAATAGATCTTCTTACCTTGAAATCTCGAAAGTAACACGATTCGAGTGCTACCGATCTACAACTCAGAGATCTATGCGATTGACTCCACTAAAGTTCCCTTCAGATTTCGACACAAGTAGGCACCACAGAAGTAATTCGGCAATCACAGGAGATGAGATCTAGGGATTTCGGCTTTTAGGAAAATCCCGAAAAAAGTATGAACAAGAGAAGGCTGATGTGTCTTTGGCTTTTAAAATACTTGAGTGAAGAGTTTCGGTTTATGACAAGAAAAGAGAAGAAGAAAAGAAAACAAGGAAGAGACTTGAAGATTTCGGCTAGGAAGAAAAAGAATGGAAAGAGTTTCGGCTTTTGAATCAATGTGAAGATGAGGGAATAGGCTTAGAGATTTTGGCTTTTGCAGAGAATGAAGAAGAAGATAGAACTTTAGGAGTTTTCGGCTTTTACTCAGAGAAGAAGAGAAAAGAATGAGAGAAAAACCCAAATGCCGAAATTGAAGAGATATTCCCCCTATTTATAGAAATTTCGGCACTTACCTAACCTTGCAGATAAATCCTATCTTTTCTCATTTATCTTAATCTACTAGCTCATCTAAAAGAGACTTAATTATCTCTAACTCCTCCCTCCTTTATCAGCATATTATCTACATATTTTAATCATTAAAATCCCTAAATTTTAGCCTTTATCTGCTTATTATCCACATAAAATAAATTCCTAAATAATAGCCTTTATCTGCTTATTATCCACATATTTTAAACACTAAAACCCCTAAATTTTAGCCTTGTTTCCATCCACTCCACCTAATCCTAATGCCCAAAATTTAGCTAACTTAAATTAAAAGAATTGGGCTCCATGAAACTTAAATTTGGGCCCCTTACTCCCTTGTGTGGCATCACCTCCTAAGATTGGGCCACAAGCCCACTTTGGTATTTTAAACATAGATACTACCTTTTAAACCCTATAATGCCCAAACAAATCATTTTAATCAAGGCCTCTGCCTAAGCCTAAGCCCAATTTGGACCCCTAACACTTAAATTAACACATTAAACATATCCACCCATTAAACGCATAGGCCCAAAAATTAAGGATGTTACAATTTCTTTGTTTGTGTTAGGATCAGGGGGAGGTATTCGTGGGTCTATTTTTTCTATCAGTACCTGAACTCCAATTTTGAACTTGTCTATCTCGTAGAGTGGCTTTGGTTTTGCTTCGTGTATCCCCAGTTTTTCTTTGTTATGCGTCTTCCACTCTTCTAGTTCATCGATCTGAATCCTTTATTCCTCATGAATTGCTTCTTTGTTGGCACGAGGTTTAGGATCAGTTGTGTTCTTTTGTGGTGCTTTCTGAAAAGAAGGGTTAACTGAATGGTTATCAATAGCATTTACTTTCTCACCCTGATTATTCGATGTCCTAGCTGAATCGAGGGCTTGAAGAGTGACTGTCTCGTCACCTACACAGAGTATGAGTTCCCCTGCGTCGATATCAATTTTAGTCCTGGCAGTTGCTAAAAATGGTCTTCCTAAAATTAGGGGGATCGTGTTGTCTTCATCCATGTCTAAAACGACAAAGTCTACTGGGAATATGAATTTATCAATTTTCACGAGTACATCTTCGATTATACCCCTAGGAATTCTAACAGTTTTATCAGCTAATTGAATGCTCATCCTAGTTTGTTTGGGCTTCCCTAGACCTAGTTGTTTAAACATTTTATAAGGCATGACATTTATGCTTGCCCCTAAATCAGCTAACGCATTATCAATAGATAAACTACCAATTAAGCATGGAATTGTAAAACTCCCTGGATCTTTTAATTTCTGTGGTAGTTTATTTTGCAACATTGCTGAGCACACTACGTTCAGTTCCACATGCGATTCCTCGTCTATCTTCCGCTTATTTGTCAATAGCTTCTTTAAAAATTTCCTAGAATCTGGCATCTGCGAAAGAGCTTCAAGAAATGGTAAGTTAATATGTAATTTCTTTAAAAGTTTAAGAAACTTACCGAACTGTTCCTCTGTGTCGTCTTTCGTTATCGCTTCGGGATATGGTATGCGAGGTTGGTACTCTTTGATTACCGGTTTTGGCTTTACCTCAACCTTACCTTCTTCTACCATATTCTTTTGCCTTAAATTGGGCTCGTCTAATCCTTCATTATCTTGAGCTATTATGGCCTGAATTTGCTCCTTTGGCTTAGTCTCGGTGTTGCTCGGTAGGCTTCCTTGTGGTCTTCCAGAGATCTGCTTGGCAAGTTGCCCTAACTGATTCTCGATCCTTTGAATCGAAGCTTGTTGATTTTTTTTCTATATTTTGGAAACGTGTTTCTGTGGCTGCTATGAATTTTGTCAGCATGTCCTCGAGGTTTGGCTTCTTTTCCTGTGGGTAGGGCTGTTGTTAAAAGTTTTGGGGTGGTTGTTGCCTTTGGTTTCCTTGACCACCCCATGAGAAATTGGGGTGGTTCTTCCAACCTAGATTATAAGTATTACTATAAGGGTTATTATTAGATCGAAAATTGCTACCCATATAATTCATTTGTTCGCTCTCCATGCCCTGTCCATAGGGTGGGTACTCAGGATTCGCCATGCCTCCACTTGCGTCGCACTGCATAACTGGATGTGCCTGCGAAGAACCGTATAAACCATCAAATTTTTTATGTAACATCTCTACCTGATTTGATAGCACGGTTACTGCGTCGAGGTTGAAACCTCTGGCTGCTTTTGTTGGTCTTGTCCTTGTGACTTGCTACTGATAGTTATTCAATGACATTTCCTCTATAAACTTGTAGGCTGCTTCAGGAGTTTTGTTATTCAGAGTTCCGTCGGTGGCTGAATCGATTAATTGCCTTGTTGAAGGGTTCACACCATTGTAGAAAGTTTGGACATGTAGCCACAAAGGTAATCCGTGGTGTGGGCACCTCCACAACAAATCTTTGTATCTCTCCCATGCACCGTAAAGTGTCTCTAAATCTATCTGCACAAAAGAAGAGATATCATTCCTTAACTTTGCCGTTTTGGCCGGCGGAAAATATTTTAATAAAAATTTCTCGGTCATTTGATCCCATGTAGTGATTGACCCTGTGGAAGGGAATGCAACCACTGTTTGGCTTTATTTCTCAAAGAAAAGGGAAATAACCGAAGCCGGATGGCATCATCAGAAACGCCATTTATCTTGAAGGTATCACAGAATTCTAGAAAATTCGCTAGGTGTGTGTTAGGATCCTCATCCTGCAAACCATCAAACTGAACAAACTGTTGTATCATCTGTATAGTGTTAGGTTTCAGTTCAAAATTATTTGCAGCAATAGTAGGTCTAACAATACTTGACTCAGTTCCTGTTAAACTAGGTTTAGCATAATCATACATAGTTCGAGGAGCTTGAATTTCGGCCATCTCTGGAGGTGGCAGATGATTTTCAGCCATCTCTTCTGTAGTATTTATTTCGCCTTCTCGCTCTTCTTCTGTGTAGTTTAAGCTTCGCCTTATTTCTCTGCGATTTCTACGAACGGTACCTTCAATATCACTGTCGTAAAGTAGGGGTCCTGTCGGATTCCTTCTAGTCATAAACTAGAGGTGCTTGAAAGGAACAAAAGAAAGAAAATTAGCAAACTTAAAAAAAATTTGCAAAAAATAAAAATGGCTAAAGTAATAAAAATTGAGCTTTCTTAATATTTTAGTTCCCCGGCAACGGAGCCAAAAACTTGATCGTTGTTTTATGTGATGTCAAAGTCTTAAAATTTGTATAAAGAATGATCGAATCTGGAAACTAACTATGACAATGATTTGAGGCAAGCGCACCTATCGAACAGTAGTATAGTTAAGGCAGGACCGGATTGTCGAACCCAAAGGAACCAAAAGTACTAATACTAACTTTCTTTTTATTATTTAGCCTAAGAATTAAATGAATTTTTATATAATCTAAAATTAACTAACAACTAAACTAAAGACTCTAAGACAAAGAAGAATGAAATTGGGAAAATAACTTTGAGGAAAAACCAATTGATTAAAACAATACCCGAGGAAGAATCCACCTAGACTTCACTTGTCATCTAACTCTGAACCAGACGATTTATTCACTTGACTTGATCCGTAAGATTCCCTAATTTATATTAATCTCTCTCTCGAGGCGACTAACGTCTAACCCTAGGTTGATTAATTGAAATCTCTTTCTAATTAAAACCCCTAGAATTACATTAACTCGATTTATGGACTCCCATATTAGGTTTCACCCTAATCTGGCAAAATCTCGTCACCCTATCTCTAGGCGTGCGATCAACTCCGCTTAATTATGCTAGATCTACTCTTAGGCAGGGACTTTTGCTCTTCCACCTAAGCACATCATACTTGAATTAGTATCCTGGAAATATCAACACAAGAATTAAGAACACATAATTAAGAACAAGTCAAATATTTATCATATAGTTCAGCAAACGATAACAAGATTCATCTTAGGTTTCATCCCCCTCAGGTATCTGAGGGTTTAGTTCATAAAAATAAAAGAGAACATCTCAGAAGAAAAGATAAAACAAAACATAAGAAATCCCTAAAACCCCCTGAAGGAATTGAAGGAGAGATCCTCCGTCTTGAGTATGATTCCGGCTTCTTGAGATGAATCAACTAGCTATCTTCGAGTAAATCCCCACAAATCTGCCCTCTTTGGCCTAACTGGACGCCCCCTGACTAAAGCCTTGGGTTCCCCCCTTTAGGTCATACTTAGGGTGTTTATATAGGCTTCGGAATGTGTTTCTTTGCCCCTAAGTATCCTAAATCGAGGGAAACTTCTCTTTGTCACGGCAGGGACACGCCCGTGGCACACGCCCGTGTGAATCGTGGCCAGGCCGTGTTCGAGACTGTTGAATGAGGCACGGCCGTGTGGTCTTGGGCCCAGGCCGTGTGGATTTCGTGATATGGCCCATTTACTCTGTTTTGGGCCCGTTTTCCATTCTTTTCATCATCTGGTGCTCTCCTGAGTGTAAAACATGAAAATAAAGGATTAAGAGCACCAAATTACATAATTCAAGGCTTAAATCATCCAAAAGCATGCTAAATGTGGGCTTAAAATATGTTACTATTACGGTTTATCACAACCTTAATATAATCCCATAAACATTAAATAAATGATAAAGTAATAATTTACCTGTCAGAGTTGTGGTCCCAAAATCACTATTTCTGACACCACTGAAAATGGGTTGTTATACCTCTACGACACCTTGAGCCGGTTCGATTACTACTGGTTCAGTCTGGGTCAGTGACGACCCGACTAGTCCGGTCTAGCCACCAGTCAGATCGTCGACCCAATTTCACATACCGGGCTCGGTTCAACTAGTTTTTGGGTCTTGGTCTCAGTTTTGGGCTCTCAGGCCCAATTTACGATCTCAGGTCTAATTTTCAAGTTCAATTACCCATTGGGCCAATTATATGACTTAAAATTTAATTTCCAAAAATATCATATTAATTTTAATTAATTTGATTAATTTAATTTTACTTGATCAAAATTAATTTTCCCAAAAATCACTTAAATTTTCCAAATTAATTTTTCAACAAAACTCTTTAATCAAATTTTCTAGTTGAACAATTCTCACGACCACCTAATTTAATTCCACATTGTAACACCCCAAACCCGGCCTAGACGTTATGGCCGTATCTGGCAATGTCACACGATAGTGTTTTTGAAACCTCGTTATTACGATGAAAACATTCCATGTTATTATCTTTAATAAACCTTTGTTAGAACTTAGGAAGTCATCTTTATTTAAAACATTTTTTTGAAACATCCCTCGTTGCAGAAGCTTTAATAAATTAATCTAGGTGATCATGCGTTCAGAAATTACTTGAACTTTTTTAAAAAAAAAAACTGAATTCTCTACGACCAGCAAGTATAAATCCAAAAAGTAAAATAAATAAATAGAACCCAAATTTAAAACCAAAGTCCTGGAGGGTCCTTAAATTACAACCCAAATAATCAATAATAAACAAATCATAACTCGTAAATTGAAAACCATGAAGTCCAAAAATAACTGTGGTCACCACTGCGTCCTCCGTCACACCGATTCGTCTAAGTCTGGGGATTACCTGTGCACATTAAACAAAAAGGGTGAGTTTACGTAAACTCAGTGTGTAATCCCACAGAAACAAACAAACAATCACTATTTACAGTGCACAGTTGGGCCTAAGCCCTTTTTCAGTATCAGTGATAGTTTGGGCCTTAGCCCATCTCAGTACAGTGTCAAAAATGCAGGAGGGCCTTAGCCTATCACAGTAGCAGTAGCAGTAACAGTTATGTAGTAGTAAAATCCTACCCAACTAGCCTCTACACACCATCTCCATCCTACCCTACACTCCGTGTGGGGATATAATCAACCCACCCATCCCTACACTCCAAGTAGTACTGAATGCGGCACGTAGTTTATAGCGAGCTGCCAGTAAATTAGGCTTAAAGCCTTTCAGTACACTTCTTCCGAATAATAACCCCCAACCCAATGCAACGCAACATACAATGGATGACATGCTATTATTCAATTTTAGTACTTATATTCAGTTTAGATATTAACATGCCCAGTACAGATATCATTCAGTCAATTTCACACATTTAGGGGTCTAAGTAGCGCTTACCGACCCTACAGTAGGTTCACAGTCGACTTGGGAGACCTGTGCAACCTTAAAAACATTTCAGTAAAAAATGGCTCACACGCCCATGTGATCTGCCCGTGTGGGCCCACACGCCCGTGTGGCCCACTCAACCCAAACGGGCCTTGGCCGTGTGGTCCATTTTTAAAGTAACCCATGCTAGCTTAATACTCTTATATGTTTTCACTATTTACTTATATGTTCATTCAAAGTTGTCTACTTGAGTCATTATCACTAAATTTTATTTATCTTGAGCTATAGAATTCCAAACTAAGATTCGCTTGATGTTTTTTGAAACTAGACTCAAGTACCTTATATGTTTTCACTATTTACTTATATGTTCATTCAAAGTTGTCTACTTGAGTCATTATCACTAAATTATATTTATCTTGAGCTATAGAATTCCAAACTAAGATTCGCTTGATGTTTTTTGAATCTAGACTCAAGTACCTTTCTACCATAAAATTTTTAGAATTTATACTTTACCAAATAAGTACAGTAAAATCATTAAAGTTATCCCTATTCTGCTGTTTGACAGCTTCATCCTTTCCTTACTACAATTAATTTATCTCTTAGTACAGAATTTAGATCATGTTTCCATTTGTTTCTCTTGAAAATAGACTCATTGAGAATTTAAACATATAAATTTAAGCTTCTAATTATTTTTTAAAATTTTTTGATGATTTTCCTAAGTCAGAACAGGGGAACCCGAAATCATTCTAACCTTGTCTCACAAAATTTATTATATCTCATGATTTACAATTCCATTGCTTACACTATTTCTTTCATGAAAAACTAGACTCAATAAACTTTAATTTCATATTTTATTCAACCTCGAACTCAATTCTCACAATTTCTGATGATATTTCAAAGTTAGACTACTGCTGTTGTCCAAAACTATTTTAATGCAAAAGGTTGACTTCCAAGTTTCATAACACCCTTATTTCCTTTCTCTACAATTTTTGGCATCATTTTCCCTTATTTCTCTTATTTCTTGACAGTAAGCAATTTTGGCTTTTCGTTGAATCCCGTTTTCTGCGTTTTGGGTACACACCTGGTATCGTTTCTGATGCGTAAGCACTCCTAAGCCTCCAGAACCTAAAAATCGACCAACATATCTCCAGATTAATCACTTAATTCATTTTTAATCACCCAATTTTGGAAGGAACTCGACTAAAAACCTAGCAAAACCCTTCCTCGATTGAGTAACCCCGTCTTTGCACAATCACAGCGTCAATTCAAAACCACCAGCCCCTTGATTAACTCCTAAACACCAAAAAGGAATCCCATTTTAGAGATTAACCAAGAACGATTAACAATAGACAAAACCGTTACTTACCGAGCACGCGCAACCAACGATGAACAACCGAATCAATTGGAAAAAATAGAGAAAGAAACGGAAGGGGAAAAAAAGAAAAAGAAGAAGAAGAAAACGTCAGAAAAAGTTTGGGAAATTGGAGAGAAAACTAAAAATCTACTCTCTCTTTTTTGCAACAAAAAGATAATTAGATTATTTTCTGATAACCTCTCCCAAATTATCTCCTAAAATCACTCCCTATTAACCCACTAAAACACAACTACTCAGAATTTTGCCCCAACACAACTTTTAGCCGAAATTGGAGGAAAAATACTGTCTCCACACCATCACAGAGAATTAAACACAGGACCTCCAACACTCCAACCCACCAGACTAGCAGGCCCATTCTGATATAAACTTACCGACAATTAAACTTAAGCCCTTTGCACAAGGTTAAGTCTTTATTTATAAAAATACCAAAATTTGCCCAAGTAAGGCTTGAACTTGGGACCTCATACACTCACCCAGAACACTTAACCACTGAAGCAGACAGATATTTGTGTGTTACACATACACAAAATCAATAACTAAAATTTTGGGGCGTTACACACATCGAATAAATTGACTCAATTAAATTATTTCCAAAGTTTTAGAATTTTCTTCTAATTCAACTGCAGTCTGATCGAGCGTTTGTTGAACTAGCAGAGGGATCAATCAAATATATACAATTAGGCTCTAGTGATTGCAATTATGTCCAGAAGCATCGTTTTGATGATTCGTAATTACTTAATCATGGAGTCAGTCCACAAGAAGTACCATGATTGAAACTCCTTATTTTATACTCTTTACGAAAACAATTCATCCAATTGTTTTGTCCAATGACCTCATCATGTGTGTGTTACCCTTTTATTATATTAATAATTCCTTTGAGTTAAATCCATTCACTCAATATAATCCTATTTTACTCATTATCATCATTGTGTCTTATTAATGATTAATATGATCACTGTTAACAAATGACTGTGATAAATTGCTCGTTCGATAATAAGCAACCCATGATCATGTTCCATATTTATCAATCCACACAATACCAATGAGAGGATATCATTAACTCTTTAATTGAGCTATGTGTTGCTAGTAAAGCCATGCCATGCATAATTCATGTACCTAACATACCGACTATGGGCTCAATCATCTTTAGAACATAAGCCTCCACTACATAAGCCTCCACTTATATCAAACCACATGAGTTGCATACGCATGGTCAGTGACTAACTCATGATTTAGGTAAATCACACCATGAACATCATAAGTGAATTAATTCACAAACAGATTCAGAATTAATTTATCTTGGGTCCAGTCCAATGTATCATTCTATCAATGAATACATTTATGTCTCCACCCGTGAAGTCAACTACTCTGATAGCCAAGACTAGCCATCTCCCCAATTGGAATTGTAAACGACATAGTAATCCTTCTCAGCATTTGAATCAAATGCTCACTTCGATTCTTTTACAGGATTACTGACTTATTTAGATTATATACTGAAGTAAGTTGTTTTTCTCACAATGTAAACGTTCTTACAATGCCACTTATCTTCAGTTTGAACTTAGACAATCAATGAGCTAATATTTGCTTGTCACAATTTTGCTATGCATGCAAAATATAAAAGACAGAAATACAAAAGACATAATAGTGAAATATAAAATTAACTTTATTTATTTATTCATCATTCAAATAAATAGAAAATAGTTATATGTTTACTACAATATGAGCATATTTCCCAGCAACTATGCACGCCAACCAGAGGTTCCTAAGGTGAATCCTTCCTTATCAGGCTTACTACGTGCTCACCTCAGTATCTGCCAACATTAAGGCGTCATAGGCGCACTCACAATGGTTCTTATTTTTATACTAGCTTGAACACCATTCACTTCTTAACTCATCTTATCCGAATCATTCTTTGAATAGTACTCGGTTACTA
Source organism: Gossypium australe (assembly GCA_005393395.2). Taxonomy (NCBI): domain Eukaryota; kingdom Viridiplantae; phylum Streptophyta; class Magnoliopsida; order Malvales; family Malvaceae; genus Gossypium; species Gossypium australe. The sequence goes on along the minus strand of CM016625.1, from coordinate 47,060,777 downwards.
AGATTTCACGGTGGGGTGTTACAGACTCAAGACATAGTATCATGTTTCAAGACATTTCATCAATTATACGGTCCTTAGGTCAGTTTTTTCTTCATTTTATCGAGACCTTAAGAACCTTTTCTCCTCCTTTTCGATTTTTTTCTCTCAAATCTTCGATTTTAACTTATTTTTCCTCAATTTTTTTTTTTGCTTAAAATCACTACCCATCACATTTAAGCACAAAATCATCTATCATTTTCATCATATCAACAAATCATCTAATTCTCAAATCTCAAATATATAAACCTTAACTTTTCATTTTAATTTTTTTTGTTAAAATTAGTTAATTATTTTGTTCCAATATTGTTATTTATATGTTATTTATTTAATTATTACCATTCTAACACATGAAAACACGATGTTTTTACATATCCTTGCATTAAACACCCTTAGATAATCTTAGTTTTACTCAATCTTACCTTAGCAGTTTGGCTTTAGAAGCTTTTAGACAATCCTTAAACTGAACCCAGTCCATCCACCAACTAAAAATGGTATCGTAAGTTCTCATCTAGTCTAACCAATCCTCTCCTCTTCTTTCTAAATTTCCTCTTCCTCTTCCATCCTTAGACAATTATTTTCATCCACCTCAAGATAAAACCAAATTCTATTCTCATTTTGCGACTCACTGTAACACCCCAAACCCGGCCCATGCGTTTCGACCGGATCTAGCATGTCACGGCTTGTACTTTGAAAACTTTTGTTTGTGTGTTATGGAAATCATAAGTCAATTGAACATTATTTGGATAGATAGGTGGCATTTTAAAAATATGGAATCCTTTGTATTATTATTATTAAAAGTATAAACAAACCTTATCATAAATTCATAAGTTGCTTAACATTGAAAACGACTTAGTTGAATGAAAACTAGGGGCCTTATTACATAAATATTCTCGAAATAACAATGAAATAAAGTAAACTTAAAGAAATCCCAAAAGAAAATAACTTGTAGAAATAGAACTTGATGGCCCCTCGAGCCCCTTGAGCCTCCCATGTCCACGATCTACTGTTCATCTGGAAGAGTAGAGAAAATGAAAGCGTGAGTCACAAAGACTCAGTGTATAAATCTCAAAACACACATCGACCTAAGCCCACAAACACATTATGGGCCCTGGCCCATACAGGAATGCATCAATCATAATCACATAATAAACAATAAAGAATGAATAACCCAACCCATCCTAGGTTTCCATCCTCTACACACCAACCCGTACCAACCATCACACCTTAGGGATTTCTACAATCAACCCTCCATCCACTACACACCAAAACGACAGCCGTACTGCCTATTCCTATTAAGTAGGAATCATTAAACATGGCATAACCACCGATCACTATGTGACCTTATATTTAAATTATGTGGGATTTCTACCACCGATCACCAAGTGACCTATCATGCACTTCCCCTTCAATTATCATCATTCCCACCCCATGCATACATACATAAAGAAAATATCAAGCAGACTTATATATTCTTCGATACACATAGGGAGTTCTATGTTTACGTACCTGGCATCCTTGCCTAACCCTTTTTAGGGTTCCATTCGACTGTCTATACAGCCTTATTCCGGCTTTTTAGCCCATAACATACATAAATAGATATACATACAGGTTTATCAGTAGTGTGTTAGAGATCTACACACCTGGTTACCAATAAAACGATGCTTTCTATGTCGACGCTATCCTTGGTCGACACTACTGCTATCTGCCTAAGGTGTTGTTCAGAAGCCGGTCCACAACCAATTGGCCAATTTCGAACAGCAGATACTGCTCGTTTCTTAAACTTAGGGATTCTTTCCTTTGCCTGATCCATATTTAATTCCATCAAATCCTTATCAGAGCTACTATAACAATATTTAATCGTTAATCCTCCTTATAGAGTTAAAATCATATATATATTGAACGAATTTAATAAAAATCTAGGGATAATCTTCTTGCCTTAAAATCCTGAAATTGGAGACTTATGATTTTTGGCTTTTAGATCTAGTCGACTAAGCTTCCTTCAAATCCCGAATTGCCGCCCATCATAAAACCATTAACTATTAGCTTTCGGCTTTTGCCTTTCTAAAATAGATTATGAGAACTAATCAAAAATCGACTCTTACCTTAGCTTAGGAGATTTGGCTAGCACTAGGGAGAGGATTCGGCAATGCCAATGGAAGATTTAAATGCCGGAAGTATAGAACAATTCCTCAAATAGGATGAATAAAAGAAAAAGCGATGGATGCTTCAGCTTTCTCGGCACAAGGGAAAAGAAAGTGGGGAGAAGTTTCGGCTTTTGAAGTAATTGAAGAAAAGAAATTTGGAGAGGGAGAGGCTAGGGAATTTCGGCACTGAGGGAGAGGATTTTAGGGTTTTCAATTGTCAGAAACAAGGAGCTAGCCCCCCTATTTATAGATTTTTGATACCTACTGCTAAATATCGAAAACACCCTTAAAATTTAAGCTAGAAGAGAGGAGAATTTCGGCACCCCCTATGCCATGCAGTAGCCGAATTTTACACTCCTCTAGGTGGTGGATTTTCGGCCAACACTTCCCTTGAAGATAGGCTCCTAACTTTTCTCCTTTTTATCTATGATATTATCACTTATAAAATCCACATATATCTTCCTATTTTTAAGCCTTGTAGCCGTCCACCTCATCAAGTCTTAATGCCGAAATTTAACTCACTTAAATTAAAAGGATTTGGGCTTCATTAAACTTAAATTTTGGGCCCTTAAATCCGTTGTTGTGGCGTCACCCTTTCTCACATTTAATTGCCGAAAATGGCCCAAAAATATGGGCTCCTTGCGACCCAAAACTTGTTCCTTTTTAATTGTTAATGATGCCACCTTAAAATAATTTAATCTGGGTCTTTACCTAATTCTGAGCCCAATCAGGACCCCTATCACTTAAATTAACATGTTAAACATATCCCCACACTAAATGCATAGGCCCATAAATTTAGGATGTTACAGTTCTACCCCCTTAAAGAAATTTCGTCCTCGAAATTTCCAACTAACTAGTAATCATACTACCTAAGTCCCACTACTGTGCTTTCGTTGTGCACTCTAATTCTAAAGCCAAAATAAACACTTAGTATACTATGGTAGGGTACGCACTGGTATTCGCATCTAGAGCGTCCTCATCCCCTTGGCGATGCGCTGCATAGACTAAAGCTGGCTGCCTCGCTTCAGCATAACCTGCACCTCCACGTCCATGTCCTGTGCCATTGCCACCATTGACTTGACCACGACCTCTTTGTGGCTGCTGACCTCCTCTGCCAGGCTGAGCATTCCCTCGACCCATGGTCCCTTCACCGTCCCGTTGCTGTGGATAGTTTTTAACTTGGTGATTCGTAGATCCACACCTAAAACATTTCCCACTGCCTGCCCAACACTCACCGGCATGAAATTTGCCACATCGAGCACACTTTGGTATCTGGTTAGCAGCAGCAGGTCTCTCATCCCGTCTCGACCCGTCTGACTTAGGTCTTTTCTGAGTTTGCTCAGCTGCCTCGGACGATCCAAAATTCCTCTTATTTCCTCCCCTATCTCTATCTCGATTTAATTTCTCAGTCCGTTTTACCTCCTTGGCTATCTTAGCCTTTTCCACTAGGACAGCAAATTCCCTCTCCCGTTGCGGGGCTATCAAAAACGCAAGTCATCCCTCAGGCCATCTTCAAACCTAAGACAACGTTCATGCTCTGTGGCTACCATCCCACGAGCATATCGGGTAAGACGTAAGAACTCAGCTTCATGCGCAGCCACTGACCTACTTCCTTGTACCAGATTCAGAAATGCTCTGCGCTGCGCATCCACATAACTTGATCCAATGTACTTATTCTGAAACACCGTTTTAAAGAAATCCCAGGTGATACGGTCAGCCACAGCACCATCCTTTACCGTAAGCCACCACTGATAGGCTTCATCCCTCAGGAGGGATACAACTCCCTTCAACTTTTCCTCCTCCGTGAAATCCAAATCATCCATTATGCGTTCTACCGCCTCCAACCAATACTCAGCTGAACTTGGGGCTACATTAGAAATTCTCCTAAACACTTCTGCCCCATTGGCTCTAAGCCATTCTGGCACAGATTTCCGGGCTCCTGTGCCCATACCAGCCCCAGCAACCCTCTCTAAAACCCTTAGCATTGCCTAAGATACCGCGTCATCTCCGGCAGTCTGATCCTGAAATTCCTCCTCCGCGGCTGGCATCTCATTTCCAGAACCATGACCAGATCCTACTGGTTCCGACACCGTCATCCTACCCCTACCACGACCACGTGGCGGACGTCCTCGACCCCTTGTACTCATTCTATCGATTCGCGTTTATCTGATTAAAAATTTTATAAACTATTAGTTTTCTTCCACTGTTTTAACCACGAACAGTCTTATGAATAATAGCTTTAAGAGTAACTCTTTCAAATTCGCATTCACCATACAGTCTCAAGTTCATATCCTCTAGGAAACACATACATTCAATCATGAACTCACGTTCATTACAGAAAAGTGTTGTTGCTGTTGTTATTGTTTTTTTTTCACTACCCAGGGGTATTTTCGTAATTTTATCCTATAGGGGTATTAGCTTTCGGCTTTTGCCTTTCTAAAATAGATTATGAGAATTAATCAAAAATCGACTCTTACCTTAGCTTAGGAGATTTGGCTAGCACTAGAGAGAGGATTCAGCAATGCCAATGGAAGATTTAAATGCCAGAAGTATAGAACAATTCCTCAAATAGGATGAATAAAAGAAAAAGCGATGGATGCTTCAGCTTTCTCGGCACAAGGGAAAAGAAAGTGGGGAGAAATTTCGGCTTTTGAAGTAATTGAAGAAAAGAAATTTGGAGAGGGAGAGGCTAGGGAATTTCGGCACTGAGGGAGAGGATTTTAGGGTTTTCAATTGTCAGAAACAAGGAGCTAGCCCCCCTATTTATAGATTTTTGATACCTACTGCTAAATACCGAAAACGCCCTTAAAATTGAAGCTAGAAGAGAGGAGAATTTCGGCACCCCCTATGCCATGCAGTAGCCGAATTTTACACTCCTATAGGTGGTGGATTTTCGGCCAACACTTCCCTTGAAGATAAGCTCCTAACTTTTCTCCTTTTTATCTATGATATTATCACTTATAAAATCCACATATATCTTCCTATTTTTAAGCTTTGTAGCCGTCCACCTCATCAAGTCTTAATGCCGAAATTTAACTCACTTAAATTAAAAGGATTTGGGCTTCATTAAACTTAAATTTTGGGCCCTTAAATCCCTTGTTGTGGAGTCACCCTTGCTCACATTTAATTGCCGAAAATGGCCCAAAAATATGGGCTCCTTGCGACCCAAAACTTGTTCCTTTTTAATTGTTAATGATGCCACCTTAAAATAATTTAATCTAGGCCTTTACCTAATTCTGAGCCCAATCTGGACCCCTATCACTTAAATTAACATGTTAAACATATCCCCACACTAAATGCATAAGCCCATAAATTTAGGATGTTACACTCACCCTTTATCTATCAATCGTCTTATCAATGTCTATTTCCTAAGAGAATTTGGTTTTGCGCATCTTGCCACATTTGAAAATTAATGTCAGATTGAGTTTCTAAATTATATCAAATGTTTGGTTCACCCAAATATTATCCAAGCCTTTTATTCTAATGCAATCTTTGTGTGTGATCCGAACAATGACAAAAATATCACCAACATTTCCTCTTACCTTATGGGAAAACTATTTAGCTTTTCCAAAGCCCAATTTCTAGAATACCTTATGGGAAAAGATATTTTTATTTTTAAATAGACTTAATATATTGTGTATTAAATATAATTATGTTTGTGGATTTATGTCTTATATTTTTTGACTTTTCTTCTCCTAGTTAAACTCTATTTTTAGTTTCCCACTTAAACTCTGATTAGTGTAGGTTATTTTAATATTATTTGACCTATGAATTTAGCCTATAAATAGGCCATTTTCCACCCTAGAAAGAACTGAACCCAATATACATTTATGTATTAACTTTTACAAGCTTTCAGAGAATTTCATGTTTATGTTTTGAGGGTTCTTATTTTACTGTTTAATTTTATCTCCATCTTTTGTACTCTACGTTTTTGCCATTTTAGTGAAATTACCTTTGCCTGTGGTTTTTTATCTTCTTCGGAAGGATTTTTCTACGTAAAATATATGTGTTTAATCTTTTCAATTACTCTGTTATTTTACTTGTTCGTTGCTTAACCAGGTTTATCCCCAACAAACTGGTATCAAAGCTAGTTCAATTTTTGCAATCAACACGTTTAGAGATGGCAGCAACAAGGTTTGATATCAATAAGACTGATGGCATCACAAATTTCAATTTGTGATAAGTTCAGATGACAGCAATTCTAATTCAGAGCGATTTTGAGAAGGTCCTTATAGAGAAGAAGCTGGTAGTGTAACACCTATAACACCCCCGAACCCGGCCCATGCGTTTCGACCAGATCTGGTATGCTACGAGTTGTACATTGAAAACTTTTGCTTTGTTGGTTTTGGAAGTCATAAGTTAATTAGACTTTATCTGAATAAATAATTGACATTTTAAAAAAAAATAGAACCTTTGTATTATTATTATTAAGTATAATAAAATCTTTGACACAAATTCATAAGTTGCGGAACATTGAAAACTACTTAGTTGAATAAAAACTATGGGGCCTTATTACATAAATATTCCCAAAATAAGAATAAAATAAAACCTAATGAAAATCGAAATAATTTACAGAATTAACAACTTGATGGCCCCTCAAGTCCATCTCGGCTCCCATGTCACGATCTACTGCTCATCTGAAAGAGTAGAGAAAAAGGAAAGCGTGAGTCACCAAGACTTAGTGTATAAATCTCGAAACACACAACGACCTGAGCCCACGAACACATTATGGGCCCTGGCCCATACATGAAGGTATCAATCATAATCATATATCAAATAATAAATGATAAATAGCCCAACCCATCTTAGGCTTCCATCCTCTACACACCAGCCCGTACCAATCATCACACCTTGGGGATTTCTACAATCAACCCTTCATCCGCTACACACCAAAACGACAGTCGTACTGCATGTTCCTGTTATTCAGGAATTATTAAATGTGGCATAGCCACCGATCACTATGTGACCTAACATTTAAATGTGTGGGATTTCTACCACCGATCACCGAGTGACTTGTCATGCACTTCCTCTTCAATATCATATTCCTACCCCATGCATACACATAAAGAAAACATCATACAGGCTTATATATACTTCGATACACATAGAGAATTCTATGATTTACGTACCTGGCATCCTTGCCTACCCCTTTTAGGGTTCCATTCGACTGTCTATACAGCCACTTTCCGGCTTTTTAGCCCATAACATAGTTATATATATACATACATGGTTAATAGTGTGTTAGAGATCTACACACCTGATTACCGATAAAAAGATGCTTTCTATGTCGACGCTATCCGTAGTCGACACAACTGCTATCTGCCTAAGGTGTTGTTCAGAAGCCGGTCCACAACCAAATGGCCAATCTCGAACGGCAGATACTGCTCGTTTCTTAAACTTAGGGATTCTCTCCTTTGCCTGATCCATATTGAATTCCATCACAAGTCCTTATCAGAACTACTATCACAATATTTGATCGTTAATCCTCATCATAAAGTTAAGATCTTGTATACAATGAACAAATCTAGTAGAAATCTAGGGAAATCTTCTTACCTTAAAATCCTGAAATTGGAGACTAGTGATTTTTGGCTTTTAGATCTAGACGACCAAGTTTCCTTCAAATCCCGGAATGCCGCCCAACATAGAACCATTAAACTATTAGCTTTTCGACTTTTGCCTTTCAAGAACCGAAATAGAACATGAGATCTAACAGAAGTCGACACTTACCTTAGTATAGGGAATTCGGCTAGCACTTGGAGAGAAGATTCGGCAATGTCAAAGAAAAGATTTAAATGCCGGAAAAATAGAACTAATTCTCAAATAGGATGAATAAAGAAAAACTGTGGAGATTTCGGCTTTTTAGAGAAATCGGCTCAAGGGGAAAAAGAATGGAGAAGAGGTTTCGGCTTTTGAAGAAATTGAAGAAAAGAAATTGGAGAGGGAGAGACTAAGAATTTTGACACAAGAATGAAGAGGAAATTAGGGTTTAAATGCCAGGATCAATGAGATATCCCTCCCCTATTTATAGAAATTTCGGCACCTATTGTTAAAAATCGAAAACGCCCTTCCTAATAACTAAAAGTCACGCTAATAAAAAGGGAAAATTCGGCACCCCTTATCCATGAAGTAGCCGAATTCTTTACTCCTCTAGGTGGTGGATTTTTGGCCATCACCTTGCCTTGCAGATAGCTCCTATCTTTTCTCCTTTTTATCTTCTATATTATCAATTATAAAATCCATATAAATCCTCCTATCTTTGAGCCTTGTAGCCGTCCACCTCACCTAACCCTAATGTCGATTTTAGCTAACTTGAATTAAAAGATTTGGGCTCCATAAAACTTAAATTTTGGGCCCCTAACTCCTTGTGTGTGGCGTCACCCCTTGCTCCATTTTAAGTGCCGAAAATGGCCCAAAAACATGGGCTCCTTGCGGCCAAAACCTGGGCCCCTTTAATTGTTAATGGCGCCACCTTCTAATTCCCTTGCAGTGCCACCTTTTGTTGGGCCACAAGCCCACGTTGGTATTTTAAACACAATTACCACCTTTTAACTCTATAATTCCCAATCAGATAATTTAACCAAGGCCTTTGCCTAATTCTGAGCCCAATTTGGACCCCTATTACTTAAATTGACATATTAAACATATCCTTATACTAGACGCATAGACCCATTAATTCAGGATGTTACAACACCCCCAACCCATATTTATCGCCGGAACAGGGTTACAGAGCATCACCGAAATTTACAGATCAAATACAGACATTTATTATCATTTAACATTTATATCAACAACTAATCATAATCAAACATATTTTCCCTTATATGGGCCATCGAGGCCCAAAATACACATTAGAAACAAGTCGGGACTAAATCGGGTACTCAGCAAATTTTTCAAAAAATATCAAAATTTTTCAAAGAAGCAGGTGACACACGCCTGTGTGGCCAAGCCTTGTGGACAATCGAAATAGGGAAACACAGTTGTGTCCCAGCCCATATTCAAATTAGGGTGCTCTCTAACTTGGGTCACACGGCCAAGCCACACGCCCGTGTGCTAGGCCTTGTGGAAAATTTTGGGTATTCTGTTTTGCAATTTACAAGATGATTGGGACACACGACCAAACCACACGCCTGTACGCGAGGCCGTGTCACACACGCCTGTGTCTTCTCCCGTGTGGACAAAATAGGCTATTTTCCAGCCATCTTTCTCACCTAATTTTGTGTCAACCTACAATCAACATTATACATATCAATAAGCTATAATTTGGCATCCAAAACAAGCCAAGATAAGTGGTTAATCTCAAAAAATTACATATAGGCCAACACTAAATAGAATACCTATACATGCCATTATAACCAAAATTAAAAAATTCGAAAGTACCGATAGAACTGATGGATAGTGTGATATAACTCTGACAAGCTTCCAACCCAATCGAGCTTCCGATAATTTGAAAAGTAAAGCAAAACAATTACGTAAGCAATGAATGCTTCGTAAGCTCGTATAAAATTTAATCAAATCAATCCATTTCATTATGAAATTTACCCTTATCAAGAATAAGCATATACTGATACCACACGATTCAAAAAACCATATTCAACAACTCACAAAATGAGTAAATCCATAGCATCACTTATACATATTATCCCAAGTATAGTAGAGTTTTAAAAAACTTTATACTCTTCCAAATTTCTTTATTCTCATTTGTATTTCTTTACTATTACACTCATTCCAAATGCATAACACACAAGTCATAAGCATATCTTACCACCATAGCCACAAGCTAGTGCATGCAAACATAGCCCTTTCCAAATTAATAACATAATAAGCCATTTCATAAGAAATTGCATAACTTAAAACTTACCACTTTTTCATGAGTACAAGTATATTTTCACTTGAGCACTTACCATTTTAGTGCATCTTATAATTAAACATATTATCATTCAACCAATAGCTTGGCACTTGCCTAAGCATCAAACAACAACACTCGTTAGCGTACATGAACATATTTCATATAACTTCAACATCAATAACCTTACTATATCAACATGTTACACGTGAGTTTATTACTCGTCTAAACTTACATAATTTCCATGTATCAACATATCAAGATATTGATATATATACATATCATAATACATATCATTCTCTTACCATTTCTTCATATACATATATCATTCAAGACAACTCCTGATATTTTACCTTTTGAAGAACGACTTACGGATTTAAGTACATCGTTAACAGAAGCTCGAAAACTAAATAGAAGCTCTTGAGAGCTAAACAGAAACCCATAAGGGTTGACCAGAAGCTCATAAGAGCCGAACGGAAACTCATATAAGTTAAACGGAAGCTCATAAGAGCTAAACAGAAACTCATAAGAGTTGAACAGAAGCTCGAAATAGCTAAACGGAAACTCATATAAGTTAAATAAAAGCTCGTAAGAGATAAATGAAAAGTAAAACACGATAGTTTGCAACAAATACTGAACCTCATTTTACTTGGGTAATTTGTCGTCATTTTCCTCCAATGCCGTTAATTCGCCAAATCATGAATGTACTCAAATCCCACGTTCAATCCACACTGAGTATTAATTTCAATAATATTTTTCCAACAATAATTAAATTCCAACAACAGAACATATATATATATATATATATTACCAATCACCAATTAACATTTACTTTAATCAAAATTATACAGAATACAGTTCATATGAACTTACCTGGTTAAATTCCAGAAATACCAATATTCAGGGGCATTTTGAAAATTTTTCATTTTCCTCGATTTCCCACTCGACCTTGATCTAAATTAATAATTTCATTCAATATATTAATTTAGACAAGAAAAAAAATCATTTAATGCAATTTGGTCATTTTTGACATTTTTACAAAATTACCCCTAAAGTTTTACTTTTATTCAATTTAGTCCCTGAGCCCAAAACATGCAAAATTAACCATGTTTAATGCAAATCCATGCTAGCTAAATATTCATGGCATTCAATACAGGTCTTTTTTACAATAATTTCACAACAAACTCTTGTATTTTTACTATTTCAACAATTTAGTCTATAATCGAGAAATTCATCAAAAATAATTTAATAAAATATTTTTAATTAACAACTAATATCTTAATTTCATCATTTAACATCAAAAATCATATAGATTTATCAATGGAAATATCCAAAATCTTTTTAAAAAAAAAAATCAAAAACTAAGGTAAGATTTAGTTGGACCTAATTGTAACAATCTCAAAAACATAAAAATTATAAGAAACAGGTAAGAATTGGACTCACATGAAGCAAATATGGAAAACCAGTTTGAACCGAAATTGAAGAAGAAATGTCTAGAAATCCTTTTAAAACTCAATTTGGGTGTTTTAATTTCACTTTAATTACCATTTTGCCATTAAATGGCTTTATTTTATTATTTTCTTCTCTTATGTCACCTCATCCTTTTCATTTAGAGATAATTGCTATTTAGGTCCTTCTTTATTTATTAACCATGCCATTTAATCACTTAATTATTATAATTAGCAAGTTTTGCAACTTTTCCAATTTAGTCCTTTTTAATTAATTAACTATCGAAACGTAAAAATTTTCCAACGAAACTTTATTACCACCTTAATGCCACTCCGTAAATATTTATAAAAATATTTATGGCTCGATTTATAGAAACGAGATCTCGATACTTCATTTTTTAAAACCACTTTACCTAAATTATTATTATAAAACACAAATTATCAATTCAAAAACCTTTTTAAAATCCATATTTGACTCGTAAATATTATTATTTAATATTTACGAGCTTACTTGCCGGATTTGGTGGTGTCAAACCACTATTTTTGACACCACTGAAAATCAATTTATTACAACTCTCCCCCTTAAAGAATTTCGTCCTCGAAATTTGTTACCTGATACAAGCCATCAAGTCGAGTCTTTCTATCAACTTCATAATAATAAACCACAAATAAGTCCATCATAACTTATTTCGATTCAAAACTCGTATCAGAAGTCACATTAGAACTTGATATTATACCAATTTTAATTGAACGACCATGATATTCTCATGTCACAACTTTATCATTAGCAGTACAATTACCAAGAAATTCAAAGTGATCGTCTAACAAATCATAACTGAAATAACCCGAACTATGAAACTATGACTAATGCTCCTGGCATGTCTGCCTCTGAAATCTTTTAACTTATATTTATTTCTCCTTATATGGAAACGTCAAGCAATTTTGTTTAACACAAGTGCAATAGCTTCAACTATTGAAATGACTATAATCCATAATATCATTTCCCGATTACAATTGATCTAATAGATATATTTCTGTATCATGTCTACTAGAATATAAATCCCTTATTCTGATTGTTCATCAATTTACCGGGGAATGCACAAAATTTATTCTCAGACTTGAAGATAAACTCAAATGTCTATAACTCAATTAACCTTTCAAATGAATAACCCACTCTGATTAGAATAATTGAGTCGATTTTATCTATCAGATAATATTTTTTTAGAATAATCCTTTCTTCTTGTTGTCAAGAGAATCCAAATATACCATATATCATAATTCTCTCGGAATACCAACCGAAAATCACCACAAACTGCATTAACTCAAACGAATTATGACATCCCATTATTGACTTGTTGACATAATTTGGGAGTACCTGAGAAATAAAAACCAATATAAAAGTTTGAGCTCGATCTTCTATCGTATAAAATTTTGTCGTTACCTGTAACATCCTAAATTTATGGGCATATGCATTTAGTGTAGGGATAGGTTCAATAGGTTAATTTAAGTGATAGGGGTCCAAATTGGGCTCAGGATTAGGCTAAGGCCTTGATTAAATTATTAGATTGGACATTAAAGAATTAAAAAGCTGGTAATTATGTTTAAAATGCCAAACATGGGCTTGTGGCCCAACAATAAGTGGCACAATAAGGGAATTAAAAGTGACGCCACACACAAGGGAATTAGGGGCCCAAAATTTAAGTTTAATGAGGCCCAGATCTTTTAATTTAAGTGAGTTAAATTTGGCATTAGGGTTAGTAAGAGGTGGACGGCTACAAGGCTATAAAATAGGAAAAATTATGTGGATTTTAAGTGATAATATCATAGATAAAAAGGAGAAAAGTTAGGAGCTTATCTTCAAGGGAAGTGTTGGCCGAAAATCCACCACCTAGAGGAGTGTAAAATTCGGCTACTGCATGGCATAGACGGTGCCGAAATTCTCTTATCTTCTAGCTTAAATTTTAAGGGCATTTTCAGTATTTAGCAGCAGGTGTCAAAAATCTATAAATAGGGGGGCTAGCTCCTTGTTTCTGACATTGAAAACCCTAAAATTCTCTCCCTAAGTGCCGAAATTCCCTAGCCTCTCCCTCTCCAAATTTCTTTCTTCAATTACTTCAAAAGCCGAAACTTCTCCCCACTTTCTTTTCCCTTGTGTCGATTTCTCTAAAAAGCCGAAGCCTCCATCGCTTTTTCTTTTATTCATCCTATTTGAAGAATTGTTCTATACCTCCGGCATTTAAATCTTCCATTGGCATTGCCCTAGTGCTAGTCGAATCTCCTAAGCTGAGGTAAGAGTCGATTTTTGATTAGTTCTCATAATCTATTTTAGAAAGGCAAAAGCCGAAAGCTAATAGTTAATGGTTTTATGATGGGCGGCAATTCGGGATTTGAAGGAAGCTTAGTCGACTAGATCTAAAAGCTGAAAATCATAAGTCTCCAATTTCGGGATTTTAAGGTAAGAAGATTATCCCTAGATTTTTATTAAATTTGTTCAATATATATGATTTTAACTCTATAAGGAGGATTAACGATTAAATATTGTTATAGTAGCTCTGATAAGGATTTGATGGAATTAAATATGGATCAGGCACAGGAAAGAATCCCTAAGTTTAAGAAACGAGCAGTATCTGCTGTTCGAGATTGGCCAATTGGTTGTGGACCTGCTTCTGAACAACACCTTAGGCAGATAGCAATAGTGTCGACTAAGGATAGCGTCGACATAGAAAGCATCGTTTTATTGGTAACCAGGTGTGTAGATCTCTAACACACTACTGATAAACCTGTATGAATATCTATTTATGTATGTTATGGGCTAAAAAGCTGGAATAAGGCTGTATAGACAGTCGAATGGAACCCTAAAAAGGGTTAGGCAAGGATGCCAGGTACGTAAACATAGAACTCCCTATGTGTATCAAAGAATATATAAGTCTGCTTGATGTTTTCTTTATGTATGTATGCATGGGGTGGGAATGATGATAATTGAAGGGGAAGTGCATGATAGGTCACTTGGTGATCGGTGGTAGAAATCCCACATAATTTAAATGTAAGGTCACATAGTGATCGGTGGCTATGCCACGTTTAATGATTCCTACTTAATAGGAATAGGCAGTACGGCTGTCGTTTTGGTGTGTAGCGGATGGAGGGTTGATTGTAGAAATCCCCACGGTGTGATGGTTGGTCCGGGATGGTGTGTAGAGGATGGAAACCTAGGATGGGTTGGGTTATTCATTCTTTATTGTTATTATGTGATTATGATTGATGCCTTCCTGTATGGGCCAGGGCCCATAATGTGTTTGTGGGCTCAGGTCGATGTGTGTTTTGAGATTTATACACTGAGTCTTTGTGACTTACGCTTCCCTTTTCTCTACTCTTCCAGATGAACAGTAGATCGTGGACATGGGAGCCGAGACAGACTCGAGGGGCCATCAAGTTTTTTTTTTGACAAGTTAATTTGGAGTTTCTTTGAGTTTATTTTTATTTCATTATGGGAATATTTTTGTACTAAGGCCCCTAGTTTTTATTCAACTTAGGAGTTTCTAATGTTAAGCAACTCATGAATTTTATGCTAAGGTTTATTTATACTCAATAATACTTAATACAAGGATTTATTTTTAAAATGCCGCTTATTTACTTAAATATTGTCTAATTAACTCGAAATTTCAAAAACCAACAAAGCAAAGGTTTACAAAGTACATGCCGTGACATGCTAGATTCGATCGAAACGCATGGGCCGGGTTTGGGGTGTTACAATTTGGTATCAGAGCCCAGTTCAAAACTCAGGCTGTGAAATGGGTCTAGAAGTGTTTTAGAAAAAAAATTGTATTTAAGGAAAATTTTTGGTTTGAAGACATGGCCTTCGAGTCTACCGGCACCCAATCCACCCAAGTAAGTATTCTGAGCTCCTGATTGTGATATAAATGTGGGCTTAATGGGCTTTATGGGACGTAGACTATCTAGATTAGAACTTGATGGACTCTATGCTTAGACAAACAACTCTTCAATTCCATAAGACTTAATTTTTACTAAACAAAACCTGTAAACAAGTCGCAAGACTAAGGTGTGGTAACAGGCATATGCATGTCTAGGAGTAGATCCGGAAGAGCTTGGTATTTAAGCAGTCCAAGTGACTCACCTCCTCTTCGCTGGAATCTTACTGGTGCATAGTGACTGTTCACTTTAGCCATGCAAGGGTGTGGCAATAGGCATGCGCATGTCTAGGAGTGGATTCAGGGAGAGCTTGGTATTTAAGCAGTCCTAGTGACTCACCTCCTCTTCGCTGGAATCTTACCTGGTGCGTAGTGACTATTCACTCTAGCTATAAGGACTTGTTCATGGGCTGAACCCATAATTAAAACCCTAAGGGACCAACCACCCTATTTTGCAAACAAAAACCCCTAAGTTTTGTACACTTCAAAAAAATAAAAAAACTTGATTTGAAAATGTTCACAGCTATGAAGAAAATTACCAAATTACCCTTGTTTTGCAAAATGACCAAAATAACCCTGGTTTGTAGAATTACCAAACTACCCTTGTTTGGTAAAATTACCAAAATACCCCAAATTTCAAAATTTCTGAAATACCCCCGGATTTCAAAATTACCAAAATACCCCCGAATTTCAAAATTACGGAAATGCCCCCGAATTTCAAAATTACCGAAATGCCCTCGAATTTCAAAATTATCAAAATACCCCCGAATTTCAAAATTACCAAAATACCCCCGAGAATGCAAAATTACCAAAATACCCTTATATGACAAAATCACCCAGGAACCTTATTTTGGAAAATTACAAAAATACCCTTGTAGGATAAAATTATGAAAATACCCCTGGATAGTAAAAACAACAATAACAACATCAACAACACTTTTCTGTAATGAACGTGAGTTCATGATTGAATGTATGTGTTTCTTAGAGGATATGAACTTGAGACTGTATGGTGAATGCGAATTCGAAAGAATTACTCTTAAAGCTATTATTCATAAAACTGTTCGTGGTTAAAATAATGGAAGAAAACTAATAGTTCATAAAATTTCTAATCAGATAAACGCAAATCGGTAGAATGAGTACAAGGGGTCGAGGACGTCCGCCACGTTGTCATGGTAGGGGTAGGATGACGGTGTTGGAACCAGTAGGATCTAGTCATGGTTCTGGAAATGAGATGCCAGCCGCGGAGGAGGAATTTCAGGATCAGACTGCCGGAGATGACGTGGTATCTCAGGCAATGCTAAGGGTTTTAGAAAGGGTTGCTGGGGCTGGTATGGGCACAGGAGCCCGGAAATCTGTGCCAAAACGGCTTAGAGCCAATGGGGTAGAAGTGTTTAGTGGAATTTCTAATGTAGCCCCAAGTTCAGCTGAGTATTGGCTGGAGGCGGTGGAACGCATAATGGATGATTTGGATTTCACGGAGGAGGAAAAGTTGAAGGGAGTTGTATCCCTCTCGAGGGATGAAGCTTATCAATGGTGGCTTACGGTAAAGGATGGTGCTGTGGCTGACCGTATCACCTAGGATTTCTTTAAAACTGCGTTTTAGAATAAGTACATTGGATCAAGTTATGTGGATGCGCAGCGCAGAGCATTTCTGAATCTGGTGCAAGGAAGTAGGTCAGTGGCTGCGTATGAAGCTGAGTTCTTACGTCTTAGCCGATATGCTCGTGGGATGGTAGCCACAGAGCATGAACATTGTGTTAGGTTTGAGGATGGCCTGAGGGATGATTTGCGTGTTTTGATAGCCCCACAGCGAGAAAGGGAATTTGTTGTCCTAGTGGAAAAGGCTAAGATAGCCGAGGAGGTAAAGCGGACTGAGAAATTAAATCGAGATAGAGATAGAGGTGGAAATAAGAGGAATCTTGGATCGTCAAGCGGGCGTACTCAGAAAAGGTCTAGGCCTAATGGACCAAAACGAGAAGAGAAACCTGCTGCTACTAACCAGACACCCAAGTGTGCTCGATGTGGCAAATTTCATGCCGGTGAGTGTTGGGCAGGCAGTGGAAAGTGTTTTAGGTGTGGATCTACGGACCACCAAGTTAGGAACTGTCTGCAGCAAAAAGACGGTGAAGGGACCATGGGTCGAGGAAATGCTCAGCCTGGCATAGGAGGTCAGCAACCACAAAGAGGTCGTGGTGCAGGCCGAGGTGGTAATGGTGTTGGTCGGGGTCGTGGAGCACCAGGCCAAGGGGCAGGAAACACTGAGGCGAGAAAGTCGGGGTTAGTCTATGTTGTCAGACATCGAGAGGAGACAGATGCACCGGATGTCATAACCGGTACGTTCTTAATTTTTGGTTTGCCTTACACTGCATTGATTAACATTGGGTCGACGCATTCGTACGTAGCTAGTAGTGTATCGGGAACTTTAAGGCTAGAATCTGAAATTACCCCTAAGGCAATAACTGTAGTTAGCCCGTTAGGACAATCGGTAGTAGTGGATAAACTTTATCGGGAAGTACCTCTAGAAGTTCAAGGGATAGTTTTCCGCACAGATTTGATGGAATTACTGTTCAGAGAGTTTGATTTAATTTTAGGCATGGATTGGCTTGTGAAGTATCAAGCTAATCCTAATTGTGCGGCCAAGCGTATGGTATTAAAAACCCCAGAGGGTGAGGAAGTGTTGGTGATAGGAGAAAGGGGGAACTGCTTGTCGAATGTGGTGACTGCCCTAAGAGCAGAAAGGATGGTGAGGAAAGGGTGCGAGGCAGTTTTATTGTTTGTTCGGGCTCTAAAAGCCAAGGATCTAACTGTTGGGGACGTCAGGACGGTAAAGGAATTTCCTAATGTTTTCCCTGAAGAACTTCCGGGATTACCCCCAGATCGTGAGGTGGAGTTTGGTATCGATCTTCTTCCGAGAACAGCACCGGTATCCATCGCTCCATATAGGATGGCGCCAAAGGAGTTGGTAGAGCTGAAAGCGCAGATACAGGAGTTGTTGGACAGAGGATTTATTCGACCGAGTCTGTCGCCGTGGAGAGCGCCGGTGTTATTTGTTAAGAAGAAGGATGGATCAATGCGTATGTGCATCGATTATCGCCAGTTGAATAAGCTAACAATCAAGAACAAGTACCCGTTGCCAAGGATCGATGACTTGTTCGATCAGTTGAAGGGAGCCTCAACCTTTTCAAAGATAGATCTGAGGTCAGGGTACCATCAGCTTAGGTTCAAGAAGGCGGATATACATAAGACAACTTTTAGGACTCGCTACGGTCACTATGAGTTTATGGTGATGCCGTTTGGATTAACCAATGCGCCAGCAGCGTTCATGGACATGATGAACCGAGTATTCCAACCTTACTTAGATCGGTGTGTCGTGGTGTTTATCGATGATATCTTAGTTTATTCGAAGTCAGAGGAGAAGCATGATGCTCATCTGCGAATAGTTTTGCAGATCCTAAGGGAGAAGCAATTGCATGCCAAATTTAGTAAGTGTGAATTTTGGCTGAGGGAAGTAACATTTCTAGGGCACGTTGTGTCGGCAGAAGGGATTAGGGTTGACCCTCGAAAGATTGAAGCAGTGTTGGATTGGAAGCCACCTAGGTTTGTGGCTGAGATTAGGAGTTTTCTTGGTCTAGCAGGGTATTACCGAAGGTTTGTTGAAGGATTTTCTTCGGTCGCGGCACCATTGACCAAGTTACTACGGAAAGGAGTTCCGTTTGTTTGGTCTGATAAGCAGCAAGAGAGTTTTGAAAAGTTGAAAAGGCTTCTGACGGAGGCTCCGGTATTGATTCAGCCGGAGGCGGGGAAGGAGTTCGTAATTTACTGCGACGCGTCACACGCAAGATTAGGGTGTGTGTTGATGCAAGATGGAAAGGTAGTTGCATATGCATCTCGGCAGTTAAGACCGCACGAATGGAATTACCCCACCCATGATTTGGAATTGGCGGCTGTGGTGTTTGCCTTAAAAATTTGGAGGCATTATCTATACGGGGAGAAATCTGTCATTTACACAGATCATAAGAGCTTGAAGTATCTTTTGACTCAGAAGGAGTTGAACCTAAGGCAGAGAAGGTGGATCAAGTTACTAAAGGATTACGATTGCTCGATCGAATATCATCTGGGTAAGGCTAATGTAGTAGTGGATGCTCTAAGTCGTAAAGTAGTCTCTGACCTAAGGGCAATGTTTGCTCACCTTAGTTTGTATGAGGATGGAAGCTTATTAGCTGAACTTCAAGTGAAACCTACTTGGATTAGTCAAGTGAAGGAGAGGAAACAGACCGATGAGTTGCTAAAAGGGAAATTGCAGCAAATCTCAAAGGATGGGCCAGCAGAATTCAGTGTGAATGAGGAAGGATTGTTATGCGTTCGAGGGAAGATCTGCATGCCGAAAGATCCGGAGTTAAGGCAGAGAATTTTGAATGAGGCGCATGGTAGTGTATACGCTATGCACCCTGGAGGAAGTAAGATGTTTCGGGATTTGAGAGATCAGTTCTGGTGGCCAGGTTTGAAGCAAGAGGTAACTGAATTGGTGGGTAAGTGTTTGACCTATCAGCGGGTCAAGGCGGAACATCAGTTACCATCAAGGTTATTACAGCCAGTGAAGATTCCATAATGGAAGTGGGAAAGAATCACCATGGATTTTGTTAGTGGGCTTCCCCTCACACCCACTAAGAAAGATGCGATTTGGGTAGTTGTTGATCGCTTGACGAAGTCTACACACTTCATACCAGTGCGTGTTGACTACTCCTTACAGAAGTTAGCTAAGTTATACATAGCAGAGGTGATAAGGTTGCATGGAGTACCGGTTTCAATCATATCGGATAGGGACCCTAGGTTTACCTCATGATTTTGGAAGGCGTTGCATCAAGCGTTGGGTACGAAGTTGGATTTTAGTACAGCGTTTCATCCTCAGATCGATGGACAGTCTGAGCGGGTGATTCAGACCTTAGAGGACATGTTGAGAGGATGTGTCATTGATTTCAGAGGTAGTTGGGAAGAGTTCTTACCGTTAGCAGAATTTGCTTACAACAATAGCTACCAGTCAAGTATTCAGATGGCGCCCTATGAAGCTTTGTACGGGCGGAAGTGTCGTACACCTACATGCTGGACAGAACTAGGAGAACACCGGATTTTGGGTCCGGAGTTGGTGACCGAGACCGAAAAGAAGGTTGAATTGATTCGGGTTTGACTGAAGGAGGCATCGGACAGACAGAAGTCTTACGCTGATTTAAAGCGTAAGGACATAGAGTTCGCAGTGGGTGATAAAGTACTTTTAAAGGTGTCACCGTGGAAGAAGGTACTAAGGTTTGGTCGAAAGGGTCAATTAAGTCCTAGATTTATCGGACCATATCGGGTGTTGAAGCGAGTAGGACCAGTAGCCTATCAACTAGAGTTACCTCCGGAACTAAGTCAAATTCACGATGTATTTCACGTCTCTATGTTAAGACGATACCGTTCGGATCCGTCCCATGTTGTGCCTATAGAAGAAATCGAGGTAAGACCTGATCTATCCTTCGAAGAGGAACCAGTAAAAATTACGGATTGTGATGTCAAGGTGTTGAGAAGGAAAACGGTTCGATTGGTTAAGGTGCTGTGACAGAATCATGGTTCCAAGGAGGCTACGTGGGAACCCGAGGAAGCAATGAGGCAACAATACCCTCATCTTTTCCGACCAGGTAATTTCGAGGACGAAATTTCTTTAAGGGGGGTAGAACTGTAACATCCTAAATTTATGGGCATATGCATTTAGTGTAGGGATAGGTTCAATAGGTTAATTTAAGTGATAGGGGTCCAAATTAGGCTCAGGATTAGGCTAAGGCCTTGATTAAATTATTAGATCGGACATTAAAGAATTAAAAAGGTGGTAATTATGTTTAAAATGCCAAACATGGGCTTGTGGCCCAACAATAAGTGGCACTATAAGGGAATTAAAAGTGACGCCACACACAAGGGAATTAGGGGCCCAAAATCATTATTATAAAACACAAATTATCAATTCAAAAACCTTTTTAAAATCCATATTTGACTCGTAAATATTATTATTTAATATTTACGAGCTTACTTGCCGGATTTGGTGGTGTCAAACCACTATTTTTGACACCACTGAAAATCAATTTATTACAACTCTCCCCCTTAAAGAATTTCGTCCTCGAAATTTGTTACCTGATACAAGCCATCAAGTCGAGTCTTTCTATCAACTTCATAATAATAAACCACAAATAAGTCCATCATAACTTATTTCGATTCAAAACTCGTATCAGAAGTCACATTAGAACTTGATATTATACCAATTTTAATTGAACGACCATGATATTCTCATGTCACAACTTTATCATTAGCAGTACAATTACCAAGAAATTCAAAGTGATCGTCTAACAAATCATAACTGAAATAACCCGAACTATGAAACTATGACTAATGCTCCTGGCATGTCTGCCTCTGAAATCTTTTAACTTATATTTATTTCTCCTTATATGGAAACGTCAAGCAATTTTGTTTAACACAAGTGCAATAGCTTCAACTATTGAAATGACTATAATCCATAATATCATTTCCCGATTACAATTGATCTAATAGATATATTTCTGTATCATGTCTACTAGAATATAAATCCCTTATTCTGATTGTTCATCAATTTACCGGGGAATGCACAAAATTTATTCTCAGACTTGAAGATAAACTCAAATGTCTATAACTCAATTAACCTTTCAAATGAATAACCCACTCTGATTAGAATAATTGAGTCGATTTTATCTATCAGATAATATTTTTTTAGAATAATCCTTTCTTCTTGTTGTCAAGAGAATCCAAATATACCATATATCATAATTCTCTCGGAATACCAACCGAAAATCACCACAAACTGCATTAACTCAAACGAATTATGACATCCCATTATTGACTTGTTGACATAATTTGGGAGTACCTGAGAAATAAAAACCAATATAAAAGTTTGAGCTCGATCTTCTATCGTATAAAATTTTGTCGTTACCTGTAACATCCTAAATTTATGGGCATATGCATTTAGTGTAGGGATAGGTTCAATAGGTTAATTTAAGTGATAGGGGTCCAAATTGGGCTCAGGATTAGGCTAAGGCCTTGATTAAATTATTAGATTGGACATTAAAGAATTAAAAAGCTGGTAATTATGTTTAAAATGCCAAACATGGGCTTGTGGCCCAACAATAAGTGGCACAATAAGGGAATTAAAAGTGACGCCACACACAAGGGAATTAGGGGCCCAAAATTTAAGTTTAATGAGGCCCAGATCTTTTAATTTAAGTGAGTTAAATTTGGCATTAGGGTTAGTAAGAGGTGGACGGCTACAAGGCTATAAAATAGGAAAAATTATGTGGATTTTAAGTGATAATATCATAGATAAAAAGGAGAAAAGTTAGGAGCTTATCTTCAAGGGAAGTGTTGGCCGAAAATCCACCACCTAGAGGAGTGTAAAATTCGGCTACTGCATGGCATAGACGGTGCCGAAATTCTCTTATCTTCTAGCTTAAATTTTAAGGGCATTTTCAGTATTTAGCAGCAGGTGTCAAAAATCTATAAATAGGGGGGCTAGCTCCTTGTTTCTGACATTGAAAACCCTAAAATTCTCTCCCTAAGTGCCAAAATTCCCTAGCCTCTCCCTCTCCAAATTTCTTTCTTCAATTACTTCAAAAGCCGAAACTTCTCCCCACTTTCTTTTCCCTTGTGTCGATTTCTCTAAAAAGCCGAAGCCTCCATCGCTTTTTCTTTTATTCATCCTATTTGAAGAATTGTTCTATACCTCCGGCATTTAAATCTTCCATTGGCATTGCCCTAGTGCTAGTCGAATCTCCTAAGCTGAGGTAAGAGTCGATTTTTGATTAGTTCTCATAATCTATTTTAGAAAGGCAAAAGCCGAAAGCTAATAGTTAATGGTTTTATGATGGGCGGCAATTCGGGATTTGAAGGAAGCTTAGTCGACTAGATCTAAAAGCTGAAAATCATAAGTCTCCAATTTCGGGATTTAAGGTAAGAAGATTATCCCTAGATTTTTATTAAATTCGTTCAATATAAATATGATTTTAACTCTACAAGGAGGATTAATGATTAAATATTGTTATAGTAGCTCTGATAAGGATTTGATGGAATTAAATATGGATCAGGCAAAGGAAAGAATCCCTAAGTTTAAGAAACGAGCAGTATCTGCTGTTCGAGATTGGCCAATTGGTTGTGGACCTGCTTCTGAACAACACCTTAGGCAGATAGCAGTAGTGTCGACTAAGGTTAGCGTCGACATAGAAAGCATCGTTTTATTGGTAACCAGGTGTGTAGATCTCTAACACACTACTGATAAACTTGTATGAATATCTATTTATGTATGTTATGGGCTAAAAAGCTGGAATACGGCTATATAGACAGTCGAATGGAACCCTAAAAAGGGTTAGGCAAGGATGCCAGGTACGTAAACATAGAACTCCCTATGTGTATCGAAGAATATATAAGTCTGCTTGATGTTTTCTTTATGTATGTATGCATGGGGTGGGAATGATGATAATTGAAGGGGAAGTGCATGATAGGTCACTTGGTGATCGGTGGTAGAAATCCCACATAATTTAAATGTAAGGTCACATAGTGATCGGTGGCTATACCACGTTTAATGATTCCTACTGAATAGGAATAGGCAGTACGGCTGTCGTTTTGGTGTGTAGCGGATGGAGGGTTGATTGTAGAAATCCCCACGGTGTAATGGTTGGTACGGGATGGTGTGTAGAGGATGGAAACCTAGGATGGGTTGGGTTATTTATTCTTTATTGTTATTATGTGATTATGATTGATGCCTTCCTGTATGGGCCAGGGCCCATAATGTGTTTGTGGGCTCAGGTCGATGTGTGTTTTGAGATTTATACACTGAGTCTTTGTGACTCACGCTTTCCTTTTCTCTACTCTTCCAGATGAACAGTAGATCGTGGACATGGGAGCCGAGACAGACTCGAGGGGCCACCAAGTTTTTTTTTGACAAGTTAATTTGGAGTTTCTTTAAGTTTATTTTTATTTCATTATGGGAATATTTTTGTAATAAGGCCCCTAGTTTTTATTCAACTTAGGAGTTTCCAATGTTAAGCAACTCATGAATTTTATGCTAAGGTTTATTTATACTCAATAATACTTAATACAAGGTTTTATTTTTAAAATGCCGCTTATTTACTTAAATATTGTCTAATTAACTCGAAATTTCAAAAACCAACAAAGCAAAGGTTTACAAAGTACAAGCCGTGACATGCCAGATCCGGTCGAAACGCATGGGCCGGGTTTGGGGTGTTACATTACCTATCCTTTTCATAAAAGCTCAACAAAAATAGTGCACTCTGAGAATAATAACCAGTATAGTAATACAACATCTATACTCTGAGAATAACGGAACCTATAGAATACCCAGAGAAGATCGCTGTAAAATACTCGACGATAACAGCTGCATTCAGATATCTTTGCAATTTCAACACTATCCCATTGACTACTACAGTCATCAATAATCCCACATTATCCCAATCACTAAAGAAATCAATTCAGAAGAAATTTCAGTTAACCTGTTCTTTAAATACCAAACCTGAATATGTTGATTACTTTTGAATAACTTCTTCCTTAATAGCAACATTGTGTATCCCGAATAATCTTTAGAAAAAATATGATATCTTTTCTAAAACTATCATTACTTGCTAACCCATTCTCAGTTCTGATCGTATTATTATTTATTCATTTATTGAACTCTTCAATTTCACACTTGTGAGCTTAATCAATATAAATATTGTGAATTTCCATTGTATAAGACGCACAGGTAAG